>PVHT021183521.1:332542-452184 GCA_004024745.2 Catagonus wagneri | reverse complement strand
CAGGAAGCCCAGTGATGGCTCTGAGGGTTACCTTACCTGAGAGGGCGTCCTGGGCCTCAAAGAAAGTGCTGAGTCCCCCTTTCACGTACGCCAGGCTGCCCTCGCTCTTCTTGTTAGCCTGTCTCTTCAGGTGGGCGACTGCCATTTTGAGCTGTTCAAAACTGAAATGAAGAAGCCACAGGGAGACAATGTATCAGGTGTCACGTACTGAAACCTGCATTAGAAAGCTAGGGACAGACTACGTCATCAGATGAAACGAAGCTTTCAAATTCTTACCTACACCTAAACATGAACATAAAAGCGTCAAGGTTACAGAGCTCTAAGAGATCGGCAGCCCTCATTCAGCCCTCATACGTCAGACCCCTAAGAAGGAAATATACATGTGGATGTTCTTATAATTGATACAATCAGACTATCGTCTGCCAGCTACGGAGTTCCCAGACGGAGAGACCCGGGCCAGGCAGTGCTGGCCGGCAGGACCAGGATAGGTCTCTGGACACAGCCGAGCACTCTATTCCTCACGACGGCACTGCCAGCACCTGCTGCTGACAGAGAATCACAGAAAACCTGGGGGTCAACTCACTATTTAAGAAACTAAGAAGACCACAATATTTTATCTTTATATCGCAAGCTGAGAAAAAAAAAAAGGTAGGCCTCTGCATTTCACAAGGTTTGTTTCCATTTGTGCTAAGAAAATCTGGCTATAAAATACTGAATATGATCTTGAGTGCCAAGATGGCCCTACACAGAAAAGAGATCAGTTCTGACTTACGGGAGCAGAAAAGCACATCCACAGTGCGAAACCAGAGCCATCTCCCACAAGGGAAGATTTCAGACATTTGTCTAAAAATGCATTCAGCCAAATTACTCTCGGTAGAGATCAGCTACTCCTCATGTTTTCCATAATGGTTTTCATCCCAAGAGATGAAGGAAGAATTTCTCCTGAGGTCTATTTCAACAAGTTGACTTTCCAAGAATACAAATGTTAAGCAATAAACCATTCATTTCTTCAAACATTTCCACTAAATATAATTGTTTTAAGCCCGTCTTGCAAAAAAATTATAGACCTTGCAGAGGGAGGGTGAGTGAACCAGGAGAAGCAAGTACAAATGACCACGTTAGTGGCATGTATGACCTCGTCCATCTTTGGCTAAACTTAAACCAAGTCTTTGCAAAATGCTATACCAACTCATCTCCCTTTGCCCTGTGGTCAGGGAAGGGGGTGGGTTCCTGTTTTAATCCAGCACTTGAGGATTCTGTTCTCTGAGGGTGGGGGGAGGGCGTCATATGCAGACACAGGATACAGCTGAGACTCCACAAAGCTTTAAAAGGTGGCCTAAGCAATGAAATATAAAAAACAACATGACATCAGGAAACAGGGGTCCTCTATGCAATGATCCCATTTGTAAATACGGAGACAGATACTCGGAGACAGCCCCCAGCTCGCCCAGGTCAAAGGGCTGCTAAGTGCTAAAGCCGGAGGGAAGCGTTCCCACTGATCTGATGAGCTGCACCCATAAAACCACGGGACCTCTAACCTGGTGTTGGAGTGGTTCTCGATAAGGTACCAGGCGGCTGACAAGTTCTCGCTTGTGAAATCGGCACTCATCCCAGGGAACAGTGCTTCCAGGTCCTTCTGGGGAAATTTACCTCTGAAAGAGGAAGACAGTTTGAAATGCATCTCCAGCCATCACTATGGAGGTGCAACCAACAGTCACAAACGCGAACAAAGCCCATGACGGTCACACACGACATAGCATTATGGAACCTAAATGCTCGTGCGTGTGAAGAACAGATTTCCTACACCTCGGCTAACTTACCGTGAACTTGGATGATACATATGAGATAGGAAATCAGTTAAAATACAGAAATCACGTCAATAATAGAATGTAATTTTTAAAGAGACTGAGTTGATACCTCATGAAATCTATCCAAATATGAAATCATTTCCTACTCAATGGATAAAATCAAGATTTGGGTACAACAGTCAACTTGTTAGGATGCTTTCTGTTCAAGATCTCTATGAAAGCTGGTTTAAGACAGAAGGATGCCTGATAAAGCCTACTGATAAAATCAGATCTATACACTACTCACAGTTACATGGCCACATTTAGATCAATTTTAAGAAAAGGTGGGCCCCCATTACGGCTCAGCAGGTTAAGGACCCGATGTCTCTGTAAGGATGCAGGTTCAAGCCCTGGCCTCACTCACTGGGTTTCAGGATCCAGTGTTGCTGCACGCTATGGTGTAGTTCGCAGATGCTGCTGCTGTGGCTGTGGTACGGACTGCAGCTGCAGCTCCAACTGAGCCCCTAGCCCAGAAACTTCCACACGCTGTGGGTGTGGCTATAAAACAGAACAAAACAAAAAGAAACAAAATTTAAGAAAAGCTTATGACAACTGGCACTGCCTTATCTGCAACTCACTGTCTTGCCTGCATTTTTAAGGCCAACTTCTGGATCACTTCATTTCCCGGTCCATTCAAACCCGCTCTCCCTGACTTTCTCTGTGAACCCCGCATTCCTGTGCCACCTCAGCCGGGAGGGGCCTTGTTACCTCTCACCTCTCTCCCCAGTTTTCTTTAACTGGGGGAAGGAAGGCCTGTTGGACCCTGGAGTAACACACGAGATGGCACTAAGGGGCTGTGGACGCCCAGCTGGCATCGCCTGAGTCTCAGTCAGTCAAAGACCAAGTCGATCGGTTTTTCCTCATGGGCTTCAAGAGCACGTGATCCCTGGGCAGAGTGCGGGCGTGCCTGGGTGCAGCGGAGAGCTCACTCCGGACAGGCTGGTGGGCGGGCGAGGGCCCGCAGCCTCCTCAGCGTGTGTGTCGCACTCAGCCCCCCGTCTGCGCGCCCACGCGCTGCTCTGCCGCGCTATTACGAGGAGCTTGTTCAACCTGTGTGTGGTGTTTTTCCTTTTTCGGTCTCACACAGTTTCTGGACCGAGACACGACCTCACGGCCCACAGATCTGTTTTTATAAAATTTCTAAAAGGTAAATTTATCCAAGGCTCTTCCCTGCTACACTCAAATTAAGAATTATCCTGTCACCTTTCCTAGAGGGCACTGAAGTGGACCTTGGCCCCTTCTGTTTTCACGTCAGCTACGCCTTGCTGGTGGAGTGACTGCCTGGGAACAGCTATCCAGAGCAGCCAGTTGATGTGCCACTAATATCTGTTTGATTTCCACAAAGGTTTTATGAGCCCTGTAAGTCTGACCTGCTTCTCAGCAGCTTGGCTTTCCGATAAAATGAGAAGGTGACCGATTTTACTGCTACATTTGGAAAACAAGGAAAGGTCCACTTCAATGTCCTCACTCCCATATACATAGTAGCTCCAAAAACGCTATTTATAAAAAATTCTCGTTTTAGGCAAAGAGCACTTTTAAGAAATAAAACCTAGAGATGGCTTTTACTTATTAATACGAATCTGTTTTTACCTTCTTTTTCAGTTTCAATAGTTTGTACCCATCATAATTTAAGCAGTGCATAGGACACATATTTGTGACAATCGCTATAATAAATCAGAAATACAGACTTTTTACAAGCAAATCCTAGTCTCGGTTCAAAGTGAAGTTATTTTTTTCTGAGCAATTAGTAACATTTTTATAAGTATCAAGTCTCCATGTGTGCAAAACATCAGTTAAAAATCGAGGAATATGCAGTACTTTAGCAGCCGAAGTAGGCCCATAAATGTCAGCTGTTAGGCCTGCGGGCTGGAAGACGGCAGCGTGCGCGCCGAGCACACCAATAAAACATTTATTTAACTCTGACTCACACCTGAGAGCAACAGCTACGTTCGGTCACTCTCACTTGCTCCTCATATTCTGATGAACTGGCCACAACACTGCAGGACCCCTCGTGGCTCCACCTTGTGCATTTGACTGTGGGCTGAGAATTTCCATAAACATTCACACTGTAGTTTTACCAGGAGCCGATTCCTCTTCCAAAGGCGACCTCACCACTTTAGTCTGAGAATTCAGCAGGACCTCGGCACTTTATAACAAGCTTATAATTCTTCGAACCTTCTTAATATATTTTAACAAGTGAATAATTAAACCCTGTTATTTCTTCTCTAATGATATTTTTAAAAAATTAAAAATAGGTCCTCTCCAGTCTTTTAATTACAAAAGAAACCCCCAAATGACATTCATAAACAGAAATAAAAGACAGTAAAAGGAAATGCTCTTAGGGGTTTGTTTTTTTTTTTTTGTCTTTTTGGGGCTGCACTCACAGCATATGGAGGTTCCCAGGCTAGGGGTCTAATCAGAGCTGCAGCTGCCAGCCTACACCACAGCCACAGCAACGCCAGATCCAAGCCACGTCTGTGACCTACACCATAGCTCACGGCAACGCCAGATTCTTAACCCACTGAGCGAGGCCAGGGATCGAACCTGAGTCCTCATGGATGCTAGTCAGGTTCATTAACCACTGCCACGATGGGAACTCCAGTTGGACCACAAAAGCTTCACCTAATTGAACATGCCCTCTAGCAAAGCCGACCAGGCTCTAGAAATAAAAGTCTGTCTCCCGGGCAGGAGGTGTCTTCCACTGCGCCTCCCCGGATGTTTCACTCTCGGGACAGAAGCTCCTCAGCAGCTGGAAATGAAGACCGAAGGCCAGGCGGTACTCACTTTTCAATCTCGATGCCCAGCGGGTTAGCGGGACGCAGGGACAAGGGGGGGATCCCCTTATGCCTGTCAGTGCGCATATCGTAGTGATTCATTTCATCCACCCACACAGCAGACTGATCCAAAATACCTATCAAATGAGGAGCACACCCTTAATAAGACACTCCCCGGGTCCTCTCACCACACTGCTTTACTGTCTAGAGACCCAACACAAAATGCATGCTAAAGTAATTTTTTAAAGATTTGAGGGCACAAAAGTTCTGGATACTTTTTTAAATATCTGGAAGTTTAATTAAAACCACTGAAGATCTACATAAAAAAAGGCAAAGTAACACCTTTTGATTGCATTAAACATTATTCAACAAAGAAGACAAAGCCTCTGAGTAAAAGTTCTGCTAAAACATATGTATTTTACAAATAAAAAGCAATACAATTAATTTGGTCTATCCACAAAATATCCAACCATTCCTCATATAAAGAAATCAGTCAAAACCTTCCAAAGACAGCACAGTCTGTGTACAGAAATGACTAGGATATTCAGGCAAAACAAAATACAGCCTCTGAAAACAGTGCCCTCTTTTCTGTGACTTTGCCACTCACCTTGGACTAGTACTTCCCAGCTTCCCACCTCAGACCAGGGCTGCAACAGGAGGTGGGCAAAGTGCGATGAAGGACAGGAGGGCTTCCTGTAGGAAGGGCTCTCCAGCTGTCAGACCCTTCGTGAACCCCTCAGCCCACCGGCACTCATAGCTCTGCCAGGACTCAAGGGGGCTCTCAGGCTCAGCTCAGGCCCAGATATGCCCAAGTTCAGGTTTATAAGCCTTTACTGAGCCTGTACTGTGCTAAGTTCCGAGCAGCGTTTTCGGACAAAAATCAATACTTGCAATAAGCTTTCTTTCAACTAAAACTAGTATTTCGACGTGTTCAACACACAGATTTTATCAAGAACCTAGAATGACGGTTCTTCTCACAACTATCAGCCTTAGGTTTTACTTGAGCAAATTGCCTTTTCAAAAGTAATGCAAATTTTAACCAATATCCTGTTCCTGAAAAAATAAACTGAATCTAAGTTAATGACGTTGAGGGCAAATTTTATACTAATTTACCAATCTTCACTTTTAAAAGACAAAACCCACTTCTCTTCTTTAAAGGCAAGGGAGACGGTACCTATTTTCTCAGGTTTGAGCAGCTTGAAAGAGACTGTGGAGGTTCCTCTGCCACCTGATCTGGTCGTGACAATAATGTCTCCTCTGTCATTCTTGGCCTGCCCCACCCGACACACTATCTTACTCGCGGATATCCACTCTGCCGTCAGGAGGCAGTTATGCCCACAAATTGTCAGACCTAAAAGCAAAGGCATGCAGGTTAACAAAGTCCGAAAGCACGACCGTTTCATGAAAAGACAATTCTTCTGTTAGCATTGCCAGGCCTTTCTCATGAGCTGAAAAACAAATCTAGAAACAGCATTTCCTGGTTCATTAGTTATTTCTATTCTTGAATATACCCAATATTATTTGCAAAAACTGTCTCTATTGCTTTTGGTCTAATCTGTTTTTTTCTCTAATATTTAAGACTTCTTTTAGAGTCTGTTTCCTCAACGTCAACAAAATTAGAAAATAATGAAAATAATGAATAACGTCTAGGCATTCCAGATCACTTAATTATGAGAACGCCTCTCAATTTCCAAGGTAAGCACTGTGAAACACTTCAATACATATTTGCTCAAATAATTTTATGCACACATAAAACAACCTATGTATTTTTAATGAATGGGAAATGTTTTAATTTATGAACTGTTTAATTACACAGTACATATTCTGATATCACTCTGGATCAATACATAACTTGTTATTTTTAAACTATAATATTTAAAAGATTTGTGATTTAAATATTAACTCACTTCAGAAAGGAACTAACCCAACCAACCATAAATATCAGGACTTAATCAGTTTCTAATGCAAGTTCCCTGCTGGAGAGCTATCTTATGATTAGAACCGAGGAATGGGAGATTGCATGTACACAGATATAAAGTCTTAACAGACGTTCAGAAGAGCAAACACATACGAGATCTATGACGGTACAAGTTTGGGGAAAAGTACCCACAAAGTAATCTATTCATCTAGCTGTACGTTCTGCTATCAAAGTTCCTCTGATTCAATACCTGTTCTGCATTGTAACTAAAAAAAAATTAATAATCACTATATAATTTTAAACACAGATTCAAACATATCAATTTAAACGTCACAGAAATTAAGATCATAAGACCTATTTCTTAATCATGGTTTCGTTTAAGTATTGAAAGCTTAGAAATCTGCTTCATGAGATATAATATAACATTTTTTTAAAGCAACTTGTAGAATTCCAAATAAAGTGTTTTATACTGTTTTACTTGGCTAGTGTAGAGGTCACCTGAGTTAAAAACACTTAAATTATTTAGCAGGTTAAGTCTGCTTTTTCAAAAAGGGGTTTCTTGGCAACACCTGGGCAGGATGAAAGCCGAGCTGGTGGGTTTATAAGAGACACACACACTCAGTCAAATGGCAGCAGCAGAGCCCGAGGCAGAGTAAGATCAGCGTTCATGGAGGCCAGAGCCGCAGTCGCGCGTGGGGCCCACTGACTGCTGATCAAGCTCTAGCGAACTTCCTTTTCAAAGGGCTTCCTGGAGGCCAAATAACATTCTGCCGACCAGCAGCTTAATGCAAAAAAGTACAATCATAATCTATAAGTATGTAAAATTATCAAAATTTAATCATATTAAATTCCCAATTTATAACCTCCGGTATTTACCAACAGGTCTTTCACAAAGTAAGAAGCGAGTCAAGAGAATGTCCGAATCCAGGTGACTCACTGAGGGAGACCAGAACACGCACACTGGGCAGCACACACGGAGGGCCCGCCCTCCTCTCGCAGAGTCCGGAGGAGAATAACCCGAACTGGCCACCCGAGGGTTGCGCCTGCCCTCGTCCGCATTTTAAAGAGCAATGATGAGGCTCCACCTTCAGAGACTGAGCCAGGGCATTTTCTTAAGTTCCAGAGGAGAAAACCAGCCAAGGGACAGGCCAGGAAGCTGAAATCAGCAGCAGGAAGGGCTCCCACGGGAAGGGCGCACCCTGCAGACCAACATCACACGCAGCCGTGTCAGCTGGACACACAGTGGTCTACGCCCAGGTCCTAGGGCTTAAAAAGATAGAAAGCATAAGCTGATCCTAAAAACCTAAACGCCACTTGCTCTAAATACGTAAATATTAGGGTTGCCTAGTGAAAACAATGGGTGGGCATTAGTTTAAAGGCCCTGTGGCTGTCTGTCCGGGCCGCGGTGCTCCCGGCCACACAAGGCGTCAGCGTGCAGACAGGCGGGCCACAGGCTCTGGGTGCGGCCTCCAGAAAGCGCCTGCTCCTCCAGCCGGAGGGAGTTTGGCTTTGGCTCCCAAAGCGGTCGGGAAGAGAGGCCTAACCCCTGGGGACCTGGGACAGGGAGCCAGCCTTACAGAGGAGGGAGAAGACAGGGTGGGGGGAACCTAGTGAAAGACAGCACAGACACGATTTGATAAAAGAACGGTTTTAACAAAAAAAGCAGAACCAAATAATTCCCTCATTTCTATTCAGACAACCCTGAGCAGACTACAGCGGTGTTTTCCTTTCGCCTTCATATTTCAAGGCAGTGTGTCTTACCTCAGATCTAAATGCACTTACCAAGAACGCACGGCATCGTCCCTGCCTGCCCTTACCTATGAGGTCAGTTGTGCCAGTCCCCAGGTTTTCTCCTCTAATTGTGACCTTTGTCCACGGTATCCCCTCATTTGGAGAGATGCCCGTCACAAGGGGAGGTGGTGGTGATCGAGACATTGTGCTTGTGGCGGAAACTGGACGTCAAGTGACCTAATCTGTCAGAAGAGACAGGGAAAAGGATCAGTGCCAACGGAGATTCGCGTGGACCAGAAACGTCAGAACGACACTCCACCAAAAGAGACGTGCCCTTCGGCATACAGTACTGGACTTTTTAGCTGACAGCCCATCAGCCACCATCTTCTGAACATAAAGGTGACCAAGGATACTAGCTAGTATTGGGAGGGAGGCATCAGGCAGACGAACCTTTGAGATGAGGGCACACAGAACCTACGGCCAACCTGGTCTCCAAGCCACCACCTGCTGCTCCCCAAGAATATGCTGGACGCTGCTGAAGAAGGGCATTCTGACTAATCAGAGCCATAAAAATTAAACGTACATCTACATTCTCACAGGTGCACTGACTTTCATCTTATTTTTGTATTAGACTTGGCCCAGCAACTCTTTTAAATGTGTTCAAATCGACACACTGGCATTTTCACAAAACCTACAGGGCAGGCACACACGAACGAGGGTAAATGCACTGACTGTTCCAGGTGGAACAGAACTGGGAAGACAGCAGTTTCCGAGGTCAAACACCCCTGGGTTCTAGTCCTGGCGCTACAACGGCTTAATTCTGCTCAAAATCTGTTTTCATAGAGGGACTCCGCAGCTAGTAATGGGAGCTCTCACAAGGCTACAATAAGATGGGTAGATACCCTAGCAAAGCAGAGAGCCAGCACGCAGCTGGCAACAAATAAGAAAATCTCACCAATAGACCCCAAGAACTCGTCCAGTGCGCCACGGTTCAGAGGAAAACAGCAAGAACTTGCTGGTCGTCCGTCTTTTAACATGGCCTTCACCCTTCTCACCTTCTATATGGTGAGAGGCTGGCCCTGGCTTTCACCACACCGGCAGGCAGGCCCTCAGTTCAGTCTCTGATGAAACCAAAGGAAGTGACCAGGACTGTGGGCCACTATGGACAGTCATGAGATCTATTTCCTTATTTATGACTGACAAGCACAGCTCTGTTACAGACGTACATGTCAGAGGCAAGCTAAAGTCCAGAGTCCATCACACTGGTTCACATGCAAGAATTAAATGGCATTCCCTGACCTTGGAGCATCACCTCCACTTCCCCAAGCACGGACAAGCCATCATCTCAAGGCGATCAGTGCAGCATTTAAGTCGCCAACCTAAATGTATCTACTTTTGACACTACAGTGTCCAGAACACACGTGACGGTACCTGCCCACAATGCACGCACTCTGTGATCACTTGTAGAAGGAATCTGGGAAAAGGATGTCTCCTTTCAACCCTCCTCCAATTAGAAAGATCCTGCATTATAATGTTCTGATATTTAAAATCACTAATAAATCTACTCATCGCCACACTCAGAAAAGAGTCTAAGCCTTAAGAAAACAAAATTTAGTTGCAGAACATTTCCAGTTTCAAAATTCATGCCAAATTAACAAGGATAATTTTAAAGGAAAACTTTCATCTACAGCTGTCATTAAATGCCTACAGATTTTCTTCAAAAAGATTCTTCCAAATGCAATAAAGCAACAGTCTTTGAAATTCAGTCATAAGATCTTTCTCACATAAATATATTGAACAAAGGTTAACAAAAGTCTGACTTCCCTTCATAAACTTCATTTTTTAATTAATATCCAGTCTTTATATTGTACAGCCAATAAGATAACAAAAGCGGTAAAGAATAAAAGTGAAAAACTACCCTAAGATTACACATCATAAGCTAATTTTATCTTTTGAAAAAAGAAAGACAGAGACAAGAGGTAGAGTAGCTATTATTATTCACATAAGGAAAACTACTGCAAATATGGAATAAGCTATTTTTAAGGCAATATCTTCACCCAACTACACTAATAATAATAAAGGGTTAAATGATACAAATGGACAAACAATAAAGGCTGACAGCACCAAAGCACTGTATTGGGAATATCACATATATACACAGATACACACAGATGAACTGCAAATTATTACAAACTAGCTCTTAGCCTAAGAACCATACTCCACACTTAAAACCTGTTAGATACCAGAATGTTACAGGTTTGCTAAAAAGGAATCCTATAGAAATCTGTTGTGTTGCTATACACTAATAATGAACCATCAGAAGGAGAAAGAAAGAAAATAATACCATTTAAGATTGCACCAAAAAGAATAAAATACCTAGGAAGAAACTTAACCAAAGAGGTGAAAGGACGATACTCTAAAAACTATAAAACATTCATGAAAGAAGACGATACAAAAGAAATGGAAAGATATCCCATGTTCATGGATTGAAAGAATTAATACTGCTAAAATGTCTGTACTACTCATAGAAACCACAGACTTAATGCCATTCCTATCAAAATATCCACGACATTTTTCACAGAACTGGAACAAACAATCCTAAAATTTGTATAGAACCACAAAAGACCCTGACTAGCCAAAGCAATCTTGAGAAAGAAGAACAGAGCTGGAAGTAGCACACTCTCTGACTTCAGACTATGCTGCAAAAGCTGCAGTAATCAAAACAGCTCAGTATTGGCACAAAAACAGACACATAGATCAATGGAACAGAACAGAGAGCCCAGAAATACATCCGTGGTTATTTGTGACAAAGGAAGCAAGACCATACAATGGGGGAAAGACAGCCTCCATTGGACACCGTTCACTGGACAGCTTCATGCAAAGGAATGAAATTACATTTTCTCACACCATATACAAAAATAAACTTAAAACGGATTAAAGGCCTAAATGTAAGAAAACATAGGAAGTGCATTCTTTCACACTGGTCTTAGCAATATTCTTTTGGATCTGTCTCCTCAGGCAAGGGAAAACAAAAGCAATAATAAACAAATGGGACTATATCAAACTGAGAAGCTTTTGCACAGCACAGGAAACCATGATCAAAACAAAAAGGTAACCTATGGAATAGGAGAAGATATCTGCAAATAATATGTCTAATAAGGGGTTAATCTTCAAAATACATTCATACAGCTCAATATCAAACAACCTGATTTTAAAAGGGGCAGAGGACCTGAACAGGCATTTTCCCTGAGAAGGCATACAAATGCCAACAGGCACCTGAAAAGATGCTCATCATTACTAATCACTAGAGAAATGTGAATCAGAGCCACAATGTGAGATATCACCTCTCATCTGTTGGAATGATTACCATCAAAAAGGTAAGAAATTAGAGTCGGTGAGGATGTGAAGAAAAAGGGACCCTCAAGCACTGTTGGTAGGAATCTAAACTGGTACAGCCACTGTGGAATATAGTACAGGGGTTCCTCAAAAAAATTAAAAATAGAACTATCATATGATCCAGCAATTCCACTCCTGGATATGAAGAAAACAAAAACACTAATTTAAAAAGATACATACACCTCAATGTTCACGGCAGCTTTATTTACAATAGCCAAGACATGGAAGCAACCCATCAACAGATTAAGAAGTAAAGAAAATGTGGTATGTATATACAATGGAATACTACTCAGCCATAAAAAGGAATAAAATTTTGCCATTTGCAACAATGTAGATGGACCTGAAGAGTATTTACGCTTAGTGGAAAAACTCAAAGGAAGACAAATACTGTACATTTTTACTTACATGTGGAATCTAAAAATTAAAGCAAATTAACAAATACAACAAAACAGAAACAGACTCACAGATACAAAGAACCAGTGGTTATCAGCGGAGAAGAGGTGGGGGTGATCAAGCAGGGGGAGGGGATTGAGAGTACAAACTGCTGGTTATGAAATACATAAGTCACAAGGATGTAACGTACAGCACATGAAACATAGGCATATTTTAAAATAATACTATATGAGGAAATCTATAAATATCAAATCACTATATTATATACCTGAAACTAATATACTACATGTCGATTAAACTTCAACTTAAAAAAATAAAAAAATTAAAAAGCAATCATAACACTGACATGTCTCCGGACTCAGGATAATTTACCGAGAAGAAATAACCAGGCAATAGACACCTGTCTGACTTCTCTAATATTGTAAAGGTGTTCACACGTTACACTGAATAAACTTATACCTAGGAGTGAGCCATTTTTATCAATGGAATTAAAAAGCAGTACCATGTCATATTAGTAGCCAGCATTTTAGGGACAACAAAAACAATACTGAAACATACATTTCTGGATGCAAGGAAGCACATTTTAATACTACATTTTGTCAATGATTTATATTCTGCAGATACAGTGCAAAGAAACATAAACATCATAAACTCCTGCTTCTCAGCAGTTTCTCTAAAAGAAAGAGCTGGAAGAAGCTGAAATAATTTCTACACTTGATGCCTTCTTTCAACATGAGGTCTTGGCTTACCACAGAATTACTGTTTTGTGGCAAATGAATTCCTTCCTACCTATAAGGACAAAGGACATCTTTACACAAGGATAGTATGGCAATGCCTTTCAAAGAGGCTTTAGGCTTTTTTCATTTAGATATTACCTTTTTAGATAAGTAATAGATTCACATGGTAATCCAGGTTTATTTTCATAAACAAAAGTATATCCAAGCTGTAAGGCTCTGAATGAAGCCTGGACAGAACAAGCTCAAAAACTTAGAACCTACGAACACTGTGGAGACCTGGGTTCTAAGCTGAGTTCTGGCACTAATAACTGAAAACCCCTGGTTACTGTCAGGTTCTCTGAAATGGTTTTCTCATCTGCACATAAGGTGGCTGACTGAGTAAGATCATATGCCTAAGGCTACTTTTCAGTTCCTGATTCTGCGAGTGTCTTAATTATAGGACCAAGCTTCTAAATTCAATTACTAATAAGACTACAGAAACTGGCCTTCCTAGCTTTTCACAATTAAAATAAACTATGATAAAAGCATGTGGTCATTCATTTGAAAATTCTTATATTTAAAACAATTCTTTTATTTATTATAAAACATTTTTAATATATTAGAAGAATCTGAATTTGTAAAATCGTATATATACTAGATGGCCTAATATTCCCCTTCATTTTCAGAAATTATACTGCAAAGACTAGGCTACAAAGCTCTTATAGATACTTTTTAAAAATGAATTGCTAAAAGTAAACCTTTATAATAGTTTCCACAGATTAAAATGCACATTGTTTATTTTCAAAAATAAGCCATAGGTTTTTCTATTTCCCTGGTTGTATTAAATATAGAGAAGGAAAAAGACAGACACAGACTGAGGGAAAGAAAGAGAGGAGAGGAGATGCAACATTCAGGTAAAAAGAGAGACTTTTACTACAGCTTAGAAATGCTCATTTAACCAATAAACCTAAGGAAAATGGGGGAAACCAGCATGGTAAGTCATTTCTATGGGATGGTACAAAAAAAAAAAATCTGTAGGTCTTATAATTTTCTGTGTTAAACATTTCTTTTGCATTTTTATCTGCATTTAAAGTCTGCAGAAGTACTAATGAGGTCAGGGGAATTTTCAAATGTTGAAAGTAGCTTTAAAAAAAATCTTCACAAACAGCTTTGAAAATATTCGCCAAGCAATCGTGTATAATTCAAAAGTCATAAAATGAACAGCTTCACAAAGCTCAAACTATAACTCTGAAATGGTTATGTACTATTAATTTTAAGACACTACTTTTGCAATACTTCCAGAAAGCAAGTGTTAATTCTCCTGTGTCACGGCCTGCAGAGAGCTGGGCCACAGCCTCTGCCAACCGAAGGCGACTGCACAGCCCATGCGGCGGCCTTGGCTCTCCCGTCTGTGCTCTTTCCACAACACCACGGATGGAATTCAGAAATCAGCAGAACAACAGAAATTCACAGAGCGAAGTATTTTATCACCAAATCTAGTAGGAAATTATTCATTACTGATAGAAATACAGTCATGGGAATTTACTGAGTCTGCAAAAATAAAGGCTGCCAAGCTAATGGTTTGTCTTATTGCTTAAGCCATTAAAAAACTAAAATTCAATGAGAAAGAATACAAATCTCCCCTCTCCATGAGATTTTTTTACTCACTGTACTAGCCCTTCATAACCCTTCTTCCTCTTCTCAAAATAATGAAGCACAAGAATGACTTTCTAAACGGAATAATAAAGTGTTAGGAGGAAAAAGTGGAAGCCTGGTTTCTATAAAAGTGACCCCTGAGAAACATCTTGCTCCACATCAACTTAACTATTTCTTCAAATCCTTGTGTGAATAAGAAGCATTATTAGTAAACTTCAAAAATAACCACTTCAAACTTTGCAGATGATAAATCTAGACCCACGAACACACACTAACATGCTTTGAAAAAAAAACACACACAGCTTAAAAAATGAAAACACAAATGCTAAACACCTTCTGTCTTTCGGGTATCATATGGAGCACTCCAAATTAAGAAAAATCCCTCAGAAAATATTTATAGTTCTTTAAAAAAGGGGGGGGATTCCCATTTTACACAGTAGCATTTCATAATAAAATATTGATCCAACAGTTTTAGGACTCAAAGTTATTTTTTACTTATTTAGTTACAATCCTTTTCCTCAAAAAAAGAATAGTATTAGAAAAGCTTTTTCTTGTTAGCATGTGAAAAAGTAAGAAAAAAATGACAATAAACTGAAAAATGAATTGTCCAACTCCTTTCACCAGTGGTGTTCAATGCATGTCTTACAGGAAGAGGCTCAACAGAAGTCACACATGCACAAGCCAGTGAGGGTGCCAACTTTCACCAGTCTGTTTCAGTTTTAAAAAGACCACAAGCTTTGGAGTTCCCGTCAGGACTCAGTGGAAACGAATCTGACTAGGATCCATGAGAAGCAGGTTCGATCCCCGGCCCTGCAGTGAGCTACGGTGTGTTAGATCCCGCATTGCTGTGGCTGTGGTGAAGGCCAGTGGCTACAGCTCCAATTCGAACCCAATCCTGGGAACCTCCATATGCTACAGGTGTGGCCCTAAAAAGACCAAAAAAAAAAAAAAAGATAAGCTTTATAAAAAATAAAACCAGGCTAAGATGGCCAAGTACATTGGAGCTCACCCCTCCAATGGGCACACCGAAACTGCAACTACTTACAGAGCAGCTATTGATGAGAGCACCAGCAGACCAGCAGAAAGATCTCCTGTGACTCAAAACATAAAGACGGAGCCGAGAGAGAGCTGGGTGTCCCAGCCCGGGGCCCTGCACTGAAAAGACAAGCCCAGGAGGTCTGGCTTGACAATCGGCACAGGTACTTTGGGGAGAGCGGAGCGCCGTGGGAAACGCAGACTCCACACAAAATCCCACTGGCTCCCAGACTCCGGGCGGAGGTAGAGATCTGAGAGGACCTAGTTCAGACCCCCTGCTGGTCGTGGAGGAAACTCCTGGAGAGGCAGGAGGCCAGGGAAGCACACCCTGGGGCCACAGACACTGGTGGCAGCCACCTGGGGAGCTCCTTCTGTCAGGAGGACACTGATACTGGCAAGTGCCAATTTGGAATCCCCCCTGTAGCTCAGTGTGGGACCCGGCACCACCCACAGCCTACGGCAACCAGTACTGGGGTGCCTCAGGCCAAGCAACCAGCTGGGCAGAGACATAATCCCATCCACGGGCCCCCCTGCCCGCCAAGACCCAACCCTGTCCCTCAGAGAGCCCAGGACCTGGCCTCCGCCACCAGCGCAAAGGCACTAGCCCCAGATTCCCTGGGCCTCGTCTAACACACAGTCTACACCAGGGACACCTTGCTATGTTTGTAAACACAAACCCACACCAGTTTCAGGCTCCTTCATAGTCGACTCTATGGATGTGTAATCAAAGTGGCATTTAGATGGCTTCTGATTTTTCTGCTACTGGACCATGACAATGAACACTTGCCTATAAAAGCTTTTTCTACATTTACCCAATTATTTCCTTGCACTACATTCAAAGAGCAATTGCTGGCCACAGTATGCACATTTAATATCCTAGCATGAATACCAAACTGGCCTGCAGAGCTACTAACACATCCTCAGCAACAGGGGGTACTAGCAACCTGTCTAATATGCAGCAATCTGACAGGCAAAAAGGAAATAAAATGGTTTCAACTTGCACTGTGTATGCATTCCATTTTCATCACCTCTGCCTCTTTTAATTAGGAATTTCCTTGATTGTAAGATATCTAATGAGAATGTTACCCTCTGTCCACCGTACACACTGTCAAAACTGGCCCCAGTTACCACCTGTCGTTTTACTTTGTTTACGGTGCTCTCGGCACTCAGGAAATTTTGAATCTTTAACATCAAACCTACCGACCTTTACTTTAATGCTCTAGAGCCATGCAGTCAAAGTCCTGATTCCGGTATTTTAATGCTGTTTTATATATATATAACCATTTAACACGTTGGAACCTATTTCGGAGCACTGAGAATAGCTAGTTGACCACAACAGCACTTCACTGAAAACCCACTGTTTTCGCCACTGATAGGAAATGCCACTTTCATCGCTGACAAAAGTCCTCATTTCAAGTCCGTTTCTAGGTCCTCTACGTCTCACCCGGCCGACCTATTTTGCGCCTATGACGCAGCAATTTAATTTTACGGGGAATAACTGTCCTGAGAGGACATTTAGTCTTTAACAAGTTCTCTTGGCTGTCTCCCACAAATATTAGTCCAAATGAACTCTAAAATACTGATTCTAAAATTAAACTTTTTAGAATTTTTTTTTTTCTTTTTGCCTTTATGTGCAGCCGCACCCGTGGCACATGTTAGACCCCAGGCTAGGGGTCTAACAGGAGCTGCAGCCACCGGCCTACACCACAGCCACAGCAACGCGGGATCCGAGCCGCGTCTGCAACCTTCACCACAGCTCACGGCAACGCCAGATCCTCAACCCACTGAGCAAGGCCAGGGATCGAACCTGCAACCTCATGGTTCTTAGTCGGATTCGTTAACCACTGAGCCACGAAGGGAACTCCCAAACCTTTTAGAATTTTGATAGGAATCATCACTACCTTGACACACTCTATTTATTGGATAAGGGTTTCACCTGTTCCATCCAATGCTGTACACAGAATTTAGAACAGTATCTGTCATATAACTGATGCTTAACATATATTTGTTAAATAAGCAAATGTAATGACAACACAGAATTTCCAGGTAATTTCAATACATTTAAAATACCTGCAATATTGTATCTTCCCACCTTCTCATCTTTTATGACTGTCAAACTGTAAAGTTCTGTTCACAGAGGAAGTCCGTATAATTTACCTGAAACCAATCAGCTAATTGAGCCTCTCTCAACTGAAATCATTTCCCAAAAGATTTCTTGTTTTCTCTGCAGAAATTATTACCTCCAAATACTGTAATAACTTTGGCTCCTACTTGTCCATACTTGTGTCCCTTATTTTAAGTGCCTCGCTGCACCTGCTATAACGTCCCAAGCAATGCTGACAGTGCCATTCTGCAAGCATCGTCCATCTTTACTTGAGACTGTACTGGGCCAGCCTTCAGAGTAGCACTTCTCCACCTATGCTGCTTTACTTCACATGAGGAACCTTTTTGGTTAGGTCTTTCTCCTAATCATCCTAGAGAACTGTTAATACCATAAATACACTGTATACCTGCATTACGTACGCTTATCTGTATTTTGTACATGAAGATGAAGACTTTGTCTCAAGAGCTAATGTCCAGTCCCTGCTCCACTGAGAATACACCTCCAACACTGCACCTGTAAGATGCTTGCTATGAATTTTAATATATTTTTCAGAAAGTCAGGTCTTTCGTTCCGATTTTCAAGTTTAATATCATACTATTTCCTTCCATAGCTATAGTTTTATTACTTTTTTCATGTCTTGAGTATCTGTAAATATCTTTTCCATGGTTTGACTTGTCAACACTTTGTTTTGATGATCTTTTATAATAAGTCCTTGACATAAGCTATTAATTCTACTTTCCTTTTTACAGGAGTGGCATTACCTAATTCGTTACTGACAATTTCAACATTAATTCCTCTTCCTTGCATTTCATTTTGCTTTTCTTTTTCTGTCTGGACTGAACCCTTAGGTTCATTTGTTCCAATCTTCCTTTTTTAATAACAACAATTAAAGCCACTATTGTTCCTGCCTACAGCTCTGGTCATACTCCATAGATTCTGATATACAGTGGTTTCACTGTTTGTTTATAAATGATCTATAGTTGCAGTTTTGATTTCTTCTCTGACTCAAGATTAACTTTAGGAATGTTTAAAGAATTCCACAGCTAACAGCTTGTTGGTGAACTCGTTCTTAAATTATGGTTTATACATGTTTCATTCTTATTTCTATTTGTTTACCTGTTTTGGTCAGAGAATGTGGTCTGAAAATGTCCTAATTTGGAGAATTTACTGAGGTTTCTTTTGTGAAATTCACTTTACTTACTCGGTGAGCTTCCCTAGTGCATATTTTCAGGAGTCAGCAATTTATAGCAATGGAGAAATACATGCTGCAACTTGTTTTTGTAAATAAAGGTTTATTAGAACACAGCCACATGAATTCACTTCCATATAGTCTGTGGCTGCTTTCTTGCCACAATAGAGTTGAATAGTTGCAAAAGAGACTTTATAGCAAAAGCCTAAAAGTATTTACCACCCAGCCCTTTCCAAAAGCATGCCAACCCATTAGATGAGGGCAGATCAGCAGCACCTACCTGACACACTTTGAATTCAAAGTCCTTGAACTTCCAGATACATAGTAAGGCTCCTCTCAGCTCCAGCCCTGGCCTCTTCCTCACAGTGATAAGGGAAAGTCACACCGATGCAAAGTTGAATAGATCCTCCAATTATTATTTCTGCTTACAATCAGAATTTCAAAAATCATTCCAGAATCCCATATGGAAATAAGAACTATTAAATCAGTATATTTGTATAGACTTGAGAGGCTAGGTACTTTGGTATTTTTTTAAAGCACTTTTGCAAAGTTTTTTTTCTTCACAGGCTTTTTAATTTTTTATTTCTATTTTTTCAATTATAGTTGATTTACACTGTTCTGTCAATCCCTTTTGTACAGGAAAGTGACCCAGTCATTCATATATATATATATTATTTTTCTCACATTCTCTTTCTGACTTACTTCACTTAGTATGAAAGTCTCTAGTTCCATCCAGGTTGCTGCAAATGGAATTATTTTGTTCTTCCTTATGGCTGAGTAGTATTCCGTAGTGTATACGTACATCTTCTTAATCCATTCATCTGTCGATGGACATTTAGGTTGTTTCCATGTCTCGGCTATTGTGAATAGTGCTGCGATGAAAGTACAGGTACACGTATCTTTTTCAAGGAAAGTTTTGTCTGGATATATGCCCAAGAGTGGGACTGCTGGGTCATATGGTAGTTCTATGTATAGTTTTCTGAGGTACCTCCATATTGTTTTCCATAGTGGTTGTACCAAGTTACATTCCCACCAACAGTGCAGGAGGGTACCTTCTTCTCCACACCCTCTCCAGCATTTGTTATTTGTGGACTTATTAAGGATGGCCATTCTGACTGGTGTGAGGCGGTACCTCATGGTAGTTTTGTGATGTTGAGCGTTTTTTCATGTGCTTGTTGGCCATCGGTATATCTTCTTCGGAGAAACGTCTATTTAGGTCTTTTGCCCATTTTTCAATTGGGTTGTTGGGTTTTGGGGTTTTTTTTATGTTGAGTTGTATAAGTTGTTTGTGCATTTTAGAGATTAGGCGCTTGTCAGTTGCATAGTTTGAAACTATTTTCTCCTATCCCATAGGTTGTCTTTTTGGGTTTTTTTATGGTTTCCTTTGCTGTGCAAAAGCTTATTGGTTTGATTGGGTCCTACTGGCTTACTTTGTTTATGTTTCTGTTGCCTTGGAAGACTGACCTAAGAAAACATTTGTACGGTTGATTCAGAAAATGTTTTGCCTATGTTCTCTTCTAGGATTTTGATGGTGTCTTGTCCTACGTTTAAGTGTTTAAGCCATTTTGAGTTTTTTTGTGTATGGTATGAGAGTGTGTTCCAGTTTCATTGATTTAAAGGTGACTGTCCAGTTTTCCCAGCACCGCTTGCTGAAGACTGTCTTCTTCCCATTTTATATTCTTGCCTCCTTTGTCGAAGATTAATAGACTGTAGGTGTCTGGGTTTATTTCTGGGTTCTCTATTCTATTCCATTGGTCTGTATGTCTGTTTTGGTACCAGCACCACACTGTCTTGATTACCGCAGTTTTGTAATATTGTCTGAAGTCTGGGAGAGTTATGCCTCCTGCTTGGTTTTTGTTTCTCAGGATTGCTTTGGCAATTCTGGGTCTTTTATGGTTCCATATAAATTTCTGGATTGTTTGTTTTAGTTCTGTGAAAAATGTCATGGGCAATTTGATAGGGACTGCACTGAATCTGCAGATTGCTTTGGGTGGCATGGCTATTTCTGTGACATTAATTCTTCCAACCCAGGGGCATGAAATACCTTTCCATTTCTTTGAATCCTCTTTAATTTCCATGATTAATGTTTTAGAGTTCTCTGCATATAAGTCTTTTACCTCCTTAGGAAGGTTTATTCCTAGATACTTAATTTTTTTAGGTGAGATTTTAAAAGGTATTATATTTTTATATTCCTTTTCTAATAGTTCATTGCTAGTATACAGAAACGCAATCAATTTCTGAATGTTAATCTAACCTGCTACTTTGCTGAATTCACTGATCAGTTCGAGTAGTTTTTGTGTGGAGTCCTTAGGGTTTTCTATATACAGTATCATGTCATCTGCATACAGTGACAATTTTACCTCTTCTCTTCCAGTTTGGATACCGTCTATTGCTTTTGCCTGACTGCCGTGGCTAGGACTTCCAATACTATGTTGAATAAAAGTGTTGAGAGTGGGCATCCTTGTTTGTTCCAGAAAGGCTTTCAGCTTTTCTCCATTGAGTATTATATTGGCTGTGTGTTTATCATAAATGGCTTTTATTATGTTAAGGTATGTTTACTCTATACCCACTTCGGTATGAGTGTTTATCATGTGTGGATGCTGGACTTTGTCAAATGCTTTTTCTGCATTCATTGAGATGATCACGTGGTTTCTGACTTTTCTTTCATTAATGTGGTGTATGACGTTGATTGATTTGTGTATGTTGAACCATCCTTGTGAACCTGGGATGAATCCCACTTGGTCGTGATGTGTGATCTTTCTTATATGTTGTTGGATTTAGCTGGCTATAAAATTTTGTTGAGAACTTCTGCATCTATATTCATCAAAGATACTGGCATATAATTTTCTTTTTTGGGAGTATCTTTGTGTGGTTCTGGTATTAGGGTGATGGTGGCTTCATAGAATGTCTTTGGGAGTGTTACTTCTTCTTCAACCTTTTGGAAAAGTTTAAGAAGGATGGGTATAAGTTCTTCTTTGTATGTTTGGAAGAATTCACCTGTGAAGCCATCTGGTCCTGGACTTTTGTTTGCAGGGAGTGTTTTTATTATACATTCAATTTAATTTCTAGTGATCGGTTGGTTCAGCTGATCTATATCTTCTTGATTCGGTTTGGCAGGCTATAAGTCTCTAGACAGTTGCTCATTTCTTCTAGGTTTCAAATTTGTTGGCAAATAATTGTCCACTTGTCCACAGTATTCTCTTATGGTTTTTTGTATTACTGCAGTATCCATTGAGATTTCTCCTTTTTCATTTCTTATTTTGTTCATTCGCGTTCTTCCTCTCTTCTTGTTGAGTCTGGCCAGATGTTTGTCAATTTTCTTTATCCTTTCAAAGAACCAGCTCTCGGTTTTATTTACTTTTTTCTATTGTTTTTTGAATCTCTATTTTATTGATCTCTTCTCTGATCTTTATGATTTCCTTCCCTCTGCTGACTTTGGGTTTTGTTTGCTCTTCTTTTTCTAATTTTTTTAGGTTGTCAATTTGAGATTTTTTTTTTTTTTGGTCTTTTTGACTTTTCTAGGGCTGCACTCGTGCGCGGTGGCGTATGAAGGTTCCCAGGCTAGTGGCCTAATTGGAGCTGTAGCCGCAGGCCTACACCACAGCCACAGCAACACAGGATCCGAGCCATGTCTGCAACTTATACCACAGCTTATGGCAAAGCTGGATCCTTAACCTACTGAGCGAGGCCAGGGATCAAACCCACAACCTCATGGTTCCTAGTTGGATTCATTAACCACTGCGCCATGACAGGAACTCTGAGATTGCTCTTCCTTTTTGAGGAAGGCCTGTATCGCTGTGAACTTCCCTCTGAGCTTTTGCGGCATCCCAGAGATTCTGAATGGTTGTGTCTTCACTGTCATTTGTCTCGAGGTGTTTTTTAATTTCCTCTTTGATTTCCTCATTGACCCACTGGTTTTTTAGTAACATGTTGTTAGGTCTCCATGTAGTCAGTTTTTTTCTCATTTATTTTCCTGTGGCTGATTTCTAGTTTCACACCACTGTGGTCAGAGAATAAACTTGAATAATTTCTATACTCTTAAATTTGCTGAGGTTAGTTTTGTGGCCCAGTATGTGATTGATCCTTGAGAATGTTCCACGCGCATTTGAAAAGAATGTATATTTTGATATTTTTGGATGTAATGCCCTGAAAATGTCAACTAAGTTTAATTTTTCTATTGTGTCATTTTGGATCTCTGTTGCCTTATTGATTTTCTGTCTAGAGGATCTGTCCATTGATGTAAGTGGGGTATTAAAGTCTCCTACTGTTATTGTATTCTCATCAATTTCTCCTTTTACGTCTGTTAGTATTTGCTGTATATATCTGGGTGTGCCTATATTAGGGGAATATATATTGATGATTGTAATATCCTCTCCTTGAATGGATACTTTTATCACTAAATAGTGTCCTTTTTTGTCTTTTTTTTGGCTTTTTATGGCTGAACTAGTGGCATGTGGAGGTTCCCAGGCTAGGGGTCTAATCGGAGTTACAGCTGCCGGCCACAGCCACAGCCACAGCCACGCCAGATCCAAGCTGCATCTGCAACCTACACCACAGCTCATGGTAACTCCGGATCCTTAACCCACTGAGCAAGGCCAGGGATTGAACCCACAACCTCATGGTTCCTAGTCAGATTCATTTCCGCTGTGCCATGACAGGAACTCCTGTCTTTCTTAAGGGCCTTCATTTTAAAGTCTATTTTGTCTGATATGAGTATTGCAACCCCTGCTTTCCTGTCTTTCCACTGGCATGAAATATCTTTTCCCATCCCCTCATTGCCTTTGCCCTAAGGTGAGTCTCTTGTAGACAGAATATTGTAGGCTCTTGCTTTTTTATCCAATCTGCCACTCTGTCTTTTGATTGAAGCATTCAGTCCAATGGCATTTAAGTTAATTATAGATAAACATGTATTTATTGCCATTTTAAATCTTGTTTTAAGTTGATTCTATGTTTCTCCTTTGTTCCTTTCTTTTTTTGTTTGGATGATTTCCTTTTATTTTACGCTTGTGTCCTTTTCTTTTTAGTTTTGGTTAATGTAATGTTTGGGTTTTGATTTGTGGCCGCCTGTTTTTCAAGTATGTTAACCCTTTCCTATAACTGCTTGCTTTAGCCTGATAGTCATGTAGGCTCAAATACATTCTTAAAAAAAATAAGAGTCTAGATTTTCTTACTTTCCTTCCCCACATTCTATGATTTTGAAGTCCTTTTTTAACATCTTCATGTATGTCCTTTTGCTGTTCCTTGTGTTTATCATCACTTTTACAATAGGATTTTTTTTCCCCTTTTAGATCTGTACACTGGCTTAGTTAAGTGACTGTTTTCCACTTGCGATTTTCTCCATCCTATTTCTTCCTTTTTATTTAGAGAAACCTTTTAGGATTTAGGTTTAGTATTGCTATACTCTTTTAGTTTTCGTTTGCTGGAGAAATTCTTTATTCCTATTTTAAATGATATTCTTGCTGGGCAGAGTATTCTAGGCTGCAAATTTTTCCCTTTTAGAACTGTGAATATACCTTTCAACTCTCTTCTGGCCTGTAGCATTTCTGTAGAGAAATCAGCTGACAGCCTTATGGTGGTTCCCTTATAATTAATGCTTCGTTTTTCTCTTGTTGTCTTTGGAATCCTCTCTTTAACTTTTGCCATTTTTATTATAATATGTCTTGGTGTGGGCCTGTTTGGGTTCAATTTGTTTGGGGTCCTTAGTGCTTCCTGTACATTGATACCTGTTTCCTCCAGATTTGGAAAGTTTTCAGACGTAATTTCTCCAAATATATTTTCAATCTCCTTTTCTTTTTCTCCTCCTTCTGGAATCCCTACTGTGCACAGATTGACCTGCTTTATATTATCCCACAGATCTCTTATACTGCTTCCATGTTTTTTTATTTGGTTTTCTGTCTGCTGTTCTAATTGGATGATTTCCATTAATCTTTCAAGTCACCAGTTCGTTCCTCTGCATTATTCATTCTGTTCTTTAGTGAACTGGCTTTTTTTTTTTTTAATGGTTTTAGGTTTAGAGAAAAACTGAGTGGTCTGCCAACCACACATACAGTTTCACCCGTTATTAACATCTTGCATTAGGGTGGAATACTTGCTACAACTGATAGGCCAGTACTGATACATTATGAACTGAATCCCAGAGTTTATTTTAGGAGTCACTCTCTGTTATACATTCCATGAGTTCTGACAAATGTATTATTACTACATGTATTCACCATTTCAGTATCACATGGAACGGTTTCACTGCCTTAAAAACCCCACTGCTCATCCTCTCTCAGCATAACAATTACACTCCTTAACCTCCTGGCAGGGTTGCCCTAGAGTCTGCATAACACATGTACAACTTCTCCAACTCGACTTTCAAATAACACCACACAGCTTCATGGTAGTGGCGGTGTCCTAGAGCAGTCCCAATTTCTCTTTCCCACCCTTCACAACACTGCTACCATCCAATTATCTACAAGACATAAGCACCAAATATTGTGCTGTTGCTATTATTCTGAACAAACCATTATCTGCTAGATTAAGACAATTTTATTTCATCTTCATTTAATTTTTCTAATGCTCCCTTCATTATGCAGATCTGAGTTTCTGACCTATATTATTATCTTTCGTTCTGAAGAATTTCTTTTATTGTTTCTTGCAAAACATGCATACTGGAGACAAGATTTCTATACTCCCAGCACCTAGCCCGGCACCAGAGCCAAGTGGCTAGTGGGACGAACAGAACTGGGGACGCATGGGCTCACTGGCGCTCTTCTTCTGGCTCTTCAAGAACAGCAGCAAAGCTCAGGCCATGTGGGATTCCAGCTGTGAGACACCACTGAGAGGTGGCCTCCGAGAGGGACATCAACCTGGTTTGTCCCACTGCCAGACAGACACTGTTCCCTGCTTCTGTACCATATCCCATGCACTGGCTTCTAAACCAATATATCTGTGCCACAATAGGAATTGCCAAGAAGTACTACAGAAACTGAGTCCTCTATCTAGCTCACAAAAGTTGCCTTGATCATCCTGTGACAGCTCCTCTGACCGCTTGGCCCAGAGGCACCCACTCCACAGGAAGCTACAGCTCAGGCCCCAGAACGGAATCAGAAGTGAATCCAAATTAACTACCAAGACCTGCACAGAACGACTCCTCCTCCTGGCTGCCTCTGGGTGACAGCAGGTCGGGTTCAAATGTGGCTTCCATTTCTAAGGCCCAAGAGGTTTAAAGTTTGCTCTTCTATTACCGTTTCCATAAAGAATTACCTGAAAATCAGAAATCTACCATGTAGGGTCAGACCTTTAAAATTATGTCCCCTTTTTCCCCAAAAATATTTTAAGTGTTTAAACTGAGTTTCACCCTTCATAGATCTTTATATTAGAAAAATACTTATTTTTCAACCATCTTTTATTTCTATAAAAACCCAGGCCAAAACTGATTTAAGTGCAATTTTTCAACTTAAAAAATCTCCACAAAAAAAGGGAAGAGCAGTACTGAGAATATATAAAAAGATTCTAACTCTTCAGTTCTAAATAATGTAAAGTCCAAACAAAGACAGTCATTTTTTCTCAGACTTTTAAAGACGAACTTGTCTTCAAGAGAGAATCATCTGGAAATGCTGTTTTTAAAAACACAGTGCCCACTCCAGCTCCCAAGAATGAAAGCCCGCCTGCCCCTTTCCCTGGGCCCACTCACAGCTCATTCCTGCAGAACTCAGCCCAGTAAATGTGAAGCAAGACACGGAGGGATTCAGTCCAATCAGGATTTCTCCACTGAGCGTTCAAACAGCCAGTCAACAATGAACCTGATGACAACGTGCAACTCAGGTCCCTGCAGGCCGGCTGCAGCAGAGGGCTGACAGAGAGCACACACAAGGCACTTCTATCAAAGATAAGCCTAGGGCATTTCACAGCTTCTGTTTCCAAAACATAAGTTGTTTTATTGACAATGACCCCCTGACTATAGCCAGCATCTGGCAATGTTTCCTCTCTGTATATACATAATTTTCGCTTGCTAGGTAACACATAAGGAAATGACTAGTACTACATAACTCTGCCCTAAAGATCACATACTGTATGATTCCACCGACATGCAATTTCAGACCAGGCAAATTTGTGGAGACGGTGAGCAGAGTTAGTGGTGACTAGAGGGGGGGATAGGGACGGACTGATAGAGGAGTGATGAGAATGCGATGGTTAGATGGCACGCAGGAGACACAACTTCGTGAATATACACACTTTGCTTCAGAAGTCCTGCGAGCGTTACGCTACCCTTACCACCGTAAACGCAGAACCCTCCCAAAAACGGACACACGAGGAAATAGCGGATGACAGCAATTTTTTTTTTTTAGAAAAGTGTTTGACCCTACGAAGTTCTAAAGTTCTCTGATTTGGGACCAAAAGAGACCAAGAAAACCAGAGCCAGGACTGAAAGGGAGCAAGGAGAGGAGGGAGGCTTTACCCTCCCAGGGACGGAAACTGAGTTCATTTACCGAAATTCAGGGTTAAAATTAGAGGAAAAGCAGCAGAACAAGCAGCTACCTGTGTTATCCATTTCGAAGGCTCAGTGACCTAGCCTTTCTAGTCCCAAATAGGCATCAGCAACTAAGGCCCTGCCAGCAAGGCTGGGACGTGCTCCCACTAATATGCTCACTGAAACCTCAGCCATCCCAACGGGAATGTTCAGGAGAGAGGAACAAAATCAAGAAACCACTGCTAAGCTGTTTATAATGAAAGAATTGGTGGAGAGGAGACACTGTCCTAAATTTATATTATCACATAAAAACAGTTTCATTTGTCTTGCTAAAAAAAAAAAAAAAAAATTCAACTAACTAAATGTCAAGATCTAATTGGCCTTATTCAACAGTTCATGAACCAGACAACGGCCTGCCCAGCAAAGAGAAAGGAGCTCCGAGGAGCTGCACAAATGGAAGACATCTGCAGCACAGGGCTGCTGGATGAAGGAGCTACCAGCCGGGAGTTGTTTCAGGCAAGGTCAGCTTCCTCTGGAGACAGCATGGAACCTCACCAGTCCTGACCACTGGTCACTGCAGACCCACTGGTGGAAGATTATCCTCCTGGGAAAGACTGAAAGTGCAATTAAATTAGATATTAAGGTCTCAATTTGCTGACACGGGCTTAGCACAAGTGCTTCCATTTGGGGCCTGCTGTCTCTTTTTTTAATAATCTCAACTTGTCAGAACTTCAGGATGAAATAAACCAATATGACTGCTGACAAATATAAACACTACAGTAAACAAATTCCAAAATCTAGGTAGATTTTCAAAAAAGTTCAAGACATCAACTGTCAGCTGAAATTGGCTAATTTTTTTTAATCATTATACATGACAGGATGTCACTTAACTCCCAGATTCTTTTACATGTGCAGAGCTGGAGTAATCTGACCCAAATTTTGTGTAACAGCCTTCCTGAGTTCTAAAAATGCATCCACTTTGTCAACTTAGGTTGGAATTTCTGCTTTACTTCTCTAGCTCTCCCTCAAAAGAAACTTCTTCAAAGTTTTCTAGACACAGGGAAAGCAAATCACCCCAGAGCTCAGCAGTGCCATTAGCATTTCTGAGCCTCTGGGGATCAAACAGGGACGCCCGCGGCCGAGGCTGCAGCCCAGCTGTGAGGGATTGAAGGCGCTCGGCGTGGAGTCAGGCTTCGGGAAACTCCGGGCACAAGCCGGCATCCGAGGGAAATTAAAGTAAACAATGTGCTCTCTGCCCCCACCCGGTTAGAGCCTCGCGGCGGAGGGAGACCACACACTCGGACCACACAGCGCCGGCTGAGCTCGCACGCAACATCCACCAGCTGTCACCGGCCTGGGCGGGGGGAGAAGCGAGGGGAGGGGAGGGACAGAGAAGGGTGGCGGTTTCCCAGAGGAAATAAGCCAGCCCTGGCCTGGTGTGGCCTTGACCTGTACTCCCCCCACCAATTTAGTAGCTGATGAAGGATTAACAAAGCATCCATTTAACATCAATTAACCTCCTATCCATCACAGGTCAAAAGAGAAAATTACCATTATAAAAGCATCTCATTAAAACAAATACACACATTTTCTTATAATCTATAACATACACTTAAATACATCCATTTTCTTTTAGATTTATATTACATTGGTTTAACCTGCCTGCCTCTTCTCCTTTAATGAAGCACACAGCCTGAATGTGAAGCATTTCTCCAACCTAGGTCAGAAAATTTTAATTTTATCATTTTGCCATATTTCACTGTGGCTCAATCTGAAATTTTCCAAAAGATTTACCGGTAGAATAAAAGACAGTAAATTATTTTTTACATAATTTCAAACTAAATACACATAGAAAAAAAGAACGAGCAGCAGTATTAAGAGAAAAAAAAAAACAGAAAATGCAACCACGGGGAGTTCTGGTCGTGGCTCAGCAGAAACAAATCTGACTAGCATCCACGAGGACGCAGGTTCAATCCCTAGCCTCGCTCAGTGGGTTAAGGATCCGGGGTTGCCGTCAGCTGTGGTGTAGGTCACAGACGTGGCCTGGATCTGGCATTGCTGTGGCTTTGGCGTAGGCCAGCAGCTGTAGCTCCGATTGGAATACTAGCCTGGGAACTTCCATATGCTGTGTGTGCAGCCCTAAAAAGACAAAAAGAAAAAGAAAATGTAACCACAAAAGTAGCTTTAAAAGGATTAAACCAAACTTTTTTTTACTATTAGTAAGAAAGAATTATGCTGAATAGCAGGCAGGAAATCTGAACAGAACAAGTGATCGGCGGTCAGGTACCCAGAGGCTCAGCTCAGCTAAAAGGATACGGCCAAGAGCTGGAAAAACCCAAAGACCCGACTCCATGGAGACCTGGAGAGGCTTCAGCAAAAAGGCCAAGGAAGAAGGTCTCCAGTTGCCGAGCACTATTTTCTTAGATCAAGCCGCAGAAAAGTGAGAGTTTTCCCCAAAAAACCAAACAACAGTAATAACAAATGCCCAAACTCCTTGCTCCCCATGCTACTGGAATGAGCACCACCAGGGAGCAAATTAGAAAGGCGGAGAGCTCCCTTGTGGCTCAGCGGGTTAAGGACATGATTAGAACCCTGCCTTCGCTCAGTGAGTTAAGGATCTGGAGTTGCTCTGAGCTGTGGTATAGCCTGGGAGCTGCAGCTCCAATTCGACCCCTAGCCGGGAAACTTCCATATACTGTGGGCGCGGCCCTAAAGAGAAAAGAAATAAAATAAAATGAAAAGAAAGAAAAGTGGAATCTCAGGGGCCCAGCCCACCGGGCGGTGTGCATGGAGCCTAAGAAGCATCCTTCCCAAGCCCTCCTGGCTCCAGAAGGCCTGAGAGCAACTGGGTGCAGAGCTGCCTAGTGAGTTTCAAAACAAAAAAATACTCAGCGAGACTCTCCAGTCACCCACCAGCAGAGCGGCTTCTAGGACAGAGCTGCCCTAGGGCAAGGCCAGGCTGCACTGGCCCCGAGGACCCCCCAGAGACCTGGGGGGAGAACGGTGACTCACCCCACTGCTCCTCTGTAAACCCTGCTTTTCCTGAGATGGTCAAGTTCTACCAGCACTGTCACCATCTCACAGCACAGGGGGACAGTCTCAGACCCAGGTCACGCACTCTTCTGTCAGCTGACCGTTAACCACCCCTCTCCCTCCCTACCGCAGAAGCACCACAACACAAGCACAGTCATGCACAAAGTCTGAAAGAATCCACGGGGTGTCGACTGTAGCAGAAAGATGTAGCAGAAAGGAAGGAGGGACAGAGACAAAGCAGCCCTGCTCCCCAGCTCTCTCCTTAGACCACTTTCCTTCCCCACTCCCCAAAACAAAGTATAACTGAAATCTACCGGGTTTTTAAATGAAATCATAACTATTTCTATTTAAATTCATTTGTGGAAAAATCCAGTGATTTAAAAAATATAAACAACACTATTTTATTTTATTTTACTTTATTTTATTTTATTTTATTGCTTTTTAGGGCCACACCCGCAGCATACGGAGGTTCCCAGGCTAGAGGTTAAATTGGAGCTGTAGCCGCTGGCCTACATCACAGCCATAGCAATGCCAGATCCGAGCTGTGTCTGCAACCTATGCCACGGCTCAAGGCAACGCCCGATCCTTAACCCACTGAGCGAGGCCAGGGATCGGACCCGCACCCTCGTGGATCCTAATGGGGTTTGTTAACTGCTCAGCCACAACGGGAACTCCAATTTTTTTTTTTTTTTAAATGGAGAAAAAACTCTTCACTCCTGGTCCGGTGTCTGGAGGTAAAGGGCTAAAGGTAGGAAACATACATGAGGTGACCAGCAGAGAACACCGGAAGCCAGAGAGTCCGCGGGGAAAGCCGACAATCTGGCTGCAGCGCCCACACAGCTGACCTGTCACATAACTATTTGAATACCCAGCTAGTCTCTTAAAACAAGCACTGGAATCCATCTTAATTAGAAGAGTAAATTAAAAGTCTCCCTTATTTCCCAGAAACTATAAAATCTTCTGCCTCAGCAAGCTGTCTCTTCCTAAGAACAACTACCTTCACTATATTTCAAAGCCAAAAGCTGTGAGTTGGCTGGTCCTCTGACTCACGCCACTGGATACTAGTGACACACCAAAAGGAAAGAGAACAGTGCAAATCCATCCCCCTCTATCACCAGCCCTCAAAAAACAAAACATAAAAATAGAACACTCAAAGCAGGTGCGCTTCTTAGCGGCAGGAGGAAAGGAGGGCACCTCACGTAAGGGCGTCATTCGTTCGTCAGTCCGTTGCCAGCTGTTCCCACGTCCCTACCAATGTCTCTCCACTAGACCCACACCAGGCAGACAAAACGTAACGTCCTGACATTTTAAGAAATGCAATTTTTTAGGGAATAAAAATGTCCAAGTGTTGTTTTTTCTCCCAGAAAGACAGATCACCTGGACAATATTGAAAAAGTCGTTATCAAATAAAACTGATTTCTATTTTTGCTTAGTTGACCCAGAAGATTTGGGACATATACAGAGACTGGCCACCTAGCACCTCAAAAGACGACCGTGTCGGATTGGCACCCCTCAGAAAAACAGAGATGAACACAACCCAGAATCTGAAACAAGGAAGCACCCTCACACTGTCCAGGCCAGAGAGACATCTGTTAAGCACTTGAGTCCTGGCACCACACTAGGGAAATGACAGGACAAGACCCTGCGGAGTCAGAGGAGGCGGCGACCTTTTATTGCTGCTCTTCTGGTTTCCTTTACTCCCGCCTGTGTCCAAGCCTGTTTCAAGGCTGACAGGAAGAGCTTCAGCCAGAGATGAACACTGGATGAAGTGCAGGAGGCGGGCGCCAGGGCCCTGGTACCGGGTCCTTCTTGAAGTAAACGTAATCTCTTCCAGTGTAACTGAGAGGAGGAAAGGTTCCGAAAGAGGAGCGCGGGACTCCTCTGCGATGCTCAAAGGGTTCTCAGGAGGGTGGCAAGATGAACCGCTAAGAGTATATACTGACTGAGTGACAGGACAAGAGGTTTGAGAAAAGTAGAAAATGTTTAAAATAGATTCAGCAGAGAGGAAGCGAGTGGCTGACAAGGGAAACTCTAGAAAATTCTTTGATGGTCAGATGAAATGGTGATCCTGGGTTAATAAGGGCACAAATCTAGATGCTAGGATTTTCCCCTGCTGGTCTCAGCAACTCAGGTCAAGTATTTTAAAAGGTAAAGAGCTGAGATGGTCCAAAGCTGAGAATTTGCCTGCCAGCTGCCACAGAAAAATGAAGGTACAACAGAGTGTCCTTGTATGAGTGATGAAAATCAGGTAAAAGAGCAGATCTAACGAGGTAACTGAGTGAGGGTCAGAAAGAGAAGAGAATGCCAGCAAAGAGTGGGTGGTGGAGGTGGGACGGGCCTCAGGCTGGGGCACTTCAGTCCTGCCCCCCCAGCCCCACACCTCTGGCAGCAGCCACACCCCTGGGCCAAGGCTCCAGCTCTGAGCAACTCCCACTATCCCATTCGTTCCCTAGCCCTGCCTACACCTCTGCAAGTAGTTCCTTTTTAAAAATCTCCTTGCTTGAACCATCAGGCATGAATTCTGATTCCTGCTGACACCCTGATCTACCCAGATACATACATATTATGTCAATCATATGGGGCTTTCATTAAAATTAAATTGAAATAGTTTTCATTTTTTGTTTTGTCTTTCAGTAAAATTTGAATAAACAAAAGTTAAAATCATACACGTCCCCCCTCCATGACAGAACTTTATCAGTGGATAAGGCCTTAAAAAATTCACCAAAGCTTACATATGAAAGCAAAGGCCAACCTGGCCCAAAGCAGGCCAGCTAGCCGACTCAGGCCAGGCACCATGCTAGCTTGTGCCGAGGAGCTGCCTTGGGCGGCTTCATTCTAACTACAGTCCGGGTCCTAAGTCCCAATGTCCACTGTTCTCTCCATACGGACACCAGGATTTATTATAAGTGGTAAGTAGTAAGTAGAAGGAATTACTAAAGCCAAAACACAAAACTAAGCAAACTGTATAGTCCACCAGAATTTTAAATGCTACAACAGTATCAAAGGATGTTAATGAAGCTTCTAAGCAAGCCTAATACCATTTTCCAGAAAAAAAAAAAAACGCCTCAGAAGTCAGTTCCTGACCTCCTCTGCCTGACCTTCAAGGTAGGACTCCATAATCCTAAATGCACCCCTCCCAGGCCGTGGGCCTCAGTTCCTCATATACAGCCCAGACCCCACAGCCCCAGCCCAGCCCCAGCAAGGGCTGATCTCCCTGAGGCCTCCCGATTACTCCAGCCCCAAGAGACCTTTCCTTTCTCTGAATTCCTGCCGTATTCACACTGGGCACTGCAGCTCAGCTCTGGGCTCTTCTTTAGCAGAAGAAGCAAGAACACCCCCTTCTCAGTCAGGCATGTGGGGCTGGGAGACACCAAAGTGACCAAGACTAATCCCTATCTGGCAAGAGTTCAGTCTTCTTGTCGTACATGTAAATGCCGATAACATCCACGGCCCCTAAGACAACACAAGGATAGGACAGTACTGAGTGGTCAGAGGCTTCACCGAGTTGGAAAATTTCAAAGCAGGAAGAACTCTGAGATAACCTAGTTTTATGTATTCTCTGACAACAGGTAAAAGGAAACTAAAGCCCGAAAAGGCTACCAAGTAGCACTGCCCAGGCTACAAAGAGAGGACTGTAACATACGGACACTTAAACTGGTGCTTTGACTCAGCTGAATTCTAAGGACGCCTATGGGTGTGTCCACTGCTGCAAGATGCAAAATTTCTCTACAATTACTCTAAATTTGTGTTTGCATCAATAACTCTTTTAAATCAACATGAGCATGCACTGAATCATGGGACTGTAACTGAACACCTCACGCCGGGATCTCAGGGCTCCCAGGAACACACTCCCCAGGGTCTGAGAACAACCACTGCACTAGCACACTGTTCAGCAGAGTGATCCTCATTTCCTATTCTGGTCAACTTCAAAATCCTCTCTACTCAAGAGGGCCCTAAAACTCATCCATTCAACATTTAAGCTCTACTCTGCGGCAGGCGCTGTACTAGGAATCCTAGATAGATGAGTAAACCGGAGAATGGGTGAAAAAAGTCAAGGAGAGACTAACTGTACAACTAGCATTTCCTACCTAGCCTAAGGCTGCCACTGCCCTGACACTAGAAAGTGTCCAAAATCCTTTATTAGAAGACTGCCTGTGCAAAGTGTTTCAGTACTAATTTCATTTCTCATTAGATTCATATATCCAGCTCTCAAATATTTGTGGAATGAATGAAAATTTAACTTTGCAGGAGAATAATTATCTTTAGAGAAGTACCATTTTCAAAATAATGTTCAGTACAGGAAATTAAGTACCTGAAAAGAAGAAAAAATCATTTTCTGAAACTTCCAAGAGATGTTCCAAGTTACACTGGGGGATCCGCTGTTTAAAATAACGGAGTTTCTACTTAACCAAACACAAAGAACATTTCAGTACTAAGCCCACATCATCCTCTTTCTATTACCTCCTTTTGAGTCAACAACTTTTAACACAGATGTTCCTTGGGAAGCTTTCGGCTTCCAGTTCCTGTGTCGTTACACAAAGACTGGCTAGAGTATAATCAAAATATTATTGTGCATTAGAAGAGAGATCCACATGACCTCAGCTAAAACAAGCTTTTCAATATAGAGCACCCAAATGACTTCATTAAAACGTGGTTTTCACAATGCTTTTTAAGTTTTCCTCGTAAATTTACTCAAAATCATTAAAAAAAATGACACGTCTTCTCACGCCTTTTAGTACGAACAATCTTCAGCGACTAAGAAACACTTTAGCGATTAGGAAAAGCTTATTTCCACTCCGGCGAGTTCTTTCGCGCACTGCTCCCGGCCCACTCGGGCACGCCCAGCCTCGAAGGAGAGCGAGCGCACAGGTTCGGCCGCCCTCGCCTCACCGCCGCCCCCGCGGCTCGACACGGAGGAACTGCCCGGCTCCACGCCAGTTACGTAACCACTCTGATCTTCCGCTTCCTCCCCTGCGAAATGGGGACAATACAATCAATCTGGAAAAACAGGGACGGCACTTCGAATAGCTCTCCGGTGATGCAAGCTAAGAAACAAGCAAAGCCTGCCTCTCATTCGCTCTTCACCAATCAATTCTCAAACCTTTCTGCACAGTGACAGGTAAGGAAGCAGGTGAGGCCAACCGCAACCCCTGACGGAGGGCCGGCGCTCCCAAGGCCCACGCCGGGCCTAAACGCAGGGCTCCGCGACCCCCGCAGGTGCGCAGGGCCGCGGGGGCGGGGCTCCGGGGCCCCCGCAGGTGCCCCTCGGCACTGTCAGGGCTGCAGAGCGGCGCGAGGCTGACGGCGGCTGCTGGCCCTCAGCCGGGGCCTCGGCCCCCACACCTACCTGCAGGGAGGCACGCACGGACCCAACGCTCCACCAGGGGTTCCCGAGCCGCGGCCGCCCAGCCGCCAGCGCCCTCACTTCCGCCGCCGGAGCGCCGAGGGCGTCGATCCGCCACGCAGTCGAGCGCCGAGCGCCGGAGGGCAGAGCTTTGGGGGCTGGATGGAGGCGGGAGCTGGGAGACCCGCGGGAGCGGAGGACCCGGCCGCGACCCCCGGCCCTCAGGAGCCCCAGGCTGACACTCCGGGACCGTGGCTTCGGGCCGGGAGCCCTGGGCGCGGACACCGTGCGGGTTCAGCCGGCAGGCGCTGCAGGGCGTTGGCCTCGAACACCGAAAGGCGGTCCTTCCAGGCCCAGCCAGAGGGAACGGGATTCCCGACGGTGAACAGCCCCCGCGGGCCGGCCGGAAGTGACGCGCCTCCCGGGGAGGCGGCGGCAGCGGAAGGGACTGCGGCTTTCCGGCCTTTGGGTTCAGGGAGGAAGAGCCGCGCGACTGGTGTTCCGATGTGAGCGGCGGCGAGCCGTGGCCGGGGCTGCGCCTGTGCTCCACCGCTGCTCCTCTCCTCTCGGCTCTGTGGGTTCCACCAGCGGGTAGCCACGGCGGACACCCGGGCCCCGGGAATAGAGTAGCCGCGGTGGCAACGATGGAGCTGCGGGCTGCGTCCGTCCTTCCGGACGCCGAGGCCGAGGTGCTGCCGGTGGACGGAGACGTCCCTTCCGGCGGTCAGACGGCCACTGGGTGGCGAGCGAATTTGCTCAGACCCAAATGCAGATCTGGGTTCGGCTTAGTCTTCCTGGCTCGCAAGGGCTCTTGCGAGCATCACCGCAACTGCTCACTGTCTGATTTATCGTCATGGGATTTCCCATAAGATCATGGGGAGCAGGAACCCCCTTGAGAGTGAGGGGGTGTGACAAGAGGGACAGTACCGCAGGAGGCACCGTTTCTGCCCCTCCATCACACACTCAGAAGCTGCCACACTGGTAGAACAGCGGTGGCTCTGGCTTGGGGTAACATTTCACGGGGTTGCTATGCTGTGCTAGGGGGTTCAGGAGGTATTTTGAATCGTATAGTATGTGATGCTTCCTCCGCAGTAGAACCCTGACGCCTGCGGCAGCCAGTGATACTCTGCCAGGGGACCCAAGGTTCCACTAAATCTGAAGACCTCTCCTCGTTCAGGAGGCACAAATGACCCTTACAGCCAGAGGAGAAAGGGCGGGAAGGGTTACCTCCGGGCACTCACTGGAGGTTTTTCCGGCCTGGGGATACCAGCAACCTCGGCCTGACGGGGCGTGGCAACCAGGGGCTCAGACCCCGCAGGGACAAAGGCTGGTCACATCATCAACCAAGCAGTCTGGGTCAGCAGAAGTGTTGGTGGAAGGTGAGGGAGTCCAGAGTGAGGGACGAAGGAAGATGCTGAGGATCTCTGTGCACCCACGGCATGGGGGCCCCTAGCGCAGCCCATCAACGTTCCTGAGGTGGGTGTGACATCAGCATGAGGAGCCAGTAACGGGGCCAGAGAACACAACCGGGGATAGCAGAGAACACTCCAGAGCCCACCCACACCTGTCCTTCTGCTCTCCCAAGGCTGCTTTCTGGGAAACCTGCCCCCCGTGCCTCAGGGCTTCCTTCCTGGATGCATTAACCCCTAAGCACCAGAGGGTTCCTGGCCCAGAAGCAGAAGACAGGCGGGGAGGTGGTGTAGAACGCCAGCTGCCTGGCTCCCCGACGGCTGAGAGGCATGGACCCGGTGCCCTCGACCACCCTCAACCCACACTTCTTCTTGCTCCCTCCCCTTTCCTGCCTGGCACCCTCAACCCCTCCTGCTGTTTCCTAGTCTCACCTCCCAAGTTAACCACTAGCTTCAAACCCTCTCCCAGCTTCTAGGTCAGCTTCTAGGGGTCAGCTTCTAGGAGAATCCAACCAGGATAGTCATTATCATAGAGGGAAAAAAAAGCAATATATATTCATTATAATTTAAATATCTGTATGTGTTGAATTGCACACCTATTAGAGAAATACATCCTGAGAAAAAGAAGGTGATATTTTGGACAAACACTCCGAGCTGTGGGACTTGGCTGACTTTGTCCTTCTCCCCTTTACCTGGGGAGGGAGTGATCCTCTGTGCGGCATTTTGGCCGTCCTAGCATTAAACACGGGGGGCGGGGGGCGCCAGTCTGCTGCGTGCAGCAGAGATTAGTGGCGGTGCCTGCCTCAGAGTGAAACTCTCTCCTTTGGTCTCCATGATGGGTTTCCCAAGCAAGGCGATTGTGCAGGTAGCCAAAGGCGAATAGCTCTTGAGGACCCACAGATCCTTCCTGAATCAAAAAAATAAGTATACTGCATCCCTGAGACAGAAACACTCAGAAGAATGAGTCTATTGCTAATGTAAAAATTACTGGTAGTTTTTTTTTTTTTTCTCCAATTCTGGTCCATGTTCTGAGGCCAGCTGGCAACTGTTAGTGGGCTACATGCAGAAGCTAGTAGCATATTCAATCATTAAACCCAAAACTGCTCTGGTAGCTGTTGAGGTAGTTAAATATCGATATCTAGCTTTGTGTTTTCAATTCTGCATCAGATTTCATTTGACCTAGAGAAGAAAAAATAACTTTGAAGCATAAAATTTCTTTGGTTTCGGTCTTAGTAAACACTATGACAGACATCGTTCCCTGTTCTGTAGGTTTTTTTTAAATTAAGTGAACACCTGACCTGTTTCATACTACATGGCATATCACTTTGTAATAGACCATGATTAGTATAGAGTCTAATCCTCAAAATAGCTATAATTTACCGTGTGTCTTAGTGATCCTTTTTACCATCCTTTTGACAATTGTTTGATCTTTTGTTAACTCACAGATTCCAAGCCTCTTTCTGACATATTCCTGTCTGCATTGTTGTAGATACCGCAGGGCCTTATATAGCAGGTATTCAGTACATGAGGCCAGCCACCCAATAATAGCACTAGCGACCCCCTATAAATATATTATCTGTTTACTTTTTTCCTTCCTCCACTAAGATATAAGTTCCTTGAGGGGTCTGCCTTATTCACCTACATGCCTCACACTTAGTAGATGCTCAATAAATGCACTGAATGAAAAACTAAAAATAACAATAATAATAATACATTATGATAGTGGCAGAGTTGGAGGAGGTGACTATTTCTAGGAGTCTGTTTCAAAATATGCTTAATGATCACTTAGAGGCAAAATGATGAGCCAGATTAGATTTGTAAATTGACAGCATACAGACTGCTGAGATGTTTCACTGGCCACCACCCTTCGTCATTCTTCTCTAGAGGCTTTTCTGTTTCAAGACCACAAAGACAATTTGAAATCCTCCAAGGCTGTAATGGTTATGAGGCTGTTTTAGCAATTCTCAGATTGGTTAAGGAATCTCGCTACGCTGTACTCCTGGCACATGCCTTTATGTGAACTTCAGCACCAAAGCTTTGTATCTGCAAAGGCCTCAAACAGTCAAAATAGTCAAACATCTCCGGAGCAGGATACTTGTGTTTTACTGTTTACCTTCTATTTGCATATTTTGTTAAGAAAACGCTAAATAAAGCTGGGTCTACATAAGGATATGATGTTTCAACAATCTCGGCTCAACATGTGGCCACGGCTGCCACCCAGCTCAGAGACGCAGCTGTGTTTATTTCGGGGTTTCTCTGGACCGTCTGTAGGTGGTCTGGAGAAGAGCAGAGAGACTGAGGGGGGTCACTGGCCGCCAGAGAGACGTGAGAGGCTGGAGCCCGGAGAGGGGGCTGCTCTCCCTCCCCTGCAGACCCCGGCCTGCTGTGATTCTCCGGGCTGGGACTTTGGGCCTCTTTGTGTTGCAAATGAAGGACTTGCCACTGAATGCCTGGTAGCATTTTAACTTGCTTTAAATCGCTAGGCTGTAGTAGGTGGTTGGGTTTTTTTTTTTTTTTTGCTTGTTTAGGGTTTTTGAGTGTTTTTGTCTCTCCGAAGTCTCCACTTGCAGGTCCTGAGTCCTTCAGCGGAAGGCCGATTTGCATTTCTCAGTGGCCGTAGGACATGGTGCCGTGAGCCCAGCTGACTCCTGTGTTGGACTGGGGCTCTTGTTCGGCTGTCAAGGAATGTCACCAGTTGGTTCCACATGTTGCTGCCCCTCGACTTTTGAATAAGATTTGAGTCCTGTGGCCACGTTTTTTTTTTTTTTTAATGGTGGTACACACAGCATATGGAAGTTCCCGGGCCAAGGGTCAAATCCAAGCCACGCAGTTGCAGCAGCCTCAGACCCTTAACCTGCTGAGCTGCAGTGGAAATTCCCAGTGGCCACCTCTTTGTGAAGGCGTCCCACTTGCCAGGAGTCTCTTTCTTTTCGTTCTAATAGGACAGGACTTTTATCTGAGCCCTGGCAGTGCTCAGCTAACACCTTGTTTTCCCACAAAGCCAGTAACAGATTTTAAACCCCTGAAGCCAGTTTTCCACCCTGTGTTTACAGTAGATTCCACCCCCTTGTGAACTGAGCTGTGCCCCACTGCAGTCCTGGGCCTAGTTTCCCAGCATCCGTGTGCAGGACCCGCTCGCTGCCTCTGCCTCCTGGGGGCTCCCCTGCGAGCTGCTGCTGTGATTCTCCCGCTGCCCTGGGTCCTCGGCCAGGCCCCCAGCAGGCAGAGCTCTCTCTACACCTTCCATTGTACCGAGGGATGAGGAAAACAGGAAAAACGAAATGACAAGGACAAAGTCCAGTCCACACTTCAGGCAACAGTCTGAATCCTTGTTCTTTCTGATTGAACCCTTCTAACAAAAGCGATGACATAAAGTATAGCCAGCTGGTTTGATTAAGAGCTTATGTTTTTCTCCTGGCAGAGTTTGAGCAGTACATACCAAAACTAAAGAAACAGAAATATGCACAGTGCCTGGAAAAATCAGGAGCTGACAATACTGTTGGTGCAAAGATAGATAGATAGATAGATAATAGATAGATAGACAGATAGATAGATAGGAGGTAGAGATAGAGATTAATTACACTCAAAAGTCCAGAAACCCACATTCAGGACCAGGCCTGATATGGACCCTGATCAGACGCCTTCTTTGACCCTTTGAGAGTTCTGGCTCATCCCGTATTTAAAATAAAGTGACGGGTGGGAGACACGGGTAAAGCCCCTGTGAGCTCTAAAATCACATGAGCCAACTTTTCATTAAGCAAATATTCTGCAGTAAATTTTGGCTGACTTGTGGGGCCTGCCGTCCACACAGGACAGGACACGTGAGTGGTTTTGTGGCGTTTTTCCAAATAACTCCATGCGGTGGTAACAGGTCACCTCAACTCTTCCTGCTGTTCAATGAAAGGGATTTCTTGTTGTTCTTTGAACTTGTTACCTAGAAGGGAAAATCCGTTTTAAAACTGAGAGCTTCACGGTTGCCTTCTCTGAACTTGAAGCAGGTTGTTGGTCCTTTTCTGTTTCCATAACTTTTGTTTCTCTGTCCCAAATCGCTTCCACACCTCTGCAAACCCTCGCCCTGGGAACTAATTGCTTTGCTTTTTTGTCCCTGGCCTGGGCCCTGGAGTAGAAAGCCAAACCATAGGCGGCTAGCTGTGAAGTCAAGTAGTAAGAAGGAAACAATACGATGTAAACATGTGGGTTGATTTTCAACTTAGTGTTTTTATTGAATTCCCACTTTTCCATAAAGTAATTCTTTCTAAGCTTGGCCACATTTTTTTTCCAGATCCCAGATGTGTGGGCCTGTATTGATTTGCATTATTTTATGTTTCACATAAATTTAACGTGCTGCCTCTCCGTCCTACTAACATGAACTCTCAAATGCACAGGTAGGAATGATCGATTTTCGCCCATGCATGTTTTCTTTCTAAAAAACAGCAGGTTTTCAAACTGTAGACTTATGAGGTTTCCTAACAAACTTCTGTTTGAGAACTAGTAGAAAGAGCCGCATCTCTTTAACGCTGTAGTTGTAATTGTCTCCTAGAAATATGCATGCTCCGTTTGCTGATTTCCAATTGTGGAAGGAAATTTCAGTGACTGCTGTTGGCCCTTACGTGTCACTTGTGTTTGGATGTTTAAATATTATCATCATTGCTGTTGAGTGGCCTCCTGTTGGTGAGCATGAATTTTTCAGAACACATTTAGAAGGAAGTTTTCATTCTTTGAGAAAATCAGTTTGAACTGGAATTTATAGACCGTTGTAACTCTCTTGGTCACAGGGCCGCCTTGCTCCGATGTGTCGATTCTTCCCGCGTCTAATGGAGGAACCACCAGCTGTGGCCACCACCAGTCGTGATGTGACAAGACACAACGTGGGTTAGTAGCCAGGAAAAAACAATTAAGCACCATCCAGTTTTCTAGTGCTTTGCATAAACGTGCTGCTAACTACAGACTAAATTTGGCAGCGACTTTTCTAGTAAATATAAGTTTAGACCAGAGACTAAATGTAAAGTGGACCTCCGTCCAAAGGGCGGCAGGCAGTGCATTGCTGCAGGGCCCGTCCTGCCCGGCCTGTGGGCTTTGGACACTTTCAGAGAAATAAGAGCTAAACTAAATCTCAAACAATTTAGCATATTCTTCCTGAATGAGTGAAGCCGCTTCCCACATCACCAGAGAGGCCAGCTTTCTGCATTTTCAGTCGATCCTCGGTACTTCCAGAATTTTCACATTCCTCTCTTGGTTTACGCACAGTAAATTCTTTCCTTTAAAGATGTCTAACTTCCAAACTCACCAGATTGTATACATTGCATATATGCAATTTTTGTATTCACTTATACCTCAACAAAGATGGTAATAATTTTTTAAGTGTCTAAGAAATCTGCGTTTAACTGGTCCTAGAGGCAGTTCAATCCTAGAGAGCACTGTCAAAAAAGGTTTATTTTCTGCACAAAACAAATTGTCTAGCCACTAATTCAGAGTCCGCACAAGTGTGCTGCTGGACACAAGCCTGCTTCTCCCATCCGCACGTGCTGACCCAGTGCCTCACATTCCAGGCATTGTCCTTCTTTTCTGTGCATCCTCTCTTGCTTAACTCTTCTAAGCTTATCTGTCATTTAGGTAAAGACATTATAATTATGACTTTTTGCAGTATTTATTTTCCAGACGTAAAATAAGGAAGACATATTTTGGATGGTGGGAGGTGATGACGATACGTGAAAATTCCTGTCTTGCGTTTCTCTTTATTTTCTGTGCCCAGGTCTTGTTTGATAAATATTTACAATTAGGGCTGAAACAAATTGATTTCCTGAAGGAATCTGTTGAGGGAAGACCTTTAACAAATAAGAAAATAGCAGCTAAACGCTACGAAATCTGTGTTTCCTGCTCATTTTGCAGGCGTGCGCTAACATATTTAAATCAGTGAGCTGTGAGCAGAACCAAATAAAGGACTGTGGTATTGGTTAGGTCTGAATTAACACAACTGTGTAAGCATTGTTGGGGGGAGTAATCCAAGCACAAGGCTGCTGATTGCAGCTTTCTACTGTGCCAGCAAGGATAAACTCACTGCTTTAAAATGTAAGTAACTCAGGAGTTCCCTCGTGGCTCAGCCAGTTAAGGATCCAGGGTTGTCACTGCTGTGTCTCAGGTTTGATCCCTGGCCCCAGAACTTCTGCCTGCCATGGGCTCAGGCAAAAAAAGTAAGTGACCCATACCGTATTCACCTTTGAATTTTTGAATGCGAGCTTATTTGTGTAGGAGGTGGTGGAGGCTGCAGTTCATGCTGTGGACACACAGTCACATGGCTGGGATCTCCACTGGGAATACAGAGATAAAGGCCACTAGTAAGCTTCCTCTGAGAATAACTTTGCAACTAAATATGCATTATTACCACTATTTTTGAAAAAAAGACAATAACCAGTCTTTTAAATGTGTTTTAAAACTACATGCCCATCCTGGTTAGGAATTTAATAACTGCATGTTAAACAGTCTTAAATCACCATGAAAGATATGTATTTCATGACCTTTAATGAGCCTAGAGCTAATTTAGAATACTGGCCTTTCTTATAAAATATAATCATAGAATGCAGGTAGTTCTTTAATAGAACCAAAGCTTTCTCCTTTATCTAGTGAGATTTCATATTGTCTTAGCATATAAACTGCAACAGTAAATTAATTTTTATAGACTTGAGAGATCTTACTTTTTTAAAAGTGGAAATCAGAATAGTTCTCATTGCAGTAGCATTTTAATAAACTGTAATTCTAAGAAGGCTAAGCAAGCAGCTTATTTAAAGTTTAAAAAGTTAAAAATAAAAATGTTTAGCAACTCTGATATATGAATTTAGGCTGACTTTTCAGCATATCTGTAATACTTATAATAAAATTAATATTGCTAATAATTTTTACAGTTAATAATAATCTCCAACTTCTGAGAAACACTTAGAGACAGAAACCTTATTTCATGTACAAAATCCGTGGGAGTCCAAGGTGTAAAAAGCTCATCTAGTTTTGCAGTTCTTTTCAGGCCATCGTAAACATGACCACACAGAGGTCCTACTGGCCGGTCCAGGGAACACGGCGCCCCCAGGGGGCAGGAGGTGGTGAGCATCCCAGAAGACTGAAGCAAGTGCTCGGGGCTCCAGCTTGTCCCTTTAGCATCAATGATTCGGCTTAGATTCAGGGAGATTGATTATAGCCAGTGGTGTTTACTTCCTGAAAAGTCACACTTTCGTAGTAAAGAGAAAAATTGTTAAGAAACCAGAAAAGGCAGTTCCCATCGTGGCGCAGTGGTTAATGAATCCGACTAGGAACCATGAGGTTGCGGGTTCGATCCCTGGCCTTGCTCAGTGGGTTAATGATCCGGCGTTGCCGTGAGCTACGGTGTAGGTCACAGACGGGGCTCGGATTCTGAGTTGCTGTGGCTGCGGTGTAGGCCGGCGGCTACAGCTCAGATTAGACCCCTAGCCTGGGAACATCCACATGCCGTGGGTGCTGCCCTAAAAAATGACAAAAGGCAAAAAAAAAAAAAAAGAAAGAAAGAAACCAGAAAAGGCTTGCAGCAGGCAAGTCAGAGCTCTTTGCCGGCAAGTCAAGATTTGGGAAAAGAACTGAGCAGAAGGGGTCAGAGGAGGAGGCTGCGTCCAGAGTGGGGCTCGTGCCCTCTTACTGGCCCCGCTTCCCTCACTCCTTTCTTCTTTTCCAAGCAGAACAAACGCTTCTGAGAAAATCAGAAACTCTTTTTTTAAAGAGTACCAAGTAACTGCAGTGACTGATGTTACAGGTGGTGGCACATTAAAGCAGCCTCCCCGAACTGCGGAAAAATGCCCTACGCAGCGGGGCGCCCACTTTGTCCTCAGGCAGGACTCACCTGGCAGGTAGGCCAAAGGCTTGCTGCGCTCCAGCCAGCAGTGGACACTGTGGGCCACTGCCTGCCCCACCCCCCACCCCCACGCACACGTGCATGGGCGCACACGCATGCAGACACACACGCACACGTACACACACCCCCACGTACACGCACGCTCTTAAGAGAAGAATGAAAACGTTAAACGAGTTTGGAGGTGCCGGTCACTGAGAGAGCTGCATGGTGGTGGGCGTGAGTCTGGGCCACCTGCAGCTCCGGGGCTCTAGGGCTAGAGTCCCTTTTGCCGTAGCCCCATTCAGCCCCTGCGTCAGACTGTCTTACCAATCACAGTTTAAATATTTGTTTTCCTCACATCTCTTTCATCTTTTCCGTAAACTGAGGTCTTGGGTAGGATTCTAGGTGAACAGAAGGCTGACAGCAGCATTCTAATTTTTAAAAATTCTCAGTTGTCACGCTTCTCTTTTGTGGTTGACCACCTTATGGAAAGGTTGCAAATTGTGCTTTGCTTTCAATGGCTCTTGAGATCATCTGAGGCCATTTGACTGGAGAACGGTGTTTGGGAAGGTCTGGGCTTCCTCTCCTCTTCTCGAAGCGAGTGGATGGTCTACACTGGCAGACCTTTGGCCTGGAGTCTGTTGGGTGCCTGACTCTCTTAGACAGTCACCATTTTTCGTTTCTATTACGAGAAAGAGCTCAGAAGAATCAGCTTATTTTCTCCGGAACGAGAAATTAGGACCTGGTTTATTCTGCCTCGTGCTTTGGATAAACTAAACCAAGTCAGGTGAGCTGTGAGCTGTAGACAGCGGGACGTCAGATGCACAGCACCGATGCAGAGACCCGGCGATCCCGGTCTCCAGCGCTGTGCGTGTACTGCACTTTCTGTCCGAGTCATTAAGTTTCAAGGGAAAGCGCAGACGAGGCGATGTTGCATACTTAAACCTCATTCTTTTGTTTTCTGCAGCCTCACCGAGCAGTCAGTTCCTCCGCAGCCCGCACAGCCCATTCGCTGTCATATCGAGCCTCAGCCCAGACGCTGCGTTTTTGTTGGGAATGGTTTTGAAATGTTAGGAAAGAAGTTCTGCTGGGCAGTTCCTGAAGTCGGCTGTGAGTGACGTCTGAGAACGAGGTGGAGTGCATGCTGGAGCCATGCGTTTCCACCCAGAGGAGACTGCAGCCCTCTGCGAGACGGAGGGAGGGGCTGGTCACAAGAAGTGTTTTTGCTCGTGTTTATTCTGTGAAGTGCATTTCTTTTTTAAACATTTTGCTGCTTCCTATTCAGGGAAGAAATCATCAGCTGTGCTAAAATTTAGTACTAACTCGAGCAGAGTGGAAATGATAGTGGGAAATATCAGAAATACGTTATTTTTAATTTTAAGACTTTGTACAAATAGTAAAACATGTCTTTCCCCATATCTGTTCTGACTTAACCACAGAAGGCACATCTCCTAACGGACTATATCCCAGATGACATTTATTTTCTTAAGGTGTAATTTAACCTAACAAGACAGACACAATGAGAGGCCAACTGCTAGAAAAAAAAATGGTATGGATATGAAAAATAAGATTTCCTTTTAACACTTTATTTAAAAAGTGAAATGAAAGGAAAAAATACAACGGGAAATATATTTGAATTTACCCAGTTGCTGAAGTTCTGCTGGCTCATTCTCTAAATTTTTGAGGTCAGAGGGCTGCACTGACCCTGTTCGGCCCTGAACGAAACGCGCTGCGTGCCCGTTCAAGGTCAGGTGTCTCCTTTATTTAAACTGTAATCTTTTCCTGTTTTTCATACTTGATTGTGTTACTGTGTGTATATTTTTAATAAACATTACTTTCCCTTAATAGGTTTTCTTAAAGCACAAAATTTAATGTGCTTTTTAAGCAAGGGAGCCTCAGAGAATCATTATGAACCTCAAATATATATGTTGAAAAATACTTTTATTGTGTATGAAGAGCTATGTAAACGTGAAATGTTACCCATATTACATGCACAGCATTTCTTATAGAGTTTCAAACACATAATCAGTAGCACATAAAAAAAATAATTATGTAGTTCAGCTCACATCTGTATATTCAAAATAATATCATCAGCAATATTTGCATAGTCCAAGCAAATATTTTTCGTCTTTAATGCCCTTAATTTTAAGACAAAACGTGTATGCAAAAGAAATCCCATTTATGAATTATCACGAAGCTTTAATTAGTTTGTTCACCCGAGAAGTCAGACACCGTTATGTATTTATTTTTTATGTGAAGATATGTGTCATTGTCATTGATTTTTTTTTTTTTACAGTTTAGTGCTATTTCCAGTTTATAAGAAGTAACTCAGAATGGCGATTTAATTGTTTGATTAAAATGAACAGAAGAAATTTTTTTATTCCCGGAATCAGTTGCCCAAACTAAATAGCAGAGAGGTTTTTGGAGATTTGACTTTCGGATCACAGCCATGGCAACTTTGCTCCACGAAAAGGTCTTACAGTCTTCCCTTTTGAGGTAAACTGATGCACAGTGAGTGGGGCCACTGTGGCACCCGGCAGAAATGCAGACAAAGCGCTTTCTCACGATGGAGAAAGTGACCGAGACACCATGCTTTAAGACCCAAACTGGGTCTGTATGTGCCTTCAGCTGGCACACTTTCAGGGAGTCGAATTAAAGTGGTTGTCTTCGGTAACTAACTTTGCTTAACATATGCATATATTTTCAACCACTCTAAATCTTTCTTTGAAAAGATGTTAAAAACTCACTCTATATACTCTTAGTTCAGAAATGAAAGATGCACACATCCAGGATGAAATCGAAAGTCAGTTTTAAAGTGTAAATTCTCTAAGCCATGCGTGTAAATTCAATTTTTGCCAAAATTGTGTTTTTACAGAACTTCACTGAAATAGACTCCTCTTTGAATATTGGGCAATACAAAATTTATAGCAGTGGTAGATTATTAGAACAGCATGGTATAACATCTTGATAAAATTAAAAATTCCACTGTTAGCCTCATGGTCCTGAGGAGAAACGCCACGCAAACCAGGTTGTGATTTGTGTGAAAGTCCGGTGTCGCCGCCGTGAAGTTCTTTCATGTGTGCCCTAATCCGGCAGAAAATTCCAGCCAGCACATCTCACAACGATTTAGACATGGACAGTCCGCTGCTGAATTTTACCAAGCAGTTTTGAATGTTACCCCTATTTATCTCTCATTTTTCTGTTAACTGAGCCCATCACTGTTTTCTTCCTTTTAAGGAGAAAGTAAACTTGTCATTTTAGTTTCCTGCAAAAACTAGGCTTACATCTATCTGGTGGCAATTTATAAACGCCATCCTGCAACTTCAAATGGAGTGCAGTTTCCTTTTGCTGGTGAGTTCTGGCTTTTCTTCTCATTGTCCTAGTTTGAAATGGAAACGCTGCACTGCTGAGAAAATGCCATGAAAATATAACCCACTGCATTCCAGGAAAATAAATAAGCAAGGCCACCCAAATTTTCAATTAGTGCTCGTGCAGAACGCAGGAAATGGCAAGAGAGCGTCCCAGACGCCCTAGGCGGGTGGTGGACAGGGAGGCTGGAGGGAGGCGCCCACAGTGCGAGGTGGCCCTTCTCCAAGGAAAACTGCAGACCGGCCGGGCGGCGTCACACCCGGGGCCGGCCGGTGGGCATCGCGTCTGCCCAGGGTGCTGCCAAGCTTCCGGATTCGGGGGCTGCGTGGTGAAGTAGCACTTGAAAGCTCTAGCGGCGAATAGATTTACATAGAACCTTCCTGAACGTCCTCCATAGAACAGCCCCCCCGCCCCAGTGCAAAGTTTTAGCCACTGGAAACAAATACTCCGGACAGTTGGTGAAAAACACAAAGCGCTTACGATTTAAAGTGTCAGGCCTAAGGGCGGATGGTAGCCGGTGGGGTGTCCCCCGCGCCCCAGCGAGTGCCAAGGTCTCCCGAGCGGGGTCCCTCGGAGGAGGTGGGAGGCCGGCCTCGGAAGCTCCTTTCCTTCCCTGCGCTTTTCTGAGTCGCCCAGACCCCTAGCTCGAAGGCGACACCGGGGCGCCGCGAAAGGAGACCTGGCTTCTCCAGGGCCCGTGCGTCCCCCCGCGGCTCCTGCTTTCTGTTTCACTTCTCGGCTTTCACCGCGGCCCTGGCAGTTTTACGGAGCATCGTGCTCCCGTTTGTTGGGGAAAAAGGAACCGGGGCTGGCTTCCAGCTGCCCAGTGTCGGCTGAGCTTACAAACCAGCCCTTATTATTTTGATGGATTTAATCTGCGTGGTGAATCTAATTGTTTCATTTCAAACCGCGCGAAAGCCTTTGATCACCCTCGCCGCGCTGATGAAAAGTCAGGCGCACACGCGCCGCGTTCCTCCGCCGAACCGGGAAGAACGGAGGAGGCGCCAGGGCGCACGGCCGCCGGGACCGCAGCGCACTCGCAGGCGCTCGGCCGCCGCCGAGACTCGAAGTCCAGATTCTGCTTTGTCGTTTCGGGAAGAGTCATGCTGAGTGTTGGCCGTGAACACCGGGGCGCTTTCACAAAATGACTCTTCACCATTTCACCGAAACAGTGCGTGGGAGCCAGGCGCTCCCGGTGCTTTTCTTCCTGGCTGATTCCTTCTGGTTAAGAGCATTTTCTTGGCAAATCAGCGACGTTGTTAGGTTCGAAAGGCTATCATTTCCTTTTCACAGTAATATCAGGAATTTCATTTTTACGTCATACTGTGGCATTTTCTGTACTTGAATTCTAACGGTTTAGGAGTGGGCTCTTTACCCAGTTTTCCCACACAAAATGAGGAACAGGGAAAGGAAGAAAGAGAGAAAGAGAGAGAGAAAGAGAGAGAGGGAGGGAGGACGGAAGAAAGAGAAAGAAAGGAAGGAAGAAATGTCTGCAATAGTTTCAAAATATTCATGCCTTTAGATTCAGTAAGTTAAGCAGTTTTCAGCCAAGTCAGATCTGGGGCTGAGGCCAGTGGTGACAGGAGCCCTGGCTCTTGGGGGCGTCCCAGACCCCGAGGTGGCTTGCACCCTCACCCCAGTTTTGTTTTTGGAAACGCCCACTCGTTTTGTTTCTCTCTTCTCTCTCCATTCCCCGCCCCCGTCAAGGCCATCAAACCTGCTTCCAGGAAATTATCTGATGGATTCCCACTAAAGTGTGGGTTTCTCGTAAGTTTTAACTTATTTATTCGTCAAATGCCGTCAAGAAGTACACTTGGTGAGGTTTCAGAGAAGACACAAGTGACACTGGTGCTTGTCCTTGGACAAGACACCAGAACAGGCGGCGTGAGGCAGGGCTTTGGGCAGACTTGGAAGGGACGCTGAGACCACATAGACCGAAGCTCTGATTTTACAGATGGAAACATGAAGGCCTAGAAGCAGGCAATTGGAAGGACTGTATTTCCAGGAGGGCTCAAGAGGAACCTTCCTGATCCCTTCGACAGCCAGCTCTTTCTCACAGGGTGTGGCAGATGGGCTACTGGTCAGGGTGGTCCCCGCTGCCCCTACAGCCTCCCGGTCCCCGGGGCCAGTCTTGCCTCGGCCTTCCCGTGACAGTGGAGCAGCAGCAGAGGAAGCCGAAAAGCCAGCACGCGTCTGCCGCTGTCTGCCTGCTCTTGCAGGCCGCTCTGCGTTTTTCCAGATGAAGGCAGCTTCTCCAGCCTGGGGCCTGGGAGGAGGAGCCGGTGGTGAGAACAGGTCACGGCGCGAGAGAAGCTCCGCTGTACATCCCGAGGTTTCAGGCTTGTCTGTTACCGAAGCAAAGCGCAGCCTCAGCTGTCACTGTGCCGCCACCAAAGCAGAGGGGGCGCCCACTGAGTTTCGCTCAGCCTCTCCACGACTGGCCACTGCGGCCAGCACCCTGCTGCTTTGTGCACCAGGCTCAAACAGGGCTCGTGGAGGGCGGACACCACCGGCTCGGCCACAGCCCACCGCCCCAGGAAGCACGGGTTCTGCTCCCCTGCCTTTCCTGGGGCCACCTGCGCCACGGGCGCTTCGTCCGACTGAGTGTCGGGAGCGCCAGCCGCGCCTCCCAGGAAAGGGGGCCAGAAGGAAGCTCAGCTCTCCCTCTCGAGTAACTTCCGGAGCCCCCACCTGGGCCAGGTGTTCCCGGAAGCCAAAGCCAGAAAGGGGCGCCAGGGCGGACTGGAAAACGACCCGTTTATGAGCTCCCGGCAGAGCTGGCTCAGAGCTGGGGACCAGGAAGGCCCTCTAGGAGGAGGCGGCTTTTCTGCTGGGCTTTGAAGAATGAGCAGGAGCTCAGCTTCGGAGCAGGGAGGGCCGCCGGCCCCACGGGTTCCCAGTGACGAGACCCCCGGGAGGAAGGCCTGGGGTGTGCCCTCAGGGGTGCTGCCTCTCCCAGAACGAATCTTTTTTTTTTGGTCTTTTTGTCGTTTTAGGGCCACACCAGCAGCATGTGGAGGTTCCCAGGCTAGGGGTCTAATCGGAGCTACAGCCGCCGGCCTTCGCCACAGCCACAGCAACGTGGGATCCGAGCCGTGTCTGCAACCTACACCACAGCTCACGGCAACGCCGGATCCTTAACCTGCTGAGCGAGGCCAGGGATCGAACCTGCAACCTCATGGTTCCTAGATGGATTCGTTTCCACTGCGCCACGACAGGAACTCCCAGAACGAATCTTTAACGCAAAGCATTACTGCCAGGGCAAGGGTTGTTCTGGTTTTGTTTCGACGGGAGGGGAGGTTCTGAAACCGGGTCCCTTCCAGCGTCTTGCTGGCAGTTTGGCTGGAGTCCTGCGTCTCCTGGACGCTGCCCACTGGGACAGGGCGTCCGGCTGGGCTGTGATCCTGAAATCCATGCAGCTCTTGACCCAAACCCTCAGCGAAGAGCAAACCGGCCTTTTACAAAATGCAGTAACGGCGCGCACTCCAGGAAGTGGCGGGAATTCAGGCCTGTCTTCAACATGAGGAAGAAAATGAGAATCGCCCTCAAGTTCACCCAACATTTGCAGTGACTTTCGCAGCTCCGGCTTCTTTCTTGAAGAGCACAGTTCACAGCCAAGCTGCACACGTGCCCGTGAGTGACCTCACAAAGCCATCGGTGACGGAAACTTTCCAAGACTGGCAAAGAGCGAGGTCTGGCTGTCCTTTGAAGCTGACTGACAAACCACGGCTGTGTTTCGACTCGGTGTTTTAAAACAACAGCCTGAATTTCCCGCCCTGCTGCAGCTCCCGTGGGGTCGTTGTCCCTGAATCGCAGAGTCGGAGTCGGCCATTGCAGGGCCGGGCTCTTCGGGGAGCATCTGTCTGTCTGTCGGCCAGCGTGCAGCTGGTGGGAATTACCCGGGTCGCAGTAACACAGAAAGAACCACAGCGGTTAGGAGGCTGCGGCTGTCTGGTCCAATATAGGCTTTCAAGGGGCGACAAGTTTATTAGCATAAAACTGGCCAGAATGGTTTGCACAAACACAGCGAAGAGACACTGGGTAAGTAAGAGCGCCTGCCGCCCTGTCACTGCAGGCGGAGCGATCAACGAAGATCGGTGGAAACGACCCGGAATCCAGGAGCGGGGTGCCCTGCTGCCTGCGGCCGGTGAACCCCTCCCAACTCAGCGTTCGGCCGCGCCGAGGAGAGCGCGCCTGTGTCCCAGCGCCGCAGCGTCTGGCTCAGAGCGGGTGCTCCTTAGGGTCTGCCCTCTTCTCTTTTTCCAGGGCGAGCGCTCGGTGAAGACAAATGCTTCTCGGGCTCCCCTTGGGGAGGCAGCTGGCTCGGGGCGCCGCACCCAGTACTTGTTCTTGCCAGGCCCCTCGACCTCCCCCTCCTCTCGCCGAAACATAAACCTGCACTGGAGCCCGTTTGGAGGTCATGGCCCAGGGCTGTCTCCGCTAGAGCGGTTCTCTGTGAATTCAAATTTGTCACCATTTTCCTTAGAGGGAATGAGAGAGAAAATGAATTTAATTTAGTATAAAAAATAAACATTTCTGGGTGCTGGAAACGTCTGTGGTGTTTTAAGAGCTGTTATCATTAATCAGTCAAGCGTGTTTACCCAGAGCCCTGATGGCTTATGCAACCGGGCCGCTCGCCCGGGCCCTTCAGCGGCGATGCCACCGCAGCCGAGACAAAGGCGCACGCGTGGTTGGTGAAGCGCTCTGAGGCTCGATCGAGGAGCCGTGGCGGCTTGGAGAGGAGGGGCCTCGGCCACGAGGTCGCGGCCCACGGGCTGTGAGCGTGGGGAGCAGCGAGGGGAGGAGCCCCGGGCCGGTCCTCACATCCTCCTGCCTGCGGCTGAGAGCGCAGCCCCCAGTCCTGAAGCCTCGCCTGGCACTTCTGCAGGGACCGCAGTGTCTCGTGAATTTGAGAAGCAGCAGTGACGGTCGAGGTGCTCAGAGCTAGGGAAGCCGCTGGCACTCATGTAACTGACGCAGCAAAGTCAGCTCAGAGAGGTCTGGGGTGTAACCTGGGCTGGGAGGGTCCTGTGTCCTACCCCCGGTGTCCTTCGCCCGGCCCGCAGACGGTGCCTCGGCTCGGGCACTTCCCTCTGCCAGACAGCCGACCGCTCCTCGGTGGTCCCATGTCCGCCGTGACCGACGCAGCCCCCGTACTCTGACAGACTCATTTGTCTCAGGAACGGGAGCCAGTTGAAGAACTGGGGTCTCTGGGGGGACAGTTATGGGGCCACCAGTATCCTGGGCTGGGGGCCAAGGGTGACTCAGGCATGGACCCTTATCCAGGCCTTGATCTGTCCAGTAAATATGATGCTTGGCACCTGAGCCAGTGGTGACAGCAAGGCGAGGTCCCTGATGCCACTCGCACACAATCGATGAGGTGACAAGACGGTAGGGAAGGTGCCGTGGGGCTGTCTGGACAGGGTGCCCAAGGAGTGGGCGGGGGAGTGGGGAGCTGGCGGCGGGGGACCACGCGCACGCGGAGGGGCAGACAGGACACAGGCACTCGGGGTGGGCGCAGAGAAACCGAGGCGGAGGTGGCCGTGAGCGAGGAGTATTTTCTTCTGACCAGAGCGGGCAGCTCTGAGGCAGTGACCTGGAAGAGGATTAGACTCTGTCCACACTTCAAAGGTTGTTCTGCCCGACTAGCATCCATGAGGACGCGGGTTCGATCCCTGGCCCTGCTCAGGGGGTTAAGATTCTGGCGTTGCCTTGAGCTGTGATGTAGGTCACAGACACAGCTTGGATCCCGTGTTGCTGTGGCTGTGGTGTAGGCTGGCGGCTACAGCTCTGATTGGACCCCTAGCCTGGAACCTCCATATGCCGCAGCTGCGGCTCTAAAAGACCAAAAAAAAAAAAAAAAATGAAAGGTTGTTCTGGCCGCTGCTAAGATCAATGGTGGAGGGTGAGCCAAGGCTGCTGCAGGTGTGGGCTGGCGATAGTGGTACTTTGGCACGGGGGCACCAGTGGTAGAAATGGCAAGGACCTGGGAGGTTCAGGTTCATTCCCGCGGTAAAGCTGCCAGGATGTGCTCTTGGGTGGGTATGCTTGTCCGGGTGTGTTCAGAGGGATGTGACTGCTGCAACAGGCTCCGTCCCCAAGCAGACTGGACAAGAAAGGACCTGCAGCAGAAGAGGTAGAGCTGAAAGGGCCAAAGCTGGAGAGCGGGAGTTTTCTCCCAATTATAAAGGTTTTAAACTTCTGCACAGATACAAAGTTTCAGTCTTGTGAATTCTGTAGAATAGACAGTTCATAATTGATTAGTTTTTGTCCTTCTGCACCGTATTAAACGCTGTCTCTGAGCAGAAATTACCACGACACTGTGAATCAACCAGACTTCAATAAAACTTTAAAAAATGAAGATAAACACTCTCTCCGATAGTGATGTATTAACATTAAATTTTTAATGGTAATTTAAAGAATTTAATAACGATTCAGATACTGCTCCAGAGATGTGCCACAAAACAAAACCCTCTCCCTATATTTCCAGCGGATTAAGGAAAAGACAGTGTTTTCGGAGGGCTCAGGCCAGAGCAGTGCAGCACTCTGGGGTCTGAAAGTTCACCCTGTAGCCTCCTTTGCGGATTTCTGAAACGCCCTGTTCTCGCCAGCTCCCAAGGAGCTGCCACCAGAGGGTCACGTCTGGAGGAAACACTGAGGGAATCTGAACAAAACCCCCTCCCAAGCCTCTGCCGACTCCCGGCTCTTCCCAGGTGGCAGATGTGTTGGCCACGGCGGATGCCGACACTGGAGCGTGAGAGTTTTCTCCTTAGAAGTTTTCTCTTACAAAAGGGACGAATATTTCTCCTGTAAAAGCTTGTCTGCTAAACACATTTCAGTTCTCTTAGAACTTTTTAGAGATACGATTCCCTGATGTCCGCAGAGGTTTAAAAATGGAGCCCAAATACAGAATGAGACAGTGGCATACTGAAATAACCTGTCTGAGGTGTTATGTCCTTTACCAGCCTTGATGGGAAGTGAAAACACCGGCCTCAGCTGCTATTTCTCTGCGGAATTCGAGCCAAGGCGAGCCTGTGCCCCCCCTCACCGCGCTGCCCCTGACTTACACATTCAGTGCGTTCCCAGCCAAGAAATGCACTTTCTCCCCTTTTTGAGGCTTTTCTGTGGTTCCTTATTATCGTTTGCAGACTGTTCCGTGCTTCTGTTTACTTCTGCCGGCCGTCTCCAGACCTTCGCGGTCTCCTCTCCAGCTGTGGGTATTTCTCATGTGAAATCACGGGTCAGCGCAGGACCGCAGAACTGACCCCGACGAGAATCTCAGCCGCTGTCCTCGCGGTTTCAGAGCCACAGCGGGTCCACGTTGAAGTTCAGATCCGGAATCACGACCGTCCGGTGCCTGAAACGGCCGCGGGGTCCGGGGGCCTGGCCGGCCTTCCTCAGTTCTGCAGAAGGCTGGTGGGAGCCCTGGTCAGACGGCGCTTTCTCAGACAGGAGACCGGGGCTGAGAGCACCCAGCTGCCTTCTGCACCGTCCCCGGGGCCTAACCTCAGAGCAGGAAAGCGCCCTTCCTAGGTTCTCAGGCTGCAGCGGTGGCCCTGAGCTGGGGGCGGCCGCAGGGATGGGGCAGGACGGCTCCATCGTCCCCGTCCGTCTGGGCCGCAGCCTGGGCTCCGGGCTCTCCAAGCCCCGCTCCACAGATGGCCTGGACTCTTCTCAACCTTTTGGTCCGTTTGTTTAAAGACACCTGGGGTCACAGCTTCTAAGGTCTCGCTTCTCACACAGGGTGTGTGGTCCCTGCTGTGGGCTGTGAGGCAGCAGAGCGCTGCGGGTGGGCACCCATTCCATGCGACTTTGGAGGAGCCGAGACGGTGTCAGATTCGTTGGGGACTGTGGACATCCCACCCTCACTCCTCTGGTTCCCCCACCTTGGGGTCTCTCCTGCAGTCAGAGCCCTGGAAGCCTGAAGGAGATAAAACCCCTGGAGGCGGTGCCCGGTGGGGGCAGGAATCCTTGCCCAGCTCCAGGTCTCCAGAGGAGGGTCTGGGAGACACCCCCTGTGGGTCCCGGGGTGGGGGATCAGGTGAAACTCAGCTCCCTCCCCTTAGTGCAGCCGGCTGAGCGCCAGCTGTGGCCTCCTTCTCTCTGCTCTCAGGGCTTCGGGTCTCGTCTGAGGCCCTGCACTGGGGACAGTTCAAAACCAGGACCCAGAGTACTCAGTATCACTCAAATGCAAATAAGCAGAGAACGAAATACACAACAGCACTTACAGAATTGGGGGTGAGCTGCAATGATGCTGCAGGCACGCACTTCCTTCCCTGGAAAAAGCAGGGGACAGTAGCTCTAAGTCCTGCAGCAGTTGTCTGCTGTCCTTCTTTCTACTGCACGTTCACCCAGCACGCACTGGGGCAGACCCCTCCTCGTAGCCGAAACTCCTCACGATCAACCCCGATCAGCCAAACCCTGGTGCGTTATCTCGCTAGACCTCCGCCTGCCTTTGGCAGTGACACCGCATCTCCTGGAAGCCCACTCCGCCCTGCTCCGGACACGGACGTCGTGGGCCCTGCCCCTCGTTGCTCCCGGCACAGCTCACATCCCGTGAAGGGCGGGCTCTTCTGTTGACTGTCTTGTCGGTGCTGCTCCCCCCCCCCCGCCCCCGTGTTCCACCTATTTGGACTGTTTAGAAAGTAAACTAAAAAGCAAACCGTTTAAATTTCCTTAATTCATGGTTTTCATTGGTACAGGAATAGAAATGGCCTTGGAACACCTGGAAAATTCATGCCGGACCCAGACAGACAGAACGATTTGTCAACTGGTGTGATTTGTGATTTTTTGAACCGTGTGTAGATAGTTTTCTGTTTGACACCTGCTAAATTTCACAGAAGGTGATTGTACCATGTGTCCTGTGCAAGAGACCATGGCGAAGGGTATTTAATCATGAGAATAATGACGGGAAAAGTTGACACTGAAGAAATAAGATTAAATGTTTAAATAAAATTGTAATAGGTTCTTCTGAAATGTATCTGACCTGAGACGCGAATGCATCTTCAGTAGAGCAATCTTTTAGGAAAAGATTGAAAACCTGTTGTGGTGTAGTACCGCCGGGCAGGCAGGCCTTTCTAGAGCTGATGAGGCTCCAGAACACGGGTCTTGTAAAGACACAGGGAAGAGGCACAACCTGGAGCTGAAAAAAGACCCTGCCCGGTGACCCAAAGAGTGTAGCCTGAGAGACTGTGGCCTTATTGGAACACTTCTCTCATTCCTAGGTTCTGTGTTTTTGTTTTTTATTTTACGGCTGCACCCAGACACATGGAAGCACCTGGGCCGGAGATTGAACCCGTGCCTCCGCAGCGACCCGAGCGCCTGCTGGGGGGAGCCTTAACCCACCGCGCCATAGTGGGAACCTCCCAAGGGTCTGTTTTAGTAATCGTTTAAAAGTTTTGTTCAAAGAAGTAGGAACGGCGGTAGTCGACCTGTCACAGGCGGGGCGCCTCGTGGCCCAGAGGTGAGTCGCCGATCAGTCGCTTTGCACTTGCCTCCCCGCCCGCCCACGGCCGCCTCCCCGCGCTCCTCTTGGCGCTCGGTCTCCGCGCTTCCCTCTCGTAAGCCTCGTGCTTTGCCCTTTAGTTCATGGCTGGGTTCCCGGCCGAGCGCTTTGTGGAGGTGTCGGGAACAGGGGTGTCACATAAAAGGGATGGGCTTGTGGAAATGGGCCGTTCTGTCTCTCCCACCGCGGGCAGGCCTCCCAGCGGCCCCCGGGGAGTGGAGCGCCAGGCCAGTCTCCCGGTTTATAGCACACGGCTCCGGATATTGAGGGGAGTACGGTTCGGATGTGACTGAAATGAAACGCGCTTCAGAAAGGCTTTAAATGTCCAGCAGTGCTAAGAGAAGTTCTACCGTCTCTGGGATTATTCCTTTTTCTCTTTCACCCCCGTGGGAGCCTGTGGCTGAAGGAAGCAAACCCTAGTTCTGCTTTCAGGAGGTTCAGTTAAGACGTCCAAGGCTATTGTCATTTCCTCGTCAAAGACGGCGTTGTTGGAGAGAGCACGTGCAAACTTTCCTTCCCGCTGTGTAGACCACGTGGAAAAACGCTTATTTTACTTTTCCTTACAGGAATAAAATTGCAATCTTTCAACAGAACATGTTGATTGTGCCATCTGGCACATAATTTCTATGCTTAAATTAAGCTCAGAAATCAATTCAGTGTTGAAAGATATTATCCGTTGAACATTTTTTCGCCTCCAAGCAATTCAAGAAAGGAGGGCAGAAAATAAGCTGTTTTCATTTCTGAGTATGTAAACTGCACAGGTCTTGAAAGTTTCCCCCACATAGAGGAGGGTTATAATTTATAAGTGGATAGCTGGGGTCCACTGGGACTTCTCGTCCTGCAGTTCTGCTGTGTCGCCGGAACCAGCCTGCGGGGGGAGGTGACTGTGTGTGTGCTGGGCGGGACCAGCTGTGTACTTCCCTGAGTGTGAGGACCTGTCCTAGGGTTGCTCACATTTTGTTCAGACTCTTCTCGGTTAAGCAGTTTGTGAGTTCACGTTGTTGCCAAGAGTAAAGCACAGTAAGTGGAGTACAACACGCGGGCAAGGGCCGCCCGGGGCTGTTAGTGAGGCTCAGTAATACCCGGCCGGTAGTGGGAACTCAGCAGTGAGGGGCCACCTTCTACCTGGGGACCGGAGGCTCCTCGCTGGGACCCCCAGCAGATGACAGCCATGCCCAGTCACCTGAGAACCTCCCAGTCAGCAGCTTAAGCTGCAGCCAGCTTGGCCGCACTGCCCAGACGGGCTGGTCCACGCCCCGCCCAACTGGGAAAAGCCCAAACATTTGCCACAAGTTGCCGGCAAAAGAGAGCTTTGAACGGAGGGTGTGGGTTCATCCAGTGGAGAGATGGGGGCAAGAAAACAGCTGGTTAGGATTTCTGCTTTCATTTCTTGGAGTGATTTTAAAAAGTCATTTTTAAGTTTTGTTGTTTAAATTGAGTCTTTTTGTTAATAAGGAAAAAGGAATGGGACTTTCACGTTGCTGGGGGAGCAGGAGCTCCGGGCCTTGCCATCTGGCGGTGCCGCCCGAGAACTTCGATGCCCACTCCCATGGCGGTCGTGGCACACACACCACCTGGGGCACCGAGGAGACCGGAAGACAAACGTGTCTTCACACCAAAAGGAGCTTATGAAGGCACCGTGGGCAAGCAAGAGGCACCTTTAAGTAATTCTGGATCCTAGCGCAGCTCAGCAATAGAGTCACAGCGTATTTGGAAAACAGACCCCGAAAATTTTGCTACAGGGACTCTGCAGAGTAATGACAACAATAAAGATAATAATCCTTTCTGTGGCCTCTAACAGTTCTGCAAGAACGTTCCCTGAACTACGCCATGCTTCCCTGACCGGCTGTGCGCTAAGGCGGCCGAGGGGCCCAGGACAGGGACGGAACCGGGTTTGCAGCTAAAGCTGGAGCCCTGGGTCCACTGTCCACTGGGCGCACTGGCTCAGGAGAAGCTCTGTCACCATGGTCCTGATTTAAACTCACGGGGAATTTCTTGCATTTATAAAAACTAGGGCAGTGTGTCCGGGAGGCTGGCTGGGAAGTTCTCAGGCACCGTTCCTGTGTCACTGAGTCAGAGACACGAGGACCGAGGAGCAGGGGACAGAAGCCCCTTCCAGGCTTCCCATCTGCTGCTCCTGCGAGGTCTTTGCACTCAGTAACAGTGCGTTGGGGGAGCTGGACTCCACCCTCCTGGCCCTGGGCTATTGGGAAAGAGATGCAGAGACACAGAGATGGAGCGAGGCAGAGAAACAGATGGGGAGAGAGGGCGTCCAGGCAAGAGGTTAAGGAGACCACAGGCACGTTGGCAAGGAGAAGCGGGACCCACACTGCTGCCCGGAACGCCAGCAGAGGACACACTCTGAAGGCCTGGCGTGTACGTGTGCCTGCGAAAGAGTGTCTCCGATTGACCTCGGCGTCCAGATGCTGGTGGCAGCGAATCAGGCCCCACTTGGAAAGAAGCAAACAGGCTAGGGAGCGACGGCCGCTTGGAACCCTCTCCGCCAGGTGGCCTTCCCGCCCTCGTCCAGCCCCTCATCTCCAGGTTCAAGGTCACTAGAGACACCAGGGGGCTTCTCCAGTCTTTCCGTTTGTTCAAGAAATTAATTTAAAAGCGGGTTGGAAGACTCAAGTTCCAGCTCGTCTGTTTCACCTCTTCACAGTGGTTCACAGCCCCACAATGCCTCCCAGCTCCCTGACCGCTGTGTTAGCGGCTGCCGAACGCTACAAGTTACAAAAAGTGACAGAAATGAACGGCCCACATTGTCAAGGCCGGGGAGAGGCACGAGCTGAAGACATTCTAATAAAATTCTGGCTCTCATACAACTTGAACTTCCTACCCTTGCAATATGGAATATGCACATTTTATACACAATTTCCACGGCGATTTACAGGTGCTGGATCGGGAGCAGAAGTCGGGGACTGACCAGGGGGTAATGTAACATAAAAGCTGCAGTCCAAGCAAAGTTGGTTTCCTGTTCATATTATCATCTGTGTATCTGTGAAGTTTTACGCAAATCAGTCTATCTTAACTTACCACGTGTTTCGGCTCTTTCATAAAATATTCTCACTACGGTATTTCTACATTTTAGCTGTAAAACTCTCCATAAATGGGGCACTTTTTCCTTTTTTTAATATGTGGAATGACTCAGTTTGTACAAGAATCCAGAAGAAGAAATACCCCAGGTAGAGAAATTAGCTTTTCACCAGTTCCCAAGAGAATCGCTGACACCTGTGTGCTCTTCAGACTTGGGGACAGGCAGCGCTAGAAAGCTCACGCCCCATAATGCCCCGGGGCTTTCTCTACCACAGCCTGGGTTACCTGTGGCCCAGCTCTGCAGGTCTGCGAGGGGTCGGGCTAAGCGAGCGGTGTGTCAGGACTCTCAGTTTCGTTTGGACCGAATGGAAAGGTTTGGTTGGTCCCCTGGGCTACGCATCCCGGGTTTCAGGGAGCCTGGGCCGGGCGCTCCCGAAGTTCACGGGTCCACATTCTCGATGTGGGTGGGTGGCGAGAGGCTTACATCTGGAAGAGAATAAACTGTTTAACTGGGAGGTATCCCCAGATGGCGACCGATTAGGCTGGTCAAGAAAGGATCGCGTTAGGAAAGCAGAGAGAAGCCTGACCTTCGGTGTCACGCAGGGGACGCTGGAAACGTTCGGGGGCCCTTCGGCTTGAGTTGGAAGAGCTGAGGGCAGAGGTTCCTGCACCGTCTCCTGGGAAGTGTTTTTAAGCCTGCGTGTGTACGTGGCCTTGTTTCCACAGGGGACCCCCACCCGGGCAGAGCACGGTCCGCCTCAGGCAGGCCGCCCCCAGCACGGAGGTGAGCGCTGTGCGGTCTTTGCTGCGTCCTGGCCTGTGACTAGGAGGGATCAGTGGGGGCCGATAGTTGGATTTAATGTACTCAGACTCATTTCTTTTTCACATTCCAAGAGGATTTCTTCCCCGAAAAAGGGGGCACAGGAAAGCAAGTTCCAGTGTTTTTCTTCAAACATAATCCCTAATATCCTTTCTGGGCGCTCCCCAAAAGGACAGTTGTTTTTAAAAGGAAAATATCAGTTAGGACATACCATGTCACTAAAGGGACCTTTAAAAAGTCGTTTGGCCTCCCAGCAGGACCACACTCAAAGCAGAGATCACAATCTTCCCCTTTCTTTAAAAATCTCCAAAGTGTTTTTGAAACGGTTAATAATAACAAACGGGACCGGGGAGCCAGGTGGCCAGGCCGCGAGGCGTCCACGGGGTCCCTCTGTGAGTCAGGTGTCAGCCGATGTGCGGGACCCAGCTGACCGCGTGCCACCGGCGGCGCTCTGAGAACGAGGCGTTATGTACCTCGCAGAACATGTGCTTCTATTTAGTCTTTGTCAGCGCGCTGGGGCACCTGTGTTAGTTTTGTGCCACCGCACATGGGCTCTTTGACGAGGAGAACTCTGGTCGTTCCCGCTGTTATTTCACCTGTGGGAGCACGGGCACAGAGGCCTCCGGAACTCAGAATCTAAAGTACTACAATTACTTGGAAAACACCACTGCACTGGCGACATATTAATTCTGCTCATTAAATGTTTATGAAATGCCCGCCTTTTAAAAATAGGTTCTTCTTACGAGTAATGACAGGGTAACAAGAGCAGTGAATAAAAGTGAGCAAACAGGAGTTCCCATCGTGGCTCAGGGGTAATGAACCTGACTAGGATCCATGCGGACTCAGATTTCGATCCCTGGCTTCACTCAGTGGGTTAAGGATCTGGCGTTGCTGTGAGCTGTGGTGTGGGTCACAGACGTGGCTCGGATCCTGCATTGCTGTGGCTGTGGTGTAGGCCAGCAGCTGCAGCTCCGATTCGACCCCTAGCCTGGGAACCTCCATATGCTGCGGGTGTGGCCCTAAAAAGATAAATAAATAAATAAGTAAATAAACAAATCGCAAATGTATTTATGGGGTTAACATGGACCTGGCTGTGGATAGTGCTGAGCCCAGAGGTGGACGGTCCTTGCTTGTCACCCAGCAGGAAGCGTGTTAAGTCGGGCCTCCCCAGCCCACTTCTCTGCCCCCACCTTGCTTTGGTTTTCTTTATCACACTTAGCTGACGTGCTGTCCCTGGGCCGCCCTGTACTACCCTGACTCTCTCTACCTCCCCAGAGGGGCTCTTTGTCCCTCTTACTCACAGCTGCATTCCCAACTCCCAAAAACATGTCACAAAATATGTGCTCAGCAAATATTTGTCAAACTGATGATTGCATAGCTACTGTTACTTCGAATGAAGACAAAGGTGGGTTTACAAAGAAATTGTTTAGGAGGGTAGGTAGAGCCTAAACATTCTCCAAACAGAAGTGGAGGAAGAAGGAAAGAAAACAAAGAGAAGCTGAGGTGAGCGGATGGGCGTGTTTGTTAACCAGATGGGGCAAATTCGTTCCCAGCGCGTATGCGTACCACATCCATCACTACGGTGCAGACTTTAAACGTTTTGCAGCTTTAGCTGTGCCTTGTGTCGATAACGCTGAAATTAAGAGGAAAAGGAAGAGGAAGAAGCGCGGGGGTGGGGGGGCCGAGAAGGCTCACAGAAAAAGGCTGGACAGAGGCTGGGGGGCACCGGCTGCAGATGTTTCTGGAGAAGGAAGAGCAGGTGCCGAGACGCTGAAGCGGGAGGAGCCCCCGGTGCGTCCAGGGGGCTGAGTCCGCCCTCGAGGGCAGAGCTGGACCAGCGGCGCCAGCTCGGCTGACAGCCACCCTCTAGGATGCTAAGTCCGAAGGCTACAGGTTCAAGTGAACCCCACTGAAGTCACAGATTGGAATATCTATTTTGATTTCTTCGAGTGCTTAAAAGAGACAATGTTAACTGTCATAGTTCAACAGCTGGTGATTTCTCTAATTGGTTTGTGGCCCATCAGAAACATTTCTCCTTTAGTAAAGCGCTAGTTGGGTATAATATACACTAAAGAAATGGATGCTTTAAAAACATAACTAAGTTTTTGACATTTGAGTGAAAGTGGGCGTCTTCAGGTTGTCGCTTAGGAAGCTGGACACATTCTGATGAGCGGCCATTCCTTGAAATGGTTTGCATTTCCTACTTGGAAGTATTCTCAAATATTGGAAAACTGAAATAACACCTTAGTTTTGCACGGTTTGTCCTGGGTCTGACGGAGAACGCTCATTTTACTTGGGAGGAAGCAAACCTAGAAAAGTGAGTCAAATCACATAATTCCACCGTCAGGTTTGAGGTTCTGGCAGAAGTGCCTTAAATTAGTGCCTTTAATTAGAATTCACTTGACAAGATGTAGGACCGTCAAGCCAAGTTCTTGATTTAAAATTGTGATTAGCAGAGAAACGACCCAGTAAAGCTTCGCCTCACGTCGGCGGGTGGGGCCCAGGTCGAAGAGCTGAGCGCTGCAAACAGATGCTGGACGACTTCAACACGGCCGCGGGCGTCTGCTTTCATGAACCGATTCCCACCTAAATACAAGTAGGGCTGCACCCGTGGACTCCTCGTTCAGCTTTTAGCGAACTCCTCTGTATCCTGAAGGTTTTTTCACCATTTCTTCTGCTCCTTCATCTGCACTGAAGCCTGGCTTTTCCTCCAGGCCCCCCACTGAACCAGCCCCAGATGGGGCGTCCCCTCTCCTCGCCGGGCTCAGTCCTCGTCTAGACTCTCCCGCTCGCGTTTCTGGGCACCGTCCCGGCCTCTCTCCTTCCACGGGTACCTCCCTCACACTTCTCCAACTTGCGTGCTGTCGGAACCGTCACCTGGACACCCTCCCGACGGCCCGGCGACTGGCCTCCTCCCTGACCTCTCGTTCCTGCCCCGGCCTTGGGTCCCCTCGCGTGGCAGAGCCACTCGGCCGCCACTGGGCTGTGGCGAAGGCAAGTCCAGCGTTTACTGCAGGGGCCCCAGCAAGGAGAACGGCAGCTGGAGCTCAAAGACCAGCACTTCCTGAAAGCTGTCAGGGGAGGGATTTACAGAGGGCGAGGGAGGGGGTCCCGGGGAGCTGGGTCCGCTCAGCCCCTCTGATTCGTGGGTGGTGAGGTAACAGGGTGGGATTTTGGGAGCCGCATCATCCACCCGGTCCCAGAGGGCCGGGCCTGCTGGGTGCGGTGTCAGCACCTCGCAGCACCTGGGAATCTGGTTTCTGCAAAAACAGCTCAGGCATGCGCATCAGACCTTGTTGCCTGTGACCTTCACAGAGGGGTCGGGCCCTGCTAGGCTGATCCACTGTTTGTAAATTGTTCTCTTTTCCTCTTTGTTCCAACAGGTTCGCATTTCCTGATCCTTAACCCCTGAGAGAGCCTTTTGAGACTCAGGGGAAGCCCGAGGCCACGGCTTTGAGTTCAGGGGACACGGGGGTGGGACTCCTGTACCCAAGAGGGTCCTGAGGGTTGTGCTCAGTTTCAGCCTCTGCTGCCACGGCTCAGCCGCACCGCGGCGTCTTTCCAGCTCTTGGAGCAGCAGCCGCGGTCTGACCCTGGGACCTGCCCTGCACCTCGCAGCAGGTAAGGCCGCCTCCCTTCGTAGGAAGAGAGGCTTCAGGGACAATTTTTCCCTCAAGTGCAACTCCCGCCACCCAGGTCTCAGAACCGGGAGTGAAGGGCACTTGCTCAGTGGGTTAAGCAGCCAGCGTTGCCGTGGCTGCGGTGTAGGTCACAGACGCGGCTCGGATCCTGCGTTGCTGTGGCTGTGGTGTAGGCCGGCAGCTGAAGCTCTGATTCGATCCCCAGCCTGGGAACTTCCATATGCTGCAGGTGCCCCCTCAAAAAGAAAAAGAGATGAATAAATGCTCTTTACTTGGGCTTGGATTAAGCGCCGGTTTGTCAACGGCTGCTTTGCTGCGTAGACGCAGCTGGTGCTAGACACTTGCATTTGATTCTCTTTGACTCACTCTGAAGCCTAAATCTATTTTTTTTTGACGGGGAGACCTGAAAGAAAAATATCTGCACTGAAGATTCCTCATGAAACACTCAGGGCCACGTTCAACTTCCTTCTTCGACGCAAACCCAAACGGCGCCTTCAAATCAGCGAGGAGCTCCGGGAGCGCGGGCAGCCAGGCCTCGTCGTCCGTCCTCCGCCACACGACGGGAGCCCGGGAGGACGAGAGCAGGATGCGTGCGGACGCAGTGTGCCCACCCCTCCACTGGCCTCTAGCTGTGGCTGCTTCGCGGAGGGCCGGTCGGGGACAGCTAGGACTGGGAGCGTCCGCAGCCGCAACACCGCCGGAGAGAAGGAAGTCTGCAGCGAGCTGGCGACCCATCAGGGAAAGGAGTTCCACCATCTGCTGTGGTGTTTCGAGCCCTAATACCCTTATTACACAAACATTAAGCTTCTGGTGATGCTGTGATGGATGATGATTATGTTATGCCTATTTTGAAAGTCATTTTTCCCCTTTTTACTGTCACAGTAATTGGAAATGAACCAAGCAGCTGCCTCATTGTTTGAGAAGCAGTTGTTTCATGGCTAAATTGATCCTAACTTCAGTGGCCGCTGGCTTGCTAGGATTTACTTTGAACATTTCGATGATAAGTGACAAAGTCCTCATCTTTAAGTGTTTTCTGATATGAGTCCTCAGGAGAACTTGGGAAAGAAGAAAAGGAAAAAAGAACACAAATGATCCGGCTTTTTTTTTGCTTGTTGCAGTGTCACACGTAAGGTCACTGCAGAAAGCATGTTCATCCGTCCTGAACAAAAACCTTCATTCAAAAATGTCAATATCATTTAACAGCAAAAGCAACATAATTACTCGATTCAATAAACATTTAACAAGACACAGACATTTTAGCTATAAAAGGACTTACCGGAGTGTACCTTTTAGCAATTTTGTAGTTAATTAGCAAAAAAAAAAATCTTTTTTTTAACAACATCTGGTGAACAGTCTCTGATTTCTAAAGTTCTGGAATGAAAAGCCACTGCCCAAATTTATTGCTGTGAACGATCTGCCAGTTGTTTACCTTTATGCCAATCTCATCCCCTACCAGACAAATATATTTCAAATGTGTTCCTAGATTAAAAAACAAACCAAAAAAACCCCAGCAATTTCAGATTTCTGGGCATGACGTTAATGCCATTCAGTCATCCAACCACCAGCCGTGGCTGGAGAGGGCACCGCCCTCTTGGTGTGGTACAGTCAGCCGGGCTGCGCAGGAAAGGATCACTGGCTGTCACGTCCCTTCAGTTTGCTGCGGCATCTGGGCAGGCCACGCACAGGCACAGCGGGGGACGGGCACCCGGCCATCTGCTCATTTCTTCCGGTCCTTTCGATGCCCTCTTCCCTCTGAGCCAGTACAGGGAGGGTCAGCAGCAGTGATCTCATGAGTAGGTTAATACAAAGCCACCAGCAGACAGGAGTCCCGGGTCCTCGCCAAGCCTGCCAGTGCCGTAACCGTACGCTACAGGATGGCAGTGAGTGGCACCAACAGCCTGAAATACTTATGTTGTTCCGTACTTAATTGACTTGCCAAAGCCTGTCTCTTTTAAAATCTTTAAGAAGGTTTTACGGCTGAGTTAATTTACATGCCTGGTTTAACCAGACAATATCAGCCTGCATGTTGCTTTGAAATGCATGACCTCAGTCGTTGACGTGATCAGAGATCAGAACTTGATCTTCCTTAGAGCAACACCTTGCATTGATTAGATCTAGTTCTTCCAAAAAACACGAACTATACACACATTCACAGCACGCATTCTCATAGAAACCAGTCGCATTTTCAAGGGCAAGGCGTAGCCTTAGTTTGTGGGTGAGAGAATAAAGACGTAAGGAACTACTGCAAGCAGAAAGGCGGTCCTGCCTGGGAGAAGCTCATTAGTGTGAGAAAGTTGGGCTCCACGTCAGAGGTCCAGGGTGACATCCACACTTTGCTCTGGGAGCTCGGACAGGTCGCCTGTTCCTCCAGAGCCCGGGTTTCTCCATCTCCAAGTGGAGGCCAAGTTCAGTTCACTCGTGTAGCTTCAGAGTTGCAGATTCAGAGTTGCAACGGGCAGCTAGCTACAGGGTTTCTGTAAAAACCCTTTTACAGGGAGAAAGTCTTCTGAGAAAGCAGCGCTGAGTCTCTTTTTCCGGAGGGATGCTCCGGAGGGAGGGCACCTGTCCTGGGGGACGGGACCTGCTGGGGGGAGGGGGCCGTCACCAGGAGGCTCTGAGTGGGTTCTGCAGCAGGGGTGCAAGTCTGAGGTGGAAGCAGTGGAAGGAGCTGTCGGAGGTCTTTGGGGGAAAGAGGAGGCCAGGACTGGGGGTCTCGGGGGAGGCAGACAAGGGAGAGGACAAAGCCGCCCAGCGGGAGCCTCCTCCACCTCCTCCCGCGGAGGGAGCGGCTTGGCTCCTCACTCATCCCTGAGGTGTTTCTTGTTTCTTGTTTGACACTCTTGTGTGCGTGGCTGTCTTGCCCGGCCCCTGCCCGCCCGGCGCCTGCCGCCCGGCCTCGGCCTCGGCGCTCGCTCTCCACCGTCACTGCCTTGCTGCGAGGTGCTTCCACCCTGGGCCTGAGGAGTCAGTCCCGCTCAGTTTTGCCCGGTCTCGCTGGTGGCTCTGCTCCATCTCCCCTGCTGGCTCCACGTCTCGTTACTGAGTGGATGTTGGAGAACCAGGGGCTCAGACTTCAGTCCTTTTCTCTTTCTATCTGCACACGTCCTTGATCTCATCTAGTCTTCAGCTGAACCCCAGCTGCATGCCGGTTGCGCGCGAACTTCCAACCCTGGCTCACGGCCTTTGCAGAGCCAGCTGCCTACCAGTGTGTCCAGCTGCTATTTAAGGGACAGTTCGAACGCAGCGGCTCTAAAGCTGAACTGGAAGTCCCCTTGTTGCTCCACCTCCAGCTCCCTGCAAGCTGCGAAGCCTCTCGAAGGGTCGTGCTGGTGGCCCTAACTACTGACGCTGCTGCTTGCAGACCCCAACCTCCAGGGAGCGAGGGAGACGTGATTCGTTTCACACCAAACAGAAGCGGTTCCTTCACCCACTGAGCCGCAGGGGCCCTCCGACACCTTTGATTTTAATTTAAATGTTTTTTATAATATGGTTTGTTTTCTTGATTCCTTTTTCACTGTATCTTATGATACCTTGGATGGTTTAAATTTGTGCTCTAATGGTCAACCTTATAAATTTACCTTTACAGTTCTTGAGACCGAGCGTACTTTCACATCCTTCTATGAACATTACTGTGATCAACGTATTTTCCCTCCCACCTTCTTTTCATTCTTCTCTGTCATGCGATTTTATTTCTTTTATTCTTCTTGGTTTATCTTCTATCTTTAAATGTACTTACACCTTTATTACTTGATTCACCAGCTCCAAGTGGCATCCGTGGTCTTTCTGGCATAGAAGATAAGAAGGAAAGCCACATGTTTACACTTTTCTGCACCTTCTCCTTTTTTCTTCTCACACCTTTTGTGATATTGATTCTACACTGACCAGAGGTATCAACTTGACTGTATTGAACCCTATTGCTTTAATCCCAACCCTGCAGTCTGATGAGTTCAGCGCTCATGATGAGCTTTTGGTCAACATCCATGCTTTAATGACTCCTTCAGGGAGGGGCCGTGGGAACTGAGTTCTCATGTGTCCTGAGCTGTCGCTGTTGCCCTTTTATGGGCATGAGGGTTCAGGTGACCATGAAAGTATCTTCGATGTCACTGAGGACATTTGACGCTGCTTGTCATTGCTGGGGACATGCGCGCTGTGCTCAGGCTCATGGCCGGACTATGAATGCAGAAGATTTAAAGGCGGAGCTGACCCGGCTGGTGGAAAGTTTCATGAGATGCCTTCCTGCACGGGCTTTAACCTTGACATCAAACTTGTGCTGTCAGAAGGTCAGGAAATGTGCCTCGTCACAGTGGGAGGCTCACCTGGGAAAACAGATATCCTCAGGTGACTTCCCGGTGACGTTCGGTGCAACATCCTGCCACTTCGGGTGTAAGATAGGCTTTCGTTTAATAGTCCCTGGAAGCTGTTCTAGAATGTGGATTTTGATGCACACTACGTATTTCTGAAGGGTCTAATTTCACCATAAGTCATAGAGTTAATTCCTGGGGAGGAAAAGGGGGTTTATAAACAAGAAAAGTGAAGACAGGAAGTGTCATGATGTTTTGAGTTTTCCATGGATCTGTATGTATATATGCATTGCTGTGTGCATGTGTGTGTGTGTGTAAATATATGTAGGTATATGCAGCAAAGCAGACCTGAGGAAATACACTGCAACATAAGAGATTCTATCTCAGTGGAATTATGTAGGATTTTTCTTCTTTACTTCTTTGCAATTTACAAATTATTTAAAATGAAAATGTTTTATCTTTGTGACCGGGAGAAATAAAGATTCTTCTTAAAAGTAAAAATAAATAAATAAATAAATAAATAAATCCAAGGTGCTTTCGTCTGACGCTTTGTTTTGACCCGGGACAGCGTAGCACACCTGCCCTCTGGGCAGCGGTGGCTTCGGACGTCTTCCACCCACTGGTCTGTTTCAGCTGTGGAGCCAGGACAAGGCAGCTGGTCACCGTTTCCCTGTTAGTCATCACTGCGTTGCTCTCTAAACTTGGATGAGGAAAAACGACACTGCTGCCCCTGAAAGTCACACAATTTTATTTTAGGCCGATTGACTCTTAACATAAGTGAAATGGTGACTAATCAAATACGGATGAACGATTTTCACCCCGGGGTCTGACTCCATTAGGGCGTGTGGCATTTGGCTGTTTGTGTCGGTGTGGCCAGTCCCCAGTTATTTAATTAAACGCTAATCTAGGTGTTGCCAGGAGGAGATTCTGCAGATGTGGTCCCATCGACACTCAGTTTACTTTAAAAAATACAGGAGGGAGTTCCCGTCGTGACTCAGCGGTAACAAACCCGACTAGTATCCACGAGGATGCAGGTTCAACCCCTGGCCTTGCTCAGAGCGGGTTAAGGATCCTGCACTGCTGTGGCTGTGGTGTAGGACGGCAACTGAAGCTCCGATTCAACCCCTGGCCGGGGAATTTCCATATGTCATGGGTGCGGCCCTAAAAAGAAAAGAAAAGAAGAGAAAAGAAAAGAAAAGGAGTTGACCCTGGAAAATGTAGGTAGGTGTCATGTAATCAGTCAAAGGCTATAAGAGCAAAACTGAAGTTTCACAGAGAATTTATGCATTGAGACTATGGCACCGCCTCCCGCCTCCCGCCTCCCAGTTTTCAACCTGAGCTAGTTCCTTCAAATCAGTCTCTCCTATCGTCCATCCATCTATCCATCCATCTATATGTCATCTGTCTATTATCTCACTACTTATCTATCTACTTATCCTTTTGCTTGGAGTATGATCTGTGTTCTTCCCAACAAATAGACAGATATGTTAATAATCTAACCACTTATCTGTCTATCCATCTATCAAATATCCAGGTGGTGAACCTGGATATTTAGCTAGGAAGATTTCCAAGCAGAGTGTGATGGAAGGAGTGGCCCAATTCTCCTGGCCGTTTACAGTAAAATGCAGGAGGAAGAAGATAAATTGAGGAGGGGACTGGGAAACAGCAAGAACCAGCATTTGATGATTGGGAAAATTCTCCTCTTGTCCATACGGCCAAAGACGCCTCAGTGTGCTCTGGAGAAAGGGCCGAGGCTGAGACTGGACAGCTGGATGAAGAGAGCGGCTCTAAGACTCGTGGGCCCACTCACCCACTGCAGCAGGGGGCTGGAGCAGGGACGGCCGGCCAGAAAACGTCTGCGGAGGACCCTCGGTCCAGCAACAACGATGCCCGTGATATCCATGGGCGACACACACGGTTTTTGAGAATGTTATACCAGCAGAAACACTGCCAGCTTGGACTGGAGGGAGGGGACCCTGGACGGAATGCAGGAAGCATGTGTGGCTTTTGGGACTCCGCAGCAGAAAGCGGACACCCACTTAACAGGGCGGACAGAGCACTTCCTGGGGCCTCCAGGGCCGGGGAGGTCAGAGTGTGGGGACACAGAGGACGGCTCCCAGGCCTTGAAACCTGGTGGAATTTGCCCGGGTCTGCTGTGAACTTGCTTGAGACGAGTGGGCCTCTCCCCCATTTTGGAACAGAATGTCCCAGGCTTGCCCACCCCCCGAGGTTTGGAAGCAGCTGTTTTCTCGTTTCACAGGCCCGCGGAGGGAGGGGAAGGCTCCCAGCCAGCGTTTCGCCTATGTCTGATAAGGATGAGGACGTCTGGGAGTTTCTGAGTTGATGCTATGTATTTGAAATTTTGGACTAGGAGTTGACGGAATGAGATAAGGCTTTGGGGGCAGTTGGGATGGGGTGAATGGAATTTGCGCCTGCAATGATTGCACATTTGGGGGCCAGCGAGGGACTCCCCAGGGTTAATCTGTGTCTGCCTCTGGGATCTCATGATGTGATGCTGTTTGGAACTAGGGCCTTTGCAGATGTCATTAGTCAGAGTAAGAGGCAGTCACACTCCAGCGGGAGGACCTTAAAGCCCAGTGCCTGGTGTCAGAGACACAGGGGGGCCCCGCCGTGTGGCCACTGAGAGGAGACCCCAGCTGCCATAACTGTGGGGAATACCTTACTGTCGTGTACGCTGCCCCGTCTGTGGCAGTCTGTCTGGCAGTGGTCACGCACTCTCTTACATGTCCGTCTTGGTGAACAGACAGGAAGCAGGAAGGTGAGGGCTTGCCTGTCTCCTTGGACCTGGCGGCACACTTCGCACAGGCGTCACCCCTGCAGGCCCGTGGCTTCATCTTCAGCCCAGCTCGTTTGCTGGTCTGTGCAGCCTGGAAAGGAACCACAGCCCACCCTCGCTGGGGCCCCCGAGACTTCGAGAAATGCATGTCTTCTCTGGCCATCTGCTGTGTGGACCTGAAGAAAAGCAAGTTCTTTGCTGGTATCTAAGCTCCCAATTTTCGTTTTACTGCTTTCTAAAGCTAATTGTCTGGATCGAGGCCTCCCCTGGGGGTTCAGAGACGTGAAGGGCGGGGTGGCTGCTGGCTCGTGGGCCCAGGCACCCTGCACCGCACCATCAGAGTGTGTTTACTCTTGGCAAAATGCGACTTCCTGTTTCAGAGAGAAAGGATTTAAAAGGGGTTTTAAATGGGCTCCCGAGTCTCCTTGAATAGCAAATAGCTTTTAAAAGACAGCACTTTAATGGGATATGGGTAACCAGTTCAAAAACAAAAGTATTGAATATCCCTTTAAATGTATATGGGCTTAAAAGGCAAGGAGGGAACAGATCTGGCAAAGCGTCTTTTGGATTTTACAGAATTCAAAATGCTTGAAAAATTTCTATGCATACGCCCAAACACAACTGCAAAAAATTTATAAACGACCCGGGGAGATAGCAAAGCGATAGGTGCAAATGCAAACGGCTCGCGCGTGGCGCGCGGGATGGAAACGGTTATGTCTCCCCCCCTTGGCGCGGCGACACCACGTGAGGCGCGGGGGGTCACGTGCCCCATCCCGCCTGCGCCCCGGGCCTGGAACAGTTCGCTGCATGTTTTATCTGCTCGCATTTGCAGGAGGGTGGACAATGGGTCTTCATGTAAACTGTGCCTTTTATGACAGGGAATTAGCGTGTTCATTTAACAGAAAGTAAACAGAGCTTCGTGCGAAACTGGTTGTGTATAAGTAAGGTCACTGTGCGCCGTCGAGTGAAGTGGCGGTGACGAAGCCGGAGCAAATAGCGTTACCCTTTGTAAAGCAGGCGGAAACACTGCTGGGTTATCCCGCGCGGTCAGGGACAGGCAGGCACCTGCCCAGGTCACAGGCTTCTAGGTGCGCGGCAGCCACTCCTCCGCGACCTGGTGGGACTAGCGAAGGACTGCGCCGGCTTTAGGACAAAGAAGGAAAACTTCGATGCAGGCAGTTCCGACAAAGCCCCAACAGCTGTTAACCACCTACTGGGGGCCTGACACTTGAACTGCCCAGAACTCCAGGGATTGGGGGGGGAGGGTGTGTGTGTGTGTGTGCGCGCGCGCGGGTGTGCGGGGCGCGATTGTCTCGTTGGTGTCCCTGGTCCTCGGCCGTGTTTGAGGCCCACGAGCTGGTTTACCCGCGCTCCCAGGAAGCAGGGGCGGAGAAGTGGAAGAAGTGAGACGGGCAGGGCCTGGAAGCCAGCTAAGCCGGCCGCTGCGGGCAGTTGGTCGTTGCACGGGGACCGGGACGCGGTACAGCGCGCTGCCCCAGGCTGGTCCCGCGGAGACAGGGCGCCCCACGCCCCGGGATTCCGGCTTTCCCCGCGCAGGTGGGACGAGGCTCTCTGGGGGCGGGGAGGGCTCAGCAGGTGCGGCGGCGGGGGGCGGGGCCTCCGCCAGCTCCGCCCGCAGGGCTGAGTGGGTGAGGGGCGCCCGCAACGAGTGCTGCGTGGGAGCGCATTATGGGGTGCCGCGGGGGGCGCCTTTATGGACGAGGTGTTGGGAGCTGAGGGCGCCAAGGTGAGGGGCTGGAGTGGGGGTTTCAGGGGCTCCTGAAAAGCCGAGCAGGTGCTGGGAGGCTGCCTGGGGAGCGTCTGCTTGGGGAGCCCCGCGGTGCCGGCGGACTGTCCGCCAGGTACGTGTTCACAGGACTGCGGAACTCAGGACAGCTGACACATGCCGTCCCCCAGGGTCCATCCCCCGCAAACGCTGGGCTTTCCAGCCAGCCCGGCAAATTCCAGCATCACTCCCAGCCTCTGTGGCAGCCAGGAGTGGCCGGGTGACTAAGTTCTGGCCTTGGGGGGCGGGAGGACTGGAAGCCACAGCAGGGCGTTGTCCTTGCTGGACGGGGTCTCGCCTTCCTCTTCCTGCTTCTCCTGCTGGAGTGGAGGGCGAGGGCAGCCCTTTGGGGCGAGCAGAGCGTCCAGGCCGAGGGCCCCTGAGCCCCTAGAAGGCTGGGAGGGGCATCGGGCCGGACAGGCTGAGGGAGAGGAGAGGATGCTGATGGAGGTCTGGGCGGTTGGAGAGAAGACGCGGGACCACATCCTGGGAAACGCTGCAGGGGGACACCGGTGGGGGCGAGGCCCAGCCCAGGTGTAGTGTCGGGCCGTCCGTGCGGGTGTCGGGTGAAGGAGGCACATCTGGTTGAGAGAATGAGTCGGGTTGGGCTGTCTTGGTCGGAGTTGCAGTAGCGATCTTTGACCAGTTATGCTGATATTTGGCAATTCACAAATTGTGATATTGGCCACTTACAATCTAGTGAGGTAAAATAGCCCAGATTTGTGTAATACCGCCCCTCAGAGATTAAAGTCACATGTGCCTTCGTTCTCAGTGGCTGTGTGATGCTAATGTGAGTTAAATTTAAGAGAGGCTGTGCTTAGGGCTGGCCTCTTGGCCAAAGGCATCAAAATAGCGCCGTCTGCCTGCAGCCTGAGGATGGTCCCGGGTGGTGAATACAGGGCCGCTCCAGGAACCGGGTGTCCTCTGGCCGGCTGGCCGGCAGCCCCGCACAGGTCCTGGAGTCTTCAGAGCAGGCGCGTCAGTGCTGAGTTGGGCTGTGCTTTGCCAAGGCTGTGCCTCTGGGGAACTCGGTGCCTAACCCCCAAAGAGCTTGCCAGGTGGTGACGCGGCACAAGGCAGGGACCGGCAAATGTGGGCAAGTAAGTGAGCGAAGATTGACCACTGGCTGGGGAACCGCTAGTGCCTGTGTAATGGATCGCTGAGGGTCCCGGGCCATCGGTAACCACGTTTGCTGGAACCTCGGTCCCCAGGCGGGTGTCCATCCCAGCTTGTCTTCAAGCATCGTGTCTCTGCGGAGGTTCAGAGAGACTCCGAGCCCTGTCCCGGCCTAATCAGCCTCTTTCTGTGGATCTATGTGTACACTCATGTCTTTAGCTTTTATTGGGCAGTCATTTTGCAACCCATATGTAATTCATTAGTATGTAAAATGCCCTGCTATTCGAGCCAAAATAATATACAGGCTGTCTGAAAAGTCTGGCAACAGAGGAGAAACTTATTTCAAATAGTTTATTAGTTACATTTTCAAATAATGTACTTAATATGTTTCCCCTCAACCTCCAGACACCTTTCTAGGTAAAGTAACTCTAAACTTAAAGCAAGAGGCCTGACCTTTAGTCTGAAAAAGTGCGGTAAGTACACTATTCCCCCACGAGTCCAGAATGCTTGGAGTGTACTTATTGTAGTTTATTTTCGGATTAACAATGGGATCGTTGCTTTACATTTAGGGCACCTCATCTGAAAAGCTGCCTGGAGGTTGAAGGAAAACATATTGAAGATGTATTTTTTTTAATAATGTAAATAACATGTTGTTTAAAAGTAAGATTTTCATGTGTTTGCAGACTTTTTGTACATGGTGTAATTGATAAGGGTCTTGGAAAGTTTATATTAAATTTTTTGTTATAGATTAGTTAAAAATCGACCAAGTGCTTTGACATTTATTTTCAAGAGCCTACTCATAATATGTTCAAAAATAAAATATAAAGATTGAGGTTTGGGCTTGATCCAGACTCTACTCTCTGTAAAAAAATATTTTAAAAGGAGAAGATAATAAATTTGAAGCAGGAAACGGAACAGTGCCTAGTATTCGCCACCGTCAAGGTCTGCAGTCTCCCGCCACTCTTCCACCTTCAGGGGCCTTCGCGGGGTGGCCTGCAGGGGGCGGTGTCCACAGGCCGGCGCCCTTCGCTGTGTGAGCCCAACCAACCTGTTTGGAGATGCGAGCACGGGTCACCGTCAGCCTGGGTCAGGCGACCTTCAGATCTCTGGGCTGGGGGGCGTCGGAGGCAAATCCTGGTTCTGCTCCCACAGCTTATCACCATCTCGCCCAACCTTTGCGTCGTCAGAGGGTTGCGATCTCTGCCCCGCTCCCCGCACAGCGCCAGTGCCTCAGGCTGGAACTGGGTCTGGACTCACTAGGTCCGAGTTAAGCTGACCTTTGCGTGTGTGAACGCTCCGCAGGGACCCCCGACCCAGGGGCGCTTTTCCGACCCAGTCCCCAAAACTGCCCGGCTGGCGGATTTGAGGTCCCAGCAAAAAGTAGAGATTAGAGAAAACCAGTAGCCATGCCTTAACCCATTAAAACCTTCTAGAAGGAATCTGCCTCCAGATCAGACTAGGTGTATTCCTGGCCGCCCCGCCTGCAGAGCTGGCCTCCGCGTGCACCTCGGTTTTCAGGAGCAGAGCTGGGCCCGCGGTCTGGTGGACGTTCCCCAATTTCACTCCTGCAGCCGCATCTCTTTAATTTGATCAGCCCTTACTGGCTTGAAATGAAATATATTTTATACTCGCCTTTTCCTCTAGTTTTGCCTACATACGCCTCAGGGGGAAAACACTTATTTGTGCCCCTGACCTTTTAATGGGTTACTGCTGGGCTCAGAGACCCGTTTTCCTCTGCGCACGGGCGCCGTGGACGAAGACGCCCGGCCAAGCCCGTCCTCTGGCCTGCGGGACCCCAGACCTGCCTCACGTCCAGGGGGCCCAGGGCACTCTTTATTTCGGGGCAGATGCGAGTAGATGGAGGGCTGTCCATCTGCAGACAGGGGTCTGGCCACTTTGGGGTGGGTGGGGTGAGCCCGTCACATCGACGAGCGTGAGGTCATCTGCAGACTGACAGCCGGGGTCATGGCCTGCGGGGCAGTCCGGGGACTCCTCCTGGGAGCTGCGGGTTGGGGTGGCGCCCTTTCTTTCCACTGGGCCCTCCCCTCCCCTCCCCCTCTCCCCCCTCCTTCTTTCTCTGCAGATCTGTGTGTATGACAAACACTAACTCTGAAAACACAGTTGACGTCCTCAGTCGTCTACAGAATCATTGCTGGGACGAGCCCCTCTGCCGTGACCGGGCGGCGGTGTCCCCGGGCACAACAGCCGAGCCAGGCAGAGGAGATGGGACTTGAGCTTGGCCGGGAAACGAGTAGGGTTGCCACGTTTTTAGAGCTGGCGTGTGAGAGGCCTTGTCCCAGGTAAGCAGTGCCTGCAGCGCGTCCAGCTTCCAGGCAGAGGAGGAGACCAAGGGAGCGGGCCGCGGCGGCGCGACGCTGTGCGGAGCACCGAGCCTCCGGCGCTGAAGCCCACGGCCACCCCGTCCATCTTTCCGAAGCAGCTGTAACTGGTCCTCAGGCTTCTCTCAAAAATCTCTCCCAAGCTAGATGCTACCTGTACTGTGAACGGTGTCATTATTTGTGAAAATCTGAGTCAGAAATTTTATTCAGTTTCAAGTTTTATTTCTAATAAATTTTAGCTGGTTTGAGCTCCTCGTTCTAGCCTGGAAGTTGTTTTGGTGTGAATTCTGTCACCTGGCACGTCAGCTGTCTGCAGGCCACCGTCCCCTGAGTGGCCCACACCCGTGGGCTTTCGGAGCTTCCCCCAGCAGCAAACACGCCTCCTGACACTTCCGTTGGGGCGCTGCTTCTCCACCAGCTTCCAAGACCGCGTGTGCCTGTGTGAGTCTTCATTCCTGTGCAGGTGTGATCCAGCTCTGGGTAAACTGGCGGCCGCGGGGCAGCCTGTATGAGTCCGAGTCCACGCACCGCTTTGGGACCCCGAGGTGCTGCCCGTCTTTCTTCGGCAAAGTTAGCGCACAGTCTGACTCCAGCCTCTGTCTGGCGGGGCCCCCGGGAGACTTACAGCCAAATGGGGTCAGCTGAAGATTTCAGAAGCGGATTCTATGCACCATCCCAGTAAATGTGCCTGGGGAGGGATTTCCAGCCGTGCGGGACAGGAAGGGGCAGCTCGCCGTCGCAACCCTGCGGTGTGCCTGTGTCCTTTCCCCGCCATGGCCGCCCGGGCCCCCAGCTGTTCCCAGGAGACCAGCCACCAGCCGGGGGAGGAGGCACCCTGGTCATAACATCTCGATAAATTCAGTAACTGTTTCCAAGACGGACTGAAAGAGGGGGTCTGGAGTGGATTTGCAGCCCTTTTCTGTGCCCCCCGACTTACTCTCAGGGGCAGTTTTGCAGAGATTCACCCTGGCGGAGGGCGCAGCTCGCTCTAGGCTCTGCCCTGGCTGTGCACCCGCAGGGAAATCTGCCAGTTGGTGTCTCCGGGCTCCAGGTGCGGGCTCTGAGGTCACCTCCCCGCCCCCGGCACCAGCAACCCGGACAGCGGTGGCAGTGACAAGATCTCACCCGCCTGCGATCACACGGCTCGGAGAAGACCCCGGCAAGTGGGTTCCGAGGCTGAGGCCTGCGGACCTTTGCATTTTCCCATCACTGGAGGAAGAGGAAGGAGCTCATGAAAAGCAGAAGCCGGTTCTGTTGTTTCTCCAGAATGACCTCATTCCTCTTTTCCCGTTTTCCTGGGTCAGCGCCTGTTCTCTTCTGTCCGGCTTTTCGAACACGCTCGGACTGTCTTTCTTGGTGTGCGTCCTCTTTGTTTAACCACTGGAAGTTGGAGCGCTTCGGGCCTTTTCATTCTCACGTAAAACCTTGGCTGCTTTTTCTCCCAGTATCTGAAAGACGAGGCTCAGGAGAGCTGCCCGCACGCGGGGCGGGGGGCAGTCAGGGGCCGTGCGCGCGTGTGTGTGTGAGTGCGTGTGTGTATGTGTGCATGTGCATGCGTGTGTGTATATGTGCGTGCATGTGTATGTGTACATGCGTGTGCACGTGTGTGTGTGTACATCCTCCCCTCCCCTCTTCTCCCACCCCCCTGCAACCTCCTCTGTGCATGTGCATGCGTGTGTATATGTGTGTGCATGTGTGTGCACGTGTGCACGTGTGTGTGTGTACGTGTGTGTTATGTGTGCGTGTGTGCATGTGTGTGTGTGTACATCCTCCCCCTCCCCTCTTCTCCCACCCCCCTGCGACCTCCTCTGTCCGCCTCTCCAGGTCTGTAAACTTCCCTGAAACTCCCCTTCACACACCTTCCTTCAAAGAGCCTAATTCCAGAATTACCCACGGGTCTGGACTGGATTGGAATCAGCTGTGTAGACCGATTGGCAGGGAAGCTCCCGGAGGTCACTGCCTCCTGGGCGGGGGCGCTGGACATGGGGGGGCTCGTCCGGACCCGAGACTGCGCCAACTGGCTGTTGGGGGAAGGCTGAGACCCAGGCCCTTTGATTTAACAGGGACAGGTCAAAGGGCCCCTGAAAAGTATACAACACTCCAGCTCAAAGTAGGTCTTGGAAGACACTGAAAGAAGGAGGAAGAACGTGGGAAAGCAGTGCACGGGGTTCTTCCGGCCTAAAGGCAGTGGGGACTTTGATTAGCCGTAGACGCAAGACCCAGAAGAGGGCCCTGCCTGGCGCTGGCTTTCCCAAGGAAACGGAAGTCCCAAGAAGTGACGGACTTGACCTGTTTCCAGCCGAAACCACTGTGGGGTTTTGGGAGATTCTGAGGGAGAAGTCTTCCTTGTCTCCACGTATTTTGAATAAGGAAATAGAAAGTGTCCTTACGATGAGCCAGGATGGTCAGCTGTGCATTCTGAGCTCCGTGTCGCACAGCACACAGCTTCGTGGGGAGGGCAGCGCCCCTCGGCCCCGCCCGGGTCCCCAGGAGCGCAGCAGCAGAGCGGCGGGGAGGAGCGGGCCTCTGCCGCCTGGAGGCTGGGCTGAGAGAGGGCTGGCCGGGCGCCCGAGGGCAAGGGCGGGAAGGGCGAGGGAAGGTGGGAAGGGGACCCCAGCCCGGCCGGAGGGGAAGGCTTGGCTGGCGGTGCGGGCGTGTGGCCGCCGAGGGCGGAGTGAGGCGGGCCGTGTCGCAAGCGCTGCTTGACGGGGCTGCGGAACCTGACAGGAGTGATTTCTGTCAAGCGGCAGGGAGAAAGCTCCACTGGACAGACTTTACGTGAAAGAGTTCAGGTATTCAAGAAACAGGCATATTCCTTGTTAGCAGCGAGGAGTAGTTTTGGGGAAAAAATCCAGTGTGACCTCCAAGTCTGTCCCCAGACTGCGGGACAGGCTCCTTCCCCCTTCCTGCTGGCGGACGTGGCCCCAGGGAGCATCGCAATCCCTGAGTCCCAACTCCGAGAGGTCCAGGAGGCCAGACGGCACAGACGGAGGGAGTTTAGGGCAGGAAAGTACTTGCGGGGGCGGGGGGCAGGATTCTGTCCCCCGCACAAAGCGGGGTTTTGAGGAGGGATGTGGGGACCCCCCCAGGAGAGATGCTGGGGGCGGGGTGAGCAACGCACAGCCCTGCTGGAGTCCCGCCTTTAGCAGCCGTTATTCCAGGAAAGGCGCCGCAAGCCTGTGTCCTCTCGCAGGATGTAGGCCAGCAGGGCGGCCCGGGCGCTGGGAGCTCAGCTCTCCCCCTGATGCACTGAATCCATTAGCCGGGGCTGTGGCGCCCAGGGGCCAGCGGCCACCCGCAGGGGGTGTCCAGGTGCGGCTGGTTGCACCTGTACGGGTCTTCCCGGAGGCCCTTTCTTTCCTGAGATACTTTGGCCGGTGCAGCCGAGCACAGCACTCACCTCACTTTTTAAGGTGACTTTTATGTGTCTTTAAATTTCCTATCTTGGGAGTTCCCGTCGTGGCTCAGTGGTTAACAAATCCGACTAGGAACCACGAGGTTGCGGGTTCGATCCCTGGCCTTGCTCAGTGGGTTAAGGATCTGGCGTTGCCGTGAGCTGTGGTGAAGGTTGCAGACGCGGCTCGGATCCCGCGTTGCTGTGGCTGTGGCGAAGGCCGGCAGCTACAGCTCCTGTTAGACCCCTAGCCTGGGAACCTCCCTATGCCGCAGGGGCGGCTCTAGAAAAGGCAAAAAGACAAAATAAAATAAAAAATAAAATAAAATAAAATTTCCTACCTTGGGAAAAGGCAGAAATAGTGCAATCGACTCGCATAATCAGGTTCGTAGTTTCTCATCCTTCCCTCAGCTGGTGTGGTACTGTAAACTGTGGCCTCACGGAAGGAAGAGAGCACAGCAGTTTCTCCCCTGGGCAAGGTCACTCACAGCATTAGCCTTCCGAGCCATCAGCCAGCCGATTGACACTTAGCTCCAAGCAGCCCGGGATTCTGAGGCTACAAGAAGAAAGTGAGATGTGGCCCCGCTCCCTGAGCTGCGGTCGCTGGAGAGGCCCGATGACTCACCCGGAGCAAGCGTGAGGCAGGAAGGGGCTGCAGCGGCGGTAGCGGCTGGTGGAAGGCCGGACGATCCGACATTTCTAGTTTCAAGGAAACTTAGAGGTCGCCCCCTCCAACCTCTTATTCTGTGAACATGTGCTCCTTACAGCTCTTCTTACCAGTGACCCCACAGCCTCTGCTAGAATATTCTGTGTTGAGACCCCCCTCCCCAAAGAAACTGTAACAGAAAATGAGCCTGCACTCAGCGCCTGGGTTATGGGAATGTTAAAAATGGAAGACATGGGAGCTTCCGTGTGGCACAGCAGGTTAAGGATCCAGTGCTGACACTGCTGTGGCACAGGTTCGATCCCCGGCCCAGGAGCTTTCACGGCCCCGCCCCCCCCCAAATCAAAGTTGTAAAAGAACAGATTGAATTACAGGCAGAAGTTCACTCACCCCACTGTCTCTACTCAGTAGTACACACAACCCACTTCAGAATAATTTCTTAAATCAGTTGGTTACTCTGTCAGCTGAGAAATCCTCAAGCACAAAATAATGAAAAGTGGACCCAGGAAGGTTAGAGAAACATCGGCCCAAAGCCCAGCCCCTGAGCACCCCCGTCTGCAGGGTGATGCCAGGCAACCGGGCACACTCTGCCCTCCCGGTGCCTGGGTGACTTCACACCGTAACTCAGCCGAAGCTGTGGCTTCACACCAACTGCTGCTTTAAAGGAAGGTGGAATTGTGGTTGTTCCCTTCACATTTTAGTTGTGTATTTAATTGGTACCATAAACCATGGCTCAAAAATCAGTGAAGGCATATTGCTGAAATGTTAGTCAGTAGCTCCATATTAATGATTTAGTAAAATAAATTAGGAGCAAGTTTTCTGAGTGGCATTTTTTCCCCACTGAAACTTGAATAAATACTAAAAATTTAGAAATCAGAACGGGAAGCAAGAAGCTGGTAGATCTAGCGACATAATAAGAACAAACAAAATAACTGCTGCAATGTCTACAACCAAAACATCTCATAAACTTGAGTATCAGAGAGAAGGAAATTGGAGAATTTAGGAACTATTGAGATGAAGACGTACCACCAACAACTGGTAACAATATACAGATGGATCAACAATTTTGTCGCTCAGGTTAACGAGAAGAATTCAGCTGGATCGAAAACAAACTACCTGTGAACTTTCGGTCATCGACTTCAATAAATCAGGAGACAAAAAAGAAAGCTAATTTTTGCCTCATTGATAGGAGGTATGGCCAGTGCTTCTGTATTTACTGTGTGTCCCAAAGGGAAGAAGAGATGCGGACTCTTCTTGTAATAGGTTACTGTTATTGAACTTGAGAAAAAACAGGGTTGAATTAGAATGGTGTCGGTGTCACGAAAGGCCGTTGTGTCTGATCGTAAGGAGACGTGTGGCACCACGGAAAGCACCTCACATGAGACGTGCTCTGTGCCCGTGAAAATGGCAGGTGACCGGGGCCTGGCGCGGAGCTGCAAGGGCACACGAGCGGACACGAGCTGCGTGTCAGGAGCCTCCGCTCTCCGAGTCTGTGCCCAGTGTCTGCAGGACACAGCCGTGTGGCTGTGATGCTGGAAAGGCCAGGGCCAGCTGTCAGCCGCAGATGCGACTCCTGTTTGACTCAGAGGGCTCAGGAAGAAGGAGAGGAACAGGTGGGTGCAGGCCTAGGCTTCCGAGGTGACCTGGAGGAGGAAGGACAAGGCCCCGGGGAACGGTGTGGGAGTTAGGGCTTCGGGGAATGCTGTGTCTGGAGCCGGGGGTCGGATCGCCTGCCCCGTGGAGTAGCTGCACACACTGGAGGGTGTTGTATTTCCGAGGCTGGGGACGGCTCAGCGTCCCACAGCCAGCAGCCGGCGGTGATGACAGAGAATCATCTGGATTTCCATGGGGGTGGCTCCCTGCTGTGGAAGATGAGGATCTTCTAGTCTTGGAGGATGAAGACTGAGACTTTCGATGCTCCTTTTTCTCACTTTTTACTCTATTACATGTGTACAAATGATAGTTTTGAAATACCAGTTTCTATTGAAATGCATTTTTATTCCCTTTCATATTTGCATTAGTGGTGGGGCTGGATTTGCTTTCCATCACGTGAGGCCTGGCATTGTATTTCCTCCAAAATTATTTTTCTATATTCTTTGTAACTTGAAAAAATTGTGTCTACATACACTGTAACTATCCATTTAGGAATTCATTCCAAGTTTAATTTTGCTGCTTGTTTGTGTAAGTTTTTACTGCTGTATTTATTTGCCTTTTGTGTTTTCTATCAGATGACAGAGTTATTTTATAATGTGGCTGGCTTTTTAGCCCCTGATGGTCACTAGAAAACAATAGCAGTGTTTGCCCTTGCAGCGCCCATGGATAATTCATTTTTCAGCAAATGTGCTCTGCGTTGTTACCTAGTACACGTCCATATTAACCGCTGTACGTTTTCTTGACCGTAGAGCAGTGGTTTTCCCTTCAGAGTTAATAGACTATGTTGCGTATCCAAAACTTGAAATCACTTTCAATATGTCACATGGTTATGGTTTTTCAAAAAATTTTCTTTTAAAATTGGAGTGCATCTCATATATTTTGTATGCACATTTTGTATAAAGTAAGTATGATGCTTATAGCAAGTAATTATAGAGTAACCTGAGAGCCGACTTCCCTGCAACCTGAGATTGTGTCATTCATGTAAGCCTAAATCCATTGAATTGTATTTATCTTAATGTAATTTTATTCTCGATATAGGAGAGATTGGCAATAGAGCATCTGAGGAATATGGACATTTTGTGTCTATTATAGCTGATGTAGAAAACCAAAATCTTAATTTAGTAGCAAATGCTGCTTTGTGATTTCTGAGTTCTTCTTTTTTCCAGGGAGGAAATATTCAACTTATTAATACATTTAGGAATAGAAAAATAAAATACATATCTATTTTAAATTTTCTAAGGAAGTTTAAAACCTCTCAGGAAATCTTAAATTTCACGTTTTAATATTTTGTGTTTAATATCTCACTGCCTTTTCTATTGGGAAAATAAAAAAATACAAATCCTGAAAATAATGTAACAAAAACTCAGATGCTCACCTTTCAAGATCACGAAGCATCTATGTGTTACAATGCTGGCTTTGCCGAGTCTTTCATAGGACAGAGGAAGCACAAAGGGCCTTGCTCCCAACCCCTTGCCATGGAGAAGGGGGGACACCTCTGCTGTAGGTTTCGGGGGCCCCCGAAGGACTCACTGGCCTCTCCCGGAATCCGGCGATGTCAGAAGCTCGCCGTCAGGTTGAGGCCACTTAGGTTTGCAGGCTTTGGGTTGAGACCACGAAGCCAAGAGGGACGAGTGAGGGCTCGGACTTCGGGGGCAAGTACTTGGGGCCCGGAGCTCTCGCTGCTGCCGCCCCCGCTTTGATCTGCAGCCACCAAGGCCCTGGGCTGGAGGGGCCTCCGCCAGGCCGTGGGGCTTGGGGCCAGGGCTGGGCGGCACAGCCTCGCAGGGGGACACGCCGGCTGTCCTGCGCCGTCCCCCCAGCTCACTGGGCTCCGTGTGAAGCGGTCACACTCAGGCAGTCTCGGGCTCGTGTTTCCCGCACTGGGTTCAGCGCAGAGGAAAACCCAAGTGCTCCCTTCTGCCTGCTCTCTGGGGACCTGAGTTCTGGGCCGGAAGAGGCTCCCTTCCAAGTGAGCCTCGCGGGGCGAGTGGTTAGCGGGCCCAGCTGCGGACGTGGAGGTCGGGCGGCCTTCCGAAAGCTCCTGGAGGAAACGGCTCTGGCTCAGCACCTGATGCCAGGAAAACCGCTGGTGCAAATTCTAGAAGGCCCCGTGCGCCCCGAGGCCCTCTCTGCATCTTCACGCACTTTTCAAGAGACCCCAGCTGCGTCTGCCTGCCTTTCCACCGGGTAGCCTTAAGTCCCGGTCCTCGCGTTTGGAGGGTGCAGTCACCTCCTGCTTAAGCGGCTCTGCAGACCGAGGCGCGTGTTATCAGCGACTCAGAAACATTTTACAGAACAGCCTGAAGACAGGCCTCCTTCCCCGAGCGGCGGGACGGCTGTGCGTGCTCGCACCCTCCGTGTTTTTGGCTTCTGTGCAGTAGGTCTGAAAATAGCTTTTGCTGGTGGTCAGTCTGGGGACTCCTTCCAGCCCCAGTTTGGGGGCGCTGTGCAGTCAGGGCAGAGGGGCTCTGAATGGGACAAAGCCACGTTTTCGGGTGAGCTGGGCGGGCTGCAGTTTGTTCGCTACCTTCCCACCTGTAAAATGGGCACGAGGACTCCTTTAGCACATGACAGGGCAGAAGCTGTTATTGTTCTTACGCAAATGTTGCGACAAAGTGGCCTTTCCTGGAGACCAGAGCTCAGACTCATGAATTCCTGGCCCGATTCTCCCCAAAGTGGCATGACTTTCTCCTAACTGCAATTTCTGCTCAGGTTTCCTATCGACTGGACCTATTGGTGGCTTCTGCTTTTCCTCTGGGTTTTGCACCATTTCCTTGAGAATGACAGGGCAGCTCTTAGCTCCCAGCTGCAGTTCCGTGGCTCAGAGAGGGTGTCTGGCTGGCACTGCAGCCCCTGGGCGGAGGGCCTGCCACCGAGGCCCGCTGGCAGTCCTTGCAGCTTCGTTCAGGGGCAACCAGAAACACTCTGGGTGGGATTTGAGCTCTGGTTTACCAGCAGGATTTCCTGGGAAGTAAGATGAACCCTTCAAGCGCTCACAGAGGCTTAGTAACAGAATGACCCGAGGAAAGAGTGGGAGGCTGTGTTTCATCTTCTTGGAGAGGAAAATAATGATATGAAAAACTGTCCATTCTCATGCATTGCAGCACATTTCTCTTTATTTCTCAGCTAAGAAAAAAAAGTCACGGAAACAATCCACAACAAAAACAACCCCAAAACCACGTATATCTGGCTTTGGGATTTGTTTCTGTAATTTGAACGTGTCCACAGTTCTGTGAAATTTCCCCTTTCACCAAATAAAGACCCGCCCCTCCCCCACGAGGCCGGGGAGAAAAGCGCAGATGCCGCCCCCGCCCTCCGCCGGGTCCGAGGGAGAGAAAGGGTGGGAGCCTCTGCCTCCCAGACACCCACCCCTGTGCCGCAGGAACGAGGACGGGTAAACCTCAACTGCGGAGGCCAGTGCTGCAGACGCAGGGCTGAGATGAAGCCTGGAGACAGACGGCCCCGGGGCCAGGGTCCGAGCGGTGGACGGTCATTTCCACGGGTTACTGCAAAGCTGCTGTCCACCTGCCCCTCCATCGCCGCCCAGAGCCCGGGGCCATTTCAGTTTTCCAGCAGCATTAACGAGCTCAAGCACGTGTCCAATAAACGCTCGCTCTCTGACATTCAATTTTGACTTAGCTTTTAAAGTGGCATTAAATATAACTAATGCAATTTCTGTCTCACCTCAGTTTTTTTTTTGTATTTCATTTGTTTTACCACTAAAAATGAGGTTTTCTTAGATCACAGAATCTAGGAAATAAAATCCAGTTTGAAAGACTTTTGCGGGGAACATTCACGAAAATATTTAACTTTCCATTCATATGCTTAGATTATTAATAGAATTTATGCCATGCTTTCACCAGAATTTACTGAGTATCTCAAAACCCTGTTATCTGGTTATGTTATTTAAGAAAAATGATTTTCTTTTTGAAATGGTATTTATAAACTATTTTGATACTTTTAGCACTGTTCAAAGGAATTAATTGTATCAGTTTTTCATATGCATACCTAAATACATATATACATGTAATTTTTATCCTATTTGTAGGAAGCAGTGATGGTTCAAAATCAGCATCAGTTTGGGACGTGCACGCTGAGATGAGTCGGTAAGTGTGACGGTAAGTTTCTAGTTTAGGAGTTCCCGTCATGGCTCAGTGGTTAGCGAATCTGACTAAGAACCCGTTAGCACCGAAGGTTTGCTGTCTGCACTTGGATGCTTCTAGAGTGATGGATTCCTGCCCCGGATGTCGAAGCAGGTAACAAATGCAGGCCGGTAAGAGATGCAGCTACAACCCTAAAACCCCAGTGCAGACACGAGAGCCTCCAGAGTCCCGCTGCAGCCACCAGACCAGACGACCAGGCAGCACACTCCGGCTGGGTGTCCTGGCCCAGGTCCGTCCCCTGGAAATTCTCTTTGCCAGAATCCTGCACCCGCTGGCTTCAAGAACGTGCGTCAGAGACGCCTCTTACTCTTGCTGCTCTGTCACCAGCAGTCTTCTGTCCTTTGTCCCTAACCTCTGCGTTTTGTGAGCCGAGGCAAAGGATCAGGTTTCTGCGGAACACGTGTTTCGCTGCAGTGAGATGCGGGCGGCTTTCTAGAGTAAACGCCAGTGCATCTGAGGGCCAGGAGACGGCTTCACCGATCAGCATCAAAGCCCGCGGGCGCGGGAGACAGTAATTGGCTGTCTTCTAAGGGCAGGTAGTTTCCTGAAGACGTAAAGTCTCTGCCTCTCATCGACCCGCACGCCCAGAAGCCATCCCCTAGTGAGAGAACAAGTCATTCTCCAGTTGCCGTTTCTTTTCTTTTGATGGGAAAGAAGCCTTGAGGTGGCCTCTTACCAAAAGTAAACTAAAGAAGTAAAAATACTTAGGAATGTTTTGCGAACGTGTTACTTTTCTCTATGACTTTTTGACAAAAGTCAAAGTAAAGGGCCCAATAGCACAGAAATAAAGGTCACCTTTGTTTGTTTAAAAAGCTCCCTGCAAGAACAGAGGGAAGCTAATATTCTTTGCAGGCTTGAAATACACGCGAAAGGAAGGCTGCTTCATCCAAGAGGCACTGGGCTGGCCCAGGCTTGCGGGCAGCGACACGCGATAAAGAAGGCTAGGGATTTCCACATTAAAGTGTGTCCACTCGGCTGTGCTCAGGTGGAACCTAGAATGGTGAGTAGTGACCTGTGCTCTAAATGCAGTGAAAAGAACCGACACGAACACGCGCTCCTCCTCTAGCTTGCCTTGTCACACGCAGGTACCTGCAGCTCTGAAAGGACGCGTTCTCCTTAGCGAGGAAGGATGAAGGCAGGACCCCAGGCCGTCCTCCCACTGCTAAGAGACTCAGGGTCTCTGTGGCCAGAATGCTATGCTGCTTCCTCAGCCTGGTTATGCTTCGCCAGCCTTCAGAAGCCAGAGCTTTCTCTCTAAATGCTGATTTAAGGCCAAATTCCTTTCTTCATTGCACTTTGCCTATTATCTAAAAACTCTGTATTTTTCAAAGGACATAGTTTATTATCCGTATCTGATTTATACACTAAGAGTATTAAAAACCCAGTCTGCACCCTCTAGCTCAAGTTTACTTGTTTACACATAAATCGATTAAAATTTTCTGTGCCTTAGGCAGTACATGGATATATTTTAAAATCTCCATAAAAGAGAAAAAAGCGCTCCCTATAAACTTACCCAGGACACACAAATAATAGCAAAGTAACCGAAAGTCTAACGAACACATTCATTCATGTGCCCACATAGGAATTTTTGATGTTGTTCCTTCTTGTTTTAAAACCAGGAGGGAAGTTCCGAGTAGACTACGTTACAGCAAACAATCACTTCTGAAAATTTCTAAAACTTTCTGCAAGATTGGAGATAATGGTTTAAAGATGGCTAAATGACTCCTGAGATTCCTATGCATAGATTTTGAAGCGTTAGTCCTAGGATTATGGAATTTCACTAATAAATCAGAAATAATTTTAACGTTTAGAAAACCGGTGCACTAAACTATTACGTTATGAAGACCACAGAAAGTGGTTTATAAATTTCATTTTCTTTCACTGTCTATTTAAATTCCAAAAAGGCCCTTAAGTTTAGGAAAAATATTCAGTAAATATTAAAGTTTCAATTTTAAAGCCACTTAAAAATTGAGAAATACTCAAAGAGCAACAGATAGGTAAAAATGACTAAAAACGATTTTCACATAGTTCCAAGCCTTAGAGGGACCTACTGTTGCTTAGAATTTGTATATTTCTTTCTCCCATTTTTTCCTAGCTGTCTTCACACACGGTTTTCGTGAACTCTTTATCTCTCATGCATTTTGCTCTTTTAAAAAGTAAAGAAAGAGCTTTCTGAGTTTGTGCTTTTGTTAGGATTGAAATGAAATTCTTTAGGATGAAGCCATTGTCCTTGCAAACAAAGACAATAAGATAATAAGGCCACACTTTTGGACAAGGTTTTGACTCAAAAATTTACAACTTCTGGGAAAAGAACAGGACACTTGCATTGAGAGACCAGACTTATACCATTTTATACCAGTTGTCTTGTGTACCATTTTATACCAGTTGTCTTGTGCTCTGTCCGGTATTTTCAGACAGGCCTGCAGTCAAGAGGAGGCGACGTGCAGGGGCAGTGCCAGCAGGGGGCGGCAGGGAGTGAGCCGCCCAGGCAGAAGCGTGAGGACTAAACCCAAACCCTGTGTCACGGCTCGGAAAATGTGAGGTTCAGCCTCACTTTGCAAAGGCACCTAGGTTACTGAAAAAGAGAAAAGAGTAGAGGTTGCAAGAAGTGTTTCTGACTGTGAATTTCTTTAGGTCTTTTAAAAATGGCTTTAGTTTGAAGGACTGCCTATTGTTGGTTCCAGGTGCACGAAATGTCCTAAAAGAGCAAATCTGCAGACAGAGCAGGTGTTTGCCTAGGGCTGGGGGTTGGGGAGTGTGGTGCATGTCTGGGGTGATGCTGACGAGAGCGGGGGTCCGGTGGGGCGGAAATATTCCAAAATTGCAGAGATGAATTACTGCTCTGAAAATACTAAAATCCATGAACTGTACACTTTATAAGAATGAATTATTCTTATAATTGAATAATTGACAAAGCTGTCGCTTTAAACGTACGCTTAGAAACCTTAGAAATTTCCAAATTTGTTTCTAGCGAGTATTACTGTGTTTGGGGTAATCAATTACAATACGCCCTAGTGACTGAAATTGCTGTCAGCCTTTTCATTTCAAACAGATACGGACTGACCGATGTCACTGCGTTAACCAGGGGCCCTGGAGGGGACAGGTCTGGGGCAGAGCCCGGTCCCCCTCCTGTCTATGAAGTGACCAGCTGCCTGGAGCTCTCAGGTGTGGTTTCGACTGCAGGTGCCTCCTCCTTTTGCCTCCTTGCGACCGGGTGGAAACCGACCGGACTTCCTGCTCAGTTCCAGAAGCTTCGGTGCAACCCGTGCACATCTGGGAGGATGGGGGAACGGTTTTATTGGCTAACGTCTGCTAAGCCCACTTTGGGAGCAGATGTTTGAAACTTTTGCTAAATTACTAGGGTTTGGACGCCTGAATAAGACGTTACTTATATTTTAAAGTTTTAATAAAATTAGTTTTTTATTAAAATATTTAATTAAAATTGGAAGAATTTCCAAAATTGGAATTTTATATGTAATAAATGATATAGCAGGCAGTCAGATTCATATACATTTAATAAATATATGTCTAACTGCACCCCTTGACTTTTTAACTCAGCGTTTTTCTACTTAGAAAGGTGGTGATATGTATTTTTCAGACATAGGAACATTTTCGGGGAAATGTGTTTTGAATCATAGAAAGAAAAATTCCAAATTGATTAACTTTATACTCTTTACTTCTTTCTTTATGAAGAAAGATCTTTTGTGGTTCACTCTTGAATGCTTTCATTTCACTTCTTTATGCAGCCCGTAATTGGCATACACCAGCTTATTTGTTTTCTTTTCCTTTACAGGATAAATACTTTAAAGACATCAAAACGAAAAGTGACCCATCTGGTTCCCGCAAACGTTCAGTCGCACAGAGACGGCCGGTGCTCAGGCCTCCCGGAGGCGAGAGGGCCAAGCCGTGAGATCCGCCGTGACGGTTTCGCTTTGCAGTTTGCACTTTGCCGGAGCCCCAGTCCTTCCTTTATCACCTCACTGCCTACCACCACCAGCCAAGTATGCAGAAAGAAGGTTGAAAAGCCAGAGTTCCCAATGTGACTCAGTGGCAATGAACCCCACTAGCATCCGTGAGGAGGCGGGTTCGATCCCTGACCTCGCTCAGTGGATTAAGGATCTGGCGTTTGCCGTGAGCGCTGGTGTAGGTCGCAGATGCGGCTCGGATCCTGTGTTGCTGTGGCTGTGGTGTAGACCGGCAGCTGCAGCTCCGATTCAACCCCAGCCTGGGAACTTTCCTATGCCACGGGTGCGGCCCTAAAAAGCAAAAAAAAGCAAAAAAAAGAAAAGGTTGAAACCCCTGAAAGTACGGATGTAGAAAAGCTGCAGGAGGCTGGGGAAAGCCTTCCGTGGTGACGTGTTTACATGTGTGTCTCTGCTCTTCTCCAGTCCCCGCGGTCTGACCTCGTGGCCGTGTCTGTCCCATGTCTCCTGAGCTTTCTTCTTTGATAGTGAACGTGTCAGCTCTCGGACTGACACCTCCCAGGTGCAGCGAGAACTTAAGAGCCGGCAGACGGCTCTGAGGCTGTCTGGTCCATCCTCCACCAGACAGCACAAGCGCTTTTATGTAACTCTTTCTGCTGAGGAGGGGATCGTATTTTTTCCAGGAACAAGCGGCCCCTCCCTGCTTTAGAGCAGCGGGCTGCTCTCCCGTTTCCGTAGCCTGACTTCTCCTGACACAGAGGTCTCTCTCAAGTATGTCCAAGGCTGCCCATCACACTCAGGCCACCTAACCCCGCCCAGGTAGGAAGTGGGTCACCGTCATGACCAGGCTGTGTCATCTTAGACCTGAGGACAGGTCACCAGGAAGACCCTGGCTCATGTCTGGGAGCAAGACTGAGGCCCCCTGAGCGTAACTTAATTCGCGTTATGGTATAAAATACAACACCAACCCTCCTGGCATGAGAAATATGGCTTCTTTCCTTGGGATTATGAATACAAATGCGGCGGTGTGCTTTCATCTGGAACAGTCGGCATAAGAAGTTTCTTCTTCATAGTCAGAAAGCACTCATTGGACAGTTAAAGGCTCTATGCTGCTCTGTGGTTAAAAACGGAGTATCGCCTGCCTTGTGTTCTGTTCTCTGGTTGCGTATAATTTACACAGTAAGGAGAGCTGGCACATACGGTGACGACGCAGAGATGGCGCGATAAAATGTCACAGCTGCGTACGGCTGGACGTTCACGTAGAGCCCATCTTGGTGATACTGAGCCGCAGACGCGCTTCCCATCCTCTCCTGTTTCTCCAGCTGCTCCGCGGCGGACGGCGCCTGGGTCCTGCCCTGAAGGCGCCCGTGAGCGCTGGCAGGGTAGGTGTGCGGGCACTCAGACCGCGCGCTCGCACACTCACACACCGCACACGGTTCTCACACGCTTGCCCCCACGCTTCCCTCCCCCCACGCAGGTTCCTGGCCCCCAGGTGGACAGAGGGCCCGGCCACGCACCTGACGAGAGCCGTGACCGAGGAAAGGCCAGGCGGCGCGGCGGCGGGCTGAGCTCTGCCGTGGTTGACCTGGCGGCCGCTGCAGGTGCGCGGCTGCTCGTACAGAGGACCCGCGCTCGGCACCCCAAGGCAGGGACTGGCGTTTCGGAATCAGGAGCAGGGCCATCGCAGGAGCGACGTGGTCGAATTAGGTAAACAGGTTCCCACAAGCATTTGCCCTGGAGTTAACACTAAAACGAGTCCATGAGCTGGAACGGCAGAAGTACACTTTCTCACAGGATCTCCGTTCAGTATGTTTACACTGCAAATCGTAGAGCAGCAGTAACTTTTAACAACATCTAATCACGCACGATGGCCTCCCCACAGCTGCGTTCAGCCTGGAGTGTAAGCTGTCATATTTTGTTTACCAGTCCTATGTGCCACAATTTGCTGATTTAACCCAAATTTCAAAAATTATACGACACACACAATTTTCTCTGAGGAAAGACGCTTGAATTTGTTTTCAGAGTTGCCAGACATCCCATTTTAAACCAGCCTTTCTGCTTTCTGAGCTTTTAAACTGTGAGCAAATTGGGACAAGTTTGCTCGCAACTCAGCAGACAGGTCCCAGACCAGAAGCCTCCACGGCCCGCGGCCCGAGCGCGTCCTGGGCCGGTGCAGAGGGCGGCCGGGTGGCCGAGGGAGAATGTGTTCTCATTCTGAGGCCGTGATTCGCTGGGGAAGCTTTCATCTTTCTGGTCTGGAGCGATCCTGCTTTGTGGGTAAAGAATGGCTGATAGCTTTATTAAAAAAAAAAAAGGGCTGGATGCCAAACAACAAATCTTTCTTTTTTTGCCAGAGTTTAAAGTGTTTTTCTTTAATTTAAAAAATATTAATGTTCTTTTCAGTATTTTCTTGTAAAAGCACAGTCTCTGGCAGCACTTGGTTAAATTAAATATGCTCATGCTCATTTACACAGCAGTTCTGCTCCTGGGCTTCTATTCGGAAGAAATCACACCTCGGTCCGTGGGGCCGATTCCAGGAGGCTTGGCTGTCTGTCCCCTGAGACCAGGCTGCTGGCCGGGCAGCTGAGGGATGGGGTCAGGGCGTGGGGCCGGCTAAGTGAGCAAGGCAGCGTGTTTCACAGCATGGCTGTATCGTTACAGACCCAAAACCCATCCACACGAAGCTCATTCAAAGACAGGGACACATTAAGCCACTAGTCCGCTGCCTGTGGGGGGGTGGGGGGCAAAGGCGCTGCCCATGGAAGTGACCTTGGACCGCAGGGTGTCTGGGACGACCTCGTCCCAGGCAGAGGGCACTCGGTGCCTGACCCTAAGGCTGGAAACGCAAACCACTCAGGCACATGGGGTGCTGGGCCCCAGCAGACGGAGCCTGGCCTGTTCCACTCCCGCTTCCGCGTCTGGCCGGGTCCTGCTCACGAAGGCAGCGACCGGCGCGGTTTGGAGCAGCGCATTGTACCCGTGGCTGCTTCGGGTCCGGGCACATACCGTCGAACTCCGTTTCTACACAACGGGACACAGCTCTGCGCCCCGCCCTGCACTCGGCTTCTGCACGCGCACACTGCATGACGCGCACACACCGTCACCCGCAGACACACACACACCCAACTGCAAATGCACCCACCGTCCCTCCCCCCGTGGCGGCCCCTCCCCTCCTCTCCTCCCGGACCCAGCTCGTTGGAAGTGGCCCGTGAGCGCCTCGTGGCCCGGCCGTTGCGATGCTGGCGATGCTGGCGATGCTGATCCGAGCAAGGCCTTCTCCTGGCACGCGGCTTCTTCTGCCTGAGCTGTCGCGGTCCGTCTTTTCCTTGGAAAGAAGTCACCTCCGCGGAAAATGTGTAATGACCAGCCTGTGAGTGTTTCTTTTCCTTGGCTCGTTTTGCTGTGTCTTCTTCAGTTTGTATCTAATGTTTATTGGCACGTCCCAACATCTTTCTTTCTCAGCCCCTTTCGCCTGTGTTTTGTGCCGTTTTCCTCGAGCCCGTCCGTGTCAGCCCGTTTCCAGTCGCACACTTTCCATGCCTTGTTGATTTGAATGTGCTCTTTATTTCTTACTGATTTGGAACCACTAGCTCAGGAACTTGCTTCTGGAATCTGGGACGGTCTGGGGGTTTACATGCAAGCAACCAGAAAACAGCCAGGGGTGTTTAGGGGCTGCTAAGGAGACGGCCTCGGGGTGGGGACCGCACAGGCTGGGGGCCAGCCGGGGGCGGCCCAGGGCGCCAGCTCCTCTGCCCGTTCTGATCAGACGCCCACTGTCCTTGAGAGCGTGTGGCAGTGCTGGTGTAAGGGTTGTGACCCACTGCCGTTGTCACTCTCGGCCTTCACAGCTCATCACCAGCGGGAGGGAGCGTGTGCTCGGGGTGGGGGGCTCAGCCTGAAACGGGGCAGCACCCAAGGGTGCTCCGCCTGCGTCTTCCGCCTGCCTTTGCTCCGCAGAGAAACTCTAGAGCATAAAGTTCAATCAGAGAAGAAAGGGGCCAACTAATGACAGTTGGGTCGTGAAGCCAGGTCCAGGACTTTCAGTTCCTCCGCGAAGGCTGGAGATCGGATTCTGAGCCACGTCCTGCGAGCGTCTCGTGGACGCCGAAGCCCCCAGCAGGCGGGAGACACTAGCGACGTGACGAGCACACGGTGCTGAGACCTGGCATCAGGGAACGGGAGCGAGCTGACCTGCAGCCGAAAAACCAGCTGTCCTAGAAACGGTCAAGACGCTGCTGGTCAGAGCCCCGCACGGCCGAGCTGGAGGCGACTGTCAGCTGGCCCTGCTCTTTCTGCGGAGAGCCCTCCGTCCCCGTATGAAAGCGCCTGTCCACCGACGGCTGCGTCGGGCGGGGGGGGCGGCCCTTTGGACTGGAGTTCACCGTTTCCCCAGCTGTCAGCCTCCAAAATAAGCTGGAACTTTCCTTTCTACCAGCTTTGCCTCTTTATTGGCGTGAGAGCAGCGAGCAGCCAGACCCACTTTCAGTAACAAGTCGGAAAGGACAGTGCCCGCCAGCTTACCGGCCCACGCCCCGGCCACACCAGGTCTGACTGGCCTGGTTATCGTGCCTGTACCTTGATACTGTTGTGTTGATAATGACAATGGAGGTTTCCTTTTAAATTTTCCGTAGGTGTGTAGAACTCTCACTGATTTTTATGTGTAACCTGAACCAGAAAGCAGCTAACTTCCTATGCTCTCTAGCGTTTTCTGTGCAGATAATCACGTCCTCTGCCAACAGGCGCCCTGTTCCCTCCACTCAGGTTCAAGGTGGTGGGACCGTACGTTGTGACGAGTTGGTCTCCCTCTCGGTCGCTGGGACGCGAGGGGTTGGCACCATGTCCGAGCCGGGGCTTTGAACTTGCTTCCCCGGCTGAGGACCTCCAGGGCGCCCCCCCCACGCGAGGACCGCTGTGACCCCCAGTCAGGGGGCCGGCGGGACGCGTCTCCTGCGCGCGCCTTGGGGCAGCGGCTGAGACTGAGCATCACAGAGGCCGAGACAGTGTTTCGCTGGATGGAAGGGGTGAGCGTGGGTGCTCTTGTCTCCTCGCTTCCTGCTCGACCCCAAGAATAAGCCGCAGAGCTGGATGCTGTGTGGAGACACAAGACGGTGGTTGACTAGAACCAGGGCTCCTCACTAACAGACGTGCATTGACATGTCACGCTTTACACTGTTCGTGCCTGAAGCTGAGAGAGTAAAGGCAGTGTGCAGACGGAGACACATGCCAGAAAAATGAAGCACGGGGCCTCAAGTCTGGCCCTGCCGTTAAGCCTGAGCCCAAACCAGAGTTACAAGGAAAGAAAACAGGCCAAAAGGATTGTTTTTCTGGAGGAAGTGGAGTGGGACTTGCACCAGCGGAGCACAAAGCATGTCGGGGAAACGGAAGAGCTGTATCACGCAACCACCTAGGGTTTTGCAAAAAGTCAGATGTTCTTCATGGAAACATTTACCTCCAACAATTAGGCCTCTGGATACGTAGCCGCTATTTGTTGGAAGGAGTGGTACCTAAATGTGGTGAATAAATATCACACCACACCCTTCTTTGCAAAACAGCTTTTGTGACTTAGGGATGAGGCTTTAAAAGGACATTCATGAGCATCTCACAAGCCTTAAAAGCACATATGCATCCCATTGTGGTTTTTAAGCTTTTTAGACTTTGATTTGGCCATTGCTTGAGAGCTGGGAACGTACTTAAGAAAATTAGTGGCTAATAAATAAAAATCTTCTCAGCGCTACAGAACAGAGCTGTGAAGAAGTCCGAGCAGGCAGTTGCATCTATTGAAGACTGTATTTTAAAGTCATGAGAGTAAATTTGTTTACAAATTTGTTTAATAGGATGCACACAGGCTTCTAGGCAAACATGACGGTCAGATGATGATTTGATTTAATTAATTCACTTTGTGGACAATAACAGAGGCCTTCGAGGGCCACATGGTGCTGTGATGTTGCGGAGACCGCGGGAACCTCGGGCGCCTCTGCCTTGTTAGCGCTTTGACGCTGATGGTGCCTCCCCAGCCGCGCCCTCGGTCTCGCCACAGACGGACGCCACCTTCCAGCCCTGCCCTGTGACCCCCAGCTCTCCGGTCAGTGTCCATGCTCCCTGAGGCCACAGCCCTGAGGTTGGACGGGCAGCGGTCCAGCTGGAGGCGAGAGGCAGGATGGAAACGCAGGCGCGGCACCAGCGAGGGAGGCTCTCGGCTCCGCTGCCAAAGACGTCGGCGCGGTTGATCTCTCATTTTCTCACGGGGAGCTTCTGGGGCTATTAGCTCAAGGGCTGGAAAAGGAACTTCACGGCCCGTCAGGCACCTGCACGCCCCGTCCCTCTGGGCGGCCAGCCTCCCCGTGTGGCCTCCACGCGTGGCCGCATCGCCTTGTGCGGGATTTTGACGCCCGTGCCGCCGTTACCGACGAGGCCGTCACAGGCTGACTCCTCACTCACGTCGGCCGTCCTGACATTTTCGTCCGGACGTAAACGTGAGGGAGCGCCCCCTGGAACACGCCGTCCTCTCGGCAGAAGCCCAGCCATGGAACTGTCCGTCCAGCTCCCGGGGCCGTGGTGTCTGCCACGCGCGTCACCCACAGCGCCCGGGACCGTGCCCACGTGCCCAGGTGAACGCCTTCTTCTCACTCAGGTTCCGTGGCCACTGGAACGGAGTTGTCTCTTTTCGGGCAGGGAGCGACGTGGTCTGCAGTGGCTGCTGTCATGGTTTGATGCTGTTCTCACTCGTGAACGAACAAGTTTCTCGAAAAAGTGTCAGAAATACAACAAAATTTTGATACAACAAATTTACAAGAAAATATAAAAAATGAAGAAATAGGTATTATTTTCGCTCAAATTCCAGAATTTATCTGTGCCAGTTCCCGAAGCAGAGCAGCCTTCCAGGGCCTCTCTGTTTTCCACGCCGTCCCCACAGTCGGCCGCTATTGAGTCGCCTGGAAAAACCTGATGCGTGTCGGCGGGCCCTCAGCAGGAGACGGCTCCAGACCGCAGGCCGCTGGCTGCCAGGCTCACCGCTAGTCCACGCTGGGGATGCACCCAGCTTCCAGCCCCCTTGACAGTAACTTTTCTGTTAATCTGCAGTGATGAAATCTGCAGACTGGCCCGGCAGATGGTGGTAAACACGTCCTTTTGGTAGCCGGCAAGCTCATCAAAACCTCCGGGGCTTAAAGTCAGAGCCGTGACGGGCCTGCTTCGTGGAGCGTTTCCTGCGCCATCGGACGGCAGCAGGTGGCATTGCATTGTTTCCCCGAAATATTCTGCAGCCTCCCCAGGCAATTCACACTGTCCACCTCTCGTGTTCTGAATTTGCCTGAATTCCTAAAACTGAGGACGTGGCCGTCAGGGAACCTCCACGAAGCCTCCGGGCCACCCCACGCGGGCCGAGAGTCTGGTTTGGAAGTATCTCCCTGTCGTTTTGAGAAAAGGCCCTCACGTGACTCTGCCCAGGGCCCATGCAGAACGCTGGGAATAGAACTAGGAATAAGTACATCAAGTGTCAGACCGTCTTGGAGGCTGTGGGGACTTTTAATCTGCAAAGGCGTAAGGGAAACAGCGCGTCCTGGGCTATTGGACGCCACCCGCAGGGCACCTCATTCCACGGTGACCTTGAATCAGGAAAGGAGCCGCGGGTGTTGACAGGCGGCCCCTGCAGCCGGGTCGAGATCCAGGCCCTGGGAGAGACGGGCTTGGGACCCCAGAGGGTACGATGCAGAACCAATCACAAAACGTTTGATTAGAGGAGAGGAATTTCAAAAGTCCACTTGTGTGACTTGAAATAAATTAAATCCGAGTGGTGCTTTGCACTGAAGTCCTTCGCTCTCCCAGATCTGTAGCAGCTCCGACCAAATCCAGCTCTGAAGTGGAGCAAAGGAAGAGACCCAGCTCTCCGCGCTGCTCAGTGCTCGGCAGGGCCGCTCCGAGGGGCTGGAGCAGCAAAATCGCTCTCCAGGAACCCAGGCCACGGGTTTCAAACTAAGCATATTAGTCATATTTTTAAAAGATTGTTGTGAAGTGCTTCCAAGTGGGGAAAAGATTTAAAATCTTATAACCAAACCCAGGTGTGCACTTACACAACCGATTTTTTTTTTTTTTATTGCAGTGAAGGGAACTAGGAATCACTGACGTTCACAGTTGACCATAAAATCTCTAATTTTAGTCCTTATGCAATTATCTTGCTTTCCAATATTTTGCAAGAACTATTGAATATCAGTGAACCAGAAGGTGATGGAGTTTATATTTTTCCTTTGACCCGCCTACCTTCTGCTTAAACCCACGATGCAATGACCAGCTTCAGGGCCCTGAGGCGGGAGGCTGCTGGCTGGTTCTGAGGCTCCACGTTGCTACCCCAACTGTTCGTCTTCTACCTGCTCTCTCTCCATAGGGAGGTGCTGAAGTGCGGGGAAGGCCTCAAGATCCAGGTGAAATCAGCTCCAGCCTTGGCTCGGGTGGCAGCCTTCGAAGACCAAACCGAAGATGCTTGGCCGGTGTCCTTTCTGACCGTCTGTGTGGTCAGTGATGCAGCTCAGGAGGCTTGACCACGTCTGTGTCACAAACGAAGCCTCCGTGTTTCTCCCCCCCCCTTTTTTTTTTGTCTTCTTAGGGTCACACCTGTGACATGTGGAGGTTCCCAGGCTAGGGGTTGAACTGGAGCTGTAGCTGCCAGCTTATGCCACAACCACAGCAACGAGGGATCCGAGCCGCGTCTGCGACCTACTCCACAGCTCACGGCAACGCCGGATCCTTAACCCACTGAGCGAGGCGGGGAAATGAACGCAGTGCGTCACAGAGGACACAGAGATGAGGCGGGCGGGGGAGTGGAGGTCGCGGTGCTCCCGAAGTCGGCGGTCTCAGAGGAAGCGTGTGGCCCGCGTGGGGTGCCCTGGCGCTGAGACGGAGCCCGCCTGAGTTCGGTGACAGCTTCCTGGGAGAGGTCACTAGATGGGGTGTCTGAAGCATGATGGGGACCGGTGAGGACAGCGTGACTCGGTGCCAGGGAGACTGAGCAGAGGGAAGAGATGGCAGCAGCTGAGTACGTGGTAGGTGGTACACGGGGGTGCGTGCAGGTATGGCTGCCTCCAGGAGCAGACGGGCTGAGGTCTGGGTGCTGCGGCCACCAGACTCGTGACTCAGAGACACTCCCTGCTTCCGCCTCCTAGGACTGAGCCGGGCGGGGGCCGGGAGCCGGGTAGGCGTAGGAAGGCGCCAGGGCAGGGTCTCCGTTCTGTCATTTCTACGCGGTTTGAAGGGGATTCGCTCACTAATGATAAACCGACGAGTCAGTGAGTTTGTCGCCGGGCCTCCGCGATCCCACACACCCTGCCGTTCACGGAAACGCACAGCCCACGGTCTCCCCTCCGTGAGCACGGCGCTCGGCCTCGGACTCGCTGAGACTCTCCGGAACCCTGAGGCGGCGCCCGATGCGCCAGCGGCTCGCGCACCAGCGGGGAAGCGCAGTCCCCTCACCTCTCACGCCTCGGCTCCCAAATTTAAGGCCACGAGGTCCCGGCGGAGCCCCGCGGGGAGGCCGCCGGCCCCAGAGACGTGTCTGTGAAGCGGATGCTCGCGTCCGCCGGGCGGGAGCCCTCTTGACAGCAGCGGGGAGCCTGGAAGCTCTGCGGTGCTGCCGCGGCGGTGCGCGCCTCCGGGACGAAGCCCCGTGCGCGGGCTCGGGGACAGCGACGCGCTCCGCCGGTCGACCCGCGCGCTTGCTTGCCCACCCCGGCGCCCGGTGCAAGGGGAGCCTCTGCGGAAATCGGGACAAGTTTTTCGGCAGCTGCTGTAACTCCCTCCCTCCTCCTATTTGCTGCACAGAGAAGGCTGCAAGCGAGGCCCTAAGCCAAGGGACGGCGACGACACACCTGTTCTCATGCTCGTCAGCACAGAAAGCAGTGACCCTGGACAGACTTGAAGGTCTCCGGTCTCTGGGGACCCCAGAGAAATGGAGCTCCACGGTTCCGTTATCTTGGAACGAATTAGCTCAAAGCTCACTCGTCTTCAAGGCAGGGTTTAACTGGGATTCCATGGGGTTCGTTCTTTATTTCCCTCCGCGGCTGTGTCTCCCGGAACGACGGACAGACGTTTGTGCTCCGGTGGCTGTTTGAGTGAGACCCTCATCAAAGGGCTCAGCTCCAGCCTCCGCCGGGAAGGGGCAGAAATAATCTCCGCTCACGAACTGCCTCCAGCGCCGCGGGGTACAATTTCACGTGCAGGATTCCGTGGGGATGCAGAGACATGATCGGTGTCCCCCTGGGTGTTCTTTCCGAGCACCAGGCTTTTACGGTTGCTTTTGGTTACGCGTGTTACTAAATTTACAAAATCTTTCAGCCTTGCAAAGTCCTACGGTGCTTCTCACACAGGAAAGCTTCGGACCTGTAAACTTTGAAAGTGAGCCGTGCTCAGGCAAGACTTCAAAAGAAAACCGTTTCCGGTGGTTGGCTTTTGGTTTCTGATCTTGGTCACTGTCTCTGTCTTGTCCGCGTGGACCAGTGTCTTTCATGAACGGCACGTTTTCTCCCTGGCCTGTGAGCTGACCCAGAACGGCTTGGCCGGGTGGGGCGCTGGCTTCACGCGGCCCTGTTCCTCCCGGGCTCTCAAGGCCGCGTTGTCACCCGCCACCCGCTCTCCGTGCTCTGGCCTCCCCGTGCTGCTGCTGACCGTGCCCGGTGCTCTGGGGACGAGGCGCAGGGGGCCAGCCAGGGCCCCGCGCTCAGAGCCCAGTGGGGCTGGAGTGATGGCAGTCGGGCCACGGTCAGGGCCACGGGCAGGGCCGGGGAGGGCGGCATCTGGCTTGGTCGGAGTGTGGCGTTTGACTTCGTTTTGAAGGTCCCTTTGGTTCTGCGAAGACGTAGGAAAGGGCGTGTCTGGCCGAGTGCAGAGCGTGGAGCGTGAAGCAATGTAACCTGAAAGGACGGGGTTCCAGCCACCTGAGCGGGTCGCTGGCGTGACCTATGGGGGCCCACCGCTCCGCCGCCTGGGCTGGGGGGTGTGTGCGGTGACACCGCCACTTGGCTGACAGGTGTCTGGGTCTCCGCCTGGCCCGCCCGGCGCTGCCCCGCATCCACGCACAGCTTCCTGGGGCAGGGGGTTCCCCAGCAGGGCCCCCAGGCTGCTGGCTGTTGCACCAGGACCAAATCTGCAGGTTTTCGTGCGGCCGTTGAGCAAACAGGAAAGCGAGGGGCTCACCGCTTCCCGCAATGTGGTCTGTGTCAGCAGATCAGGATGTGGAGCCTGTCCTCAGTGAGCTCGGAGTCCACACTGCGATTCTGTGCCTTTCCGCGCACTTGCGGGGTCCGCGTTCTCTCCTTGATCAGCTCCTCGGCCCTTTGTGTACATAAAAGGAGCTACTGTGGATCCCACACTCCCACTCCAGGAACCACGTGGGGGCGGAGCTCACCCTGGACGTCCGGAGTCGGGGGCTGGGGGAGGGCTGGGCTCTGCGCTCCATTTCGGTAAGAGTCCAAGCGGTGGTCACGGTCAGGCTGCTGAAGGAGGCAGGGTGCCCGCGGCAGTTACTGGGGGTCGCAGGCACCGAACCCTCCTTCCACGGCGTGCAGGGCATGTGTGATGGCGCTGGTGACCGTGTGTTTACGGATCAGGACCTGACACGCTAAAGCATCACCTGCAGAACAGGCCCCGGTGGGAGGGAGGGGCCTGGCCTCACACACAGCCTCCGGGCTGCCTTACACCGCAGTGGAGCGGCAGACACAAAGACAGTGAGGCCTGAATGGGACGTCTCAGGGCTTCAGAATTAACTTCTTTTTACTGGACTCTCTGTTTTCTAGGTTACACGACTTCAGATGTCCATAGTTTCCAAAACAGCTGTTTAGAGCAATTCGATCTATATCGAGTTTGTTGAAATTAACTTTGTGAATCCAGAGATAGCTAGGTTAAAACAGTTTCCTTTTCAAAGAAGGCTATATAATGTTTAAAAAATTAAAAAACGTAAGTGAATATGTTTCTTTTCAAAATAAAACAAGCCAAAAATAAATAAGTACAACAAATCGTCACACAAGAAGTATACTAGAGGATTATTTATGTCAACCAAATTACTTCCTGACACTGGTTTCCTACAAACCAGCTCTTTCTAATATTTGCTAAAGAATGCTAAATAGTTAATTTGGTCCATTTTAATTCACAGTAAATTTGTAAGTACCAAATTGGAATTTGCCTCTAAATTGCTCCCTAGAAAACTGTTTGGTATCTTAAGGATCTCCAGGGAAAAAAATGCATTTTTTTTCGAGAGCTTCCATACAAATGGAGTTAATGACAAATCACTCAGCAAGGCCCCGTGGAACCTGCCTGTAGAAAGGCGTGCGTGTCTTCCAGTGCACAGTGCAGGGACGTGTGGAAGTTAGGAAGTAATTATTTCACATTTTACATTGCGTTCTGTGATGAATGCACTTTCATTCATTATATTTGCTCTCTGATTAGTGCAGCTCAGCCACCCCCACAGTAAAGCGATGGCTTCTGCGCAGTCTACGTTTCAGCCTTGGCGACAGTGGTGTTGGGTTTTCTAGGCCGGTGACGGGAGGATACAATGATAACATTCGTGGCAGTAGTTATAGGTTGCGGTTTTTAAGCGCAATGACTCATCAATTCCTTCCACAGCAACTATGACCAGGGCCCTGCTAGGCGCAAGTGCCAACCCTGCCTTCCAGGTGCTCTGCGTCCTGCAGGGCGGCAGGTGTGAGGGCGGGGTCCCCGTGGAGGGTGGAGCCTCAGTCCTGAGCGCGCCGAAGCTCCCAGGTCAGAGGAACCTCCGCTCCCCGGGAAAAGCTGGGAGGGGCTCTCCCAAGGGAGATGATTTGCAGACACTCTGACCCGCGGAAGGGCTGAACCTGGGGGCAGAGGCTGGGCGGGGGCCCCGCCGCTCGGCCTGTTTCCTCTCACGCCTTCTCTGGCTCGCCGTCACTGCTGGAACCCAGTCTCCCCTTCTGCCTTGTGAAGCTTCTGTTTATCTTATGGTGGCATGTGGGTTTCATAATACTTAAAAATCCCCAGGATTATTTAAACATCACTGCCCTTGATTCTAGTATTAGTGAAGTATGACTGTATATTCCGATTAATTTCTCTTGGGAGTTACTTCTGCTAACTGGAGCTTTTCATTTATTCCAAATCTTTCAAAGTCAGAACTTTAATTTTCAGTGCCCTCCACCCCCGCCACGTTTTATATGCCTTAAATATGGAAGACGCCCGTGACTCTGGACTTTCACCAGCAGCGGCTTATTTTACCGCCATGAGAGGTGAGTTTTGGACCACTGTTAATATTCACTGGCCGAGTGTTCCTGAGAACTGAATTCTAGCGAAAGAGTTCTGCGGGAAATCGGTTAATTTTGAAACGCGTGTTCCGCTGCCGGTGTCATCCGTCTGCACGAGACCCGGCGAGGCGTCCGGGAGGCTGCCTCTTACGGAGGACTTGAGTCAGCCCCGCTCCTCATCCCGCTCACGGCCTCCAGGTGCAAAGTGGGAGCTTAATGCTCAAGAACACTAGGCTGAGTCAGAGATCAAGCCCCTCGGTGACGTTTTCCCACTGCCACTGACCTCCAAACCACGCAGGAAATCCCTTCGTAAGCAAATTCCCACCGGCCCCTGGCTGTTTAGTCTATGCCGCCTTCAGCACGGGCCGACTTACTGCTGTGATTGGCAGCTGAACACCAGGAAAAACAAATGCACCTACGGCTCCCACCAGAAGCTGCCTGCCCCCCGCCTCCCAGTCTGCAAACTCTTCAGACCAGTTTGGCCTGAAGCCTGACAGCAGCGTCACAGGAAATGCACCTCCTCCTGCAAACGCCACCGCCCGGAGGACATGGTTCCTCACAGATGCGGCCTCCAGGCGGCAGTGACCTGAGCTCCTCCACGGCGCGGCAGCTCTGACTCTCGTCAAAGAAGGAAATAGCTCAAACTGTTTATTTTCACTGAAGATGAAGTTAATTGTTTGATTAAAAGCTACAGTTCCAATGGCACCCGAACCTGGTGACCAAGACTGGCAGAAACAGTAAGCACCCACGACACACAAGACGTTCAGGAGGAAAAGGAAGAAGAAAAAGATGTGAAGACCAGGAAAATTAAGAACAGGGGCATATTTCACTTTTTAAAAAGCGTAATCAACAAAAGAAAATTGGACTTCATCAAAATCATAAATCTTGTGCCTACAAAGGCCACTATCACAAAGAAATGAGCAGACAGCCCACTCAATGGGACGCAATATTTGCAAGTCATAATCTGATGAGAGACATGCATGTGGGGTGCGTAAAGACAGCTTACAGCTCGATGACCGAGAAGACAAATACCCCGAAGTGGGTAAAGGACCGGGATAGATGTTTCTTCAAAAGAAACGCAAACGGCCGGTGAGCACAGGATGGAAGGACGAGGACGGCGGGCCGTCAGGTGCACAGACCCAAACCGTGACGAGACCCCTCCCAGCAGCAGGGGGGGCCGGACCACCACGGCGCCGACGGCAGAGACGCGTGAGGGGCGGGACCCCCTCGCTGCTGGTGGGAGTGCAAAACGGCGCAGCCACTTTGAAAAGGAATTTGACGGCCTCTCAAAAGTTGAACATAAAATTGCCAAATGACTCAGCAATCCCAGTCTTAGGTAGATGCCCAAGGGACTGAAAACATGCGCCCACACAAACACTTGCACGCCAGTGTTCACAGCAGCATTACTCACAATAGCTGAGAAGTGGAAACTGTGCAAATGTCCACCCGCTGAGGAGCAGACCGATAAAATGTACTGTATTCGTATAATAAAATATTTCCAGCCCTGAAAAGGAATGGAGACTAATACACACTAACATGGATGAACTTCAAAAACTCATGCTCCATAAAAGGCGTCGGTCACCTACTGTGCGAGTCCAGCTCCATGCACTGTCCAGACTGGACAGGTCTGCAAAGCTGGGTTCAGTCCTAGAGGATGGGGCGGGGCAGGCAGTGACTGCCAGTGGGCGTGGGCTGTTCTGGGGTGATGAAAAGTCTGGGATTAGACAGCGGTGGGGGCGGCACACCCTTATCGGTTTACTAAAGAACACTGAAGTTGTACACTTTATAAGGGTGACTTCTACGGCATGTGATTTATCTTTCAGTTAAAAAAAACCTATATGAAGGGAATGGAAAAAATTTTAAGTACCCTCTTAAGCCAAAGACCGGGAGAAAATATTTGCAAAAGACACATCTGATCAAGGACTATCATCCAAAATATACAAAGACCTCAAAACTCAAAAGAAAGTTTCTCTGTAACTTTCCCCCATTTTATTTTTTATTTTATTGAGCGATAACTGGCATATAACGCGGCCTGAGTTTAAGGGGTACAACACAAGGATTTAATAGATGTGTATATCGTGAAATGATTGCGCGATAATGCAAGTGACCATCCATCATCCTATGCGATTATGGTTTCTCTCCTGTGACGGGAACTCTTTGGATCCGCTCTCTCAGCAGCTTTCAAACACACAGCAGACTGCAGCTGACACTAGTCACCACGCAGTCCATGCCATCCCCAGGACGTATTTAAAAACGGTCCATTTTTTCCTGGCACCGAGGGAAAATGGTAGGCGACCGCGTTTTCTACCTAGTATTCCTGGCTCCTCTGCCAAATGTCAGTGGACAGTGCATGCGCTGGCTTGCTTGGCGCTCTGGCTTCTGCACCACTGGTCTTGTGTTTGTGTCTCACTGGTACCTTACTGTTTAGGTGACTGCGGCTTAAGTACACAGCTTGAAGTCAGAAAGTGCGATGCTTCAGCTTTGTCCTTCTTTCGCAGGATCGCTTTGGCTATTGGGGGTCTTGTGTGTTTCCACAAAAATCTTAGTATTGTTTCTTCTATTTCTGTAAAAAGTACAGTTAAAATCTTGATGGCTTAGGGCATTACAGATATTTTAACAATATTAATTCTAGTCCACGAACATGGGTAACTTTCCCTTTGCTTGTGTCTTCTTCGATGTCTTTTACTGCGACCTAAGGTTCTCAGTGTAGAGTTTCACTTCCGTGGTTGAATTTATTCTCCAGTATTTAACTGTTTCTATGTGACTGTGACGGTTTTTTTTAAATTTCTTTTAAAGATAATTCACTGTCAGTGCATAAAAATGCTTCTGAAGTTTGTATGTGAACTTTTATCCTGCGACTTTACTCAATTTGTTGATTAGATCAAAATCTAATTTTGGGGGTGGAGAATTTTATATGCGGTATTTGTATATATAAGATCATGTCATCTGCAAACAGAGATAATTTCTCTTCTTGCTTCCCAGTTTTGATGTCCTCAACTTCTTTTTCCTGCCTGGCTGCCTTGCTTGGCCTCCGGTGCTAGGCGAGGAGGCGCGGCGGCAGTGCGGCTCCAGTCTGTTCCCGACCTTGGAGGAAAAGCTCTCTTCGAGCTTCACCAGTGGGTGTCACGTGGGCTGTGCCTGGTCTTGCGTGTCCGGATGTGCCCGCTGCCCCTGGGAGTGCTGGCCGGGCTGCTGTTGACTCCACGGCTGAGGGCTTGCGCCCAAAACACAGGCCAGCTACGGGGGGTGCAGGCCTTGCTCTGCGCCACGAGGGGTCCTTCTCTCCCTGTGTCTGTGGTCAGCGCCGCCTCCGGGTCAGCCCCTGCCGAGAAGGCCTCTGGGGGGAGGGAGGCCGCCAAGGGCCGCCCTCTGCGGATGTGTGTTCATAGCCCCTCCCAGGCCACCCTTCCCATGAGGACAAGTTAAAAACATCGGTAACCTCAGAAAACAGAGTGAGGACTGAAGGACGTTAGTCTGTGAAGTTCCATTCAGGAAGGTGCGAATAAAAGCCAACCGCTCAGCACTGTGCCCCACTCCGGGAAGGCACAGTGCCCGCTCAGCACTGTGCCCCACTCCGGGAAGGCGCGGCTGGCACCCCGGCCCTCTGCCCGCTCAGCACTGTGCCTCCCTCCGGGAAGGCGCGGCTGGCACCCCGGCCCCTGCCCGCTCAGCACTGTGCCTCCCTCCGGGAAGGCGCGGCTGGCACCCCGGCCCCTGCCCGCTCAGCACTGTGCCTCCCTCCGGGAAGGCGCGGCTGGCACCCCGGCCCCTGCCCGCTCAGCACTGTGCCTCCCTCCGGGAAGGCGCGGCTGGCACCCCGGCCCCTGCCCTCCCCCCCGGCCCATCCCAGTCTTGTTGTGCATTGAGAAGTCACTTGCAGGCAGAGCAAGTCTGGGCCAGGACCCAGGTCACTGGCTGAGTCTGGGTCACCACTCTGTCCCAGACCTCAGAAAACCAAGCGCCCGGGGCAGAAGTTCCCGAGTGGCCCTGGGTGCTGCCGCCAGCCCGCCGCGGCGCCCGCCGCGGCGCCCGCCGCGGCCGCTCTCCCAGAGCCCAGCAGCTCTGCTTCCAGGCTCTGCCCGTCCTGAGAGCCGCCAGGTCATGGTGCTGCCCACAGAGCAGCGCCCGTGAGCATCCACGTGCCCCCAGGAGCGTGCTGAGGACACAGGGAGGCCACACAGCTTCCACTGTCACACCAAGTGCCAGAAAACATCCGCGGAGGACTGAAGTCGTGATAAGATAACAGGATATGTGGAGGGTCAGCTGCGGGCACGTTTGCCGGCTGACCAAATAATTTGTACCCACTCGCTTATCGCGAGCTTATCACGAGGCATCGCTTGGAGAACATGTCCCAGGTCACAGCAGCCTTCCTGCGCGTGGGGTCCTCCGGAACGGGGGCTGTCCTCGGGCCGAGACGGACCGAACGCTTGGTTCTCCAACAACGGACATGAAGCGTCAGACACCCAGCTCTTTCAGATCCACCTTTTCCGTAGTCTGAAGGTGGCCTCGTCTATACAGTTCACAAATAGAGCGTCTTTAAAGAGTTAAGCAGCCAGCACTCTGCGTTTCCGAATGTTCTCAGCAGGCAGAACTGGGTGGGTCTGGGCTGTCCCTGGGCCCGAGGTTTTCTGATCCCGCTTCCTCTGTTAGCCCCCTGTTTCCTGACCGATGCCGCCAGCTTCCTGGGAGACTAGCGGGGAAAGAAGACACGTCCAAGCCTATTCGCGGCTCGGGCTGTTTCTCAAGGCAGAGGTTGAAAGATAAACAGAGTTCTGCCAAGACAAAAGACGCATTCGTTTTAGTCCACCTTCATGATCACGTGACGCGTGGGCGGCTCGGTGGCCGCATGAGCAGGAGGAGAGAGCGGCAGACGGCCGGCGGGGCTGCGGCCGGACACACCCGGCTCTCGCGCTCTGACGGCGCTTTGCTCGGGCCGCTCGCAGGCTCCGTCGTTAGAGCCGCGGATGTTCTTTGAAGACGCAGAGGGAAAGAAGCGCGTCAGGTTCCACGCCTGGGCCTCTGACGGGTTGTTGCCAAGAAGGGCGACTCTGAACGGGGGGCCGGGGAGGCCGCCAAGGCTATCTTCTGAACAAAGAGTGGATTCGTTCCGGGCTGCTGCGTTTTGATTTTGGCCGTAAGGGTGCAGTTTTATCACAAAAGGGGAGACCCCTGCCGGCCCCGGATGCGCCTGGTGGCTGGGAAGCTCTGCCCCTTTGCCGCCCGCAGACCAAGCGTCCTGGGTGTGGACACGGGAAAGTGGTGACAAGGTCGTGCTCAAGCTGCAGGGGGACAGGCGGTGCGGGGCAGCCTTTGTTCTTACCCCGCGAGGCCACGGTGCCACCTGTGGCTGTCCCGGAGCTATGGGCCGAACTGTGTTCCCACAAAACTCACACGTCCCACCCCCAGCATCCCAGAAACTGGCTGTGTGTGGAGAAGGGACCTTTAAGAGGGGCTTATTTTCACGAGGGCCTTGGGCTGGCCCTACTCCATCTCCCTGACGGCTCGTAAGGAGCGTCAGGACTGCAGACACAGGGCGCGGCCCAGAGGGGAGGGACCTGTGAGGACACGGGGCGAAGGCGGGACCTCCAGCTGCCACCTCCAGGGTGAGAACTCAACGCCTGCGTCGTCGTGTCACGGCAGCCTGGGCAGACCCGCGCAGCTGGCCTCCCCGCCTTTCGCGGCTCCTGCACCAGTGCTCAGAAACGGCTCCCCTGCGGTGACAGCCTTTGTGCCACAACTTTGGAGCTTGTGAGGCCGAGGCCACAGGTACGGTGTGACTTCACACACCTGCTCTGGGCTACAAAACACGCCAGCTCCCAGGCTGGCCTCCTGGAGCTGCTCAGGGCCCTGTGGACACGTGCAGGCCGGCCCGTCTGGCTCAGCAGAGCGGCTCCTAGTCCAGCCCAGAGCCCCAGTAGGTGAGTTGTTGGAAACCACCAAGTAGTGTTGGTTTGTTTTGCCGCAAAACTAACGGATGCCCCCGAGTCTGAATGCCCCCGGAGGAGGCGGCAGAAGCCAGGCGGTGGCCGTCACTTTCCCTCCGTGTGTTGTCATTAGAGGGGCCTTGTTTAACCCGCCCGTGACCCTACATGCTCGGGTCAGGAAGGCACTGAGCCGAGAAGAGAACTAGTTAAGTTCAATCCACTTTATTTTGAACTCTTTTTCTCATAATCTGACCAATATGCATAAACGGGGTTTCGCCCTCTGCCAAGCGGGCCTGTGACGTTTGTGTCACATCCTGCACCAGAGGCCAGCCAGCCCCTCCCTCTGTGTGGCTGCACCGAGGGCCCTGCGGGAGGCCCCGGGCCCTTCTCCTCTTCCAGTTCCTTCCGTCACTCGGAAGGCGGGGCTCCTTGTGCCGGGGAGAGGGAGGGCTCGGCGCTGCTGCTCCCCGGCTTTGGGGCCGAGCCGCTCGCCAGCCGGGGAGGCGGTGAGAGGGGCACGGGGTCGGCCTCGGTCGGGGAGCACGTGCGGCCCAGCCCTGGCAGGGGGACAGTGGACCGTGGCCAGCAGCGGCTCTGTGCCTTAGACGGTTAAAGCCCAGCCCTGAAGGCTGCGGAGGAAGGCCACGTGGAGATCATCTGTGGCAAATGTGGCCGGTGGGAGCCCTGCCAGGCACAATCACGAAGTTAACTGCGGAAGATCCATCATCTGTAAGGCATCTTGTGCGTCTCGAGACGGAGCAGTAAGGAATCTGCCCAGATCATTAAAGTCCCGTGTGGGAGGTCCAGGGGGGCCGCCGCGCGTCTCAGGGTGTTCCAGACCCGAGCCCCTGCGAGAGGCTGTGGCACGAGATTGCGGGCGTTCGCTGAGTCTAAACAGTTCCTGATGATCTATGTGTTTTTTTTAAACTAAAACTAAACTGTAGCTACAAAAAAGCACATTAATGTACACACACACACAGACTCTCCAGCCACTCCCCCCCAAAACACACACACGCACATGCACACAGACTCCGTCCAACCTCTCCCCTCCCCCACCCAGACAGAAATATTTCAGCCCTTTTTGGATCTGATCTCTTACTTCCTGCAGGCCACCGTTGGCGCTCTTCCATGCGGAGAGGTTTGGTTAAGGCGGGCGGACGCCCATGCCACCGGCCTCCTGAGCTGGGCCGCCCGCCGGGCAGCTGTACCCTACAGGCTGCCGCCAGTTTGCTCTCCAAGAGCGTGATCCTGTAAGCCGGACCAGGGAGATTCTGCTCCTTTGAATTAAGGCTCTAATACCATGCTTGATTTTTGTTTGAGGGTTTCTTTTTTTTTTTCTTTTGAGTGGAGACAACTTAATTGAAAATGTCAAGTAAACTCAAACTTCTCTTCTCTATTTTAAAGGGTGTTTTATCTTAAAACCACGCAGGAGGAAAACGGGAAGGGTCGTGCCGTAGACGATTAATGCGCTCTGTGACAGACGTCTGAGTTCAAAGGCTCCAAGTCTCAAGCTGGTTTTGCTTCAAACGGTGAGACTATCTGCACGACGCTTTATACTCTGTACCTCAATCCGGTTAAACCCTCTCCCAGCAGCACCGTGAGATCTGCCTGCTGATCTGCCCACATCGCGTGGGAGGTGTAGCCCTAACTCTGAGGACTGTCCCCGTCTCTGAAATGGCCCATCCAGAGGTCGTGATCGTGGGGACCCTGCGTACAAGTCGCACACACCGGGTCAGTAGGCCACCGGCTTTCATCTCTGGACGAGGAAAGCGAGGTGCAGGGAAGGCGAGTGACAGGGAGGAAACCACTCAGCAGATGAATCGCTGGCTTGGGTTTGATTCTAAATCCAGGGTACGGGCTCTTTACAAAGAGGAGGATGGGGTCAGGGCCTTTCAGCTTCTGAAGGCAAAGGATCTTACAGGATGGCGTCAAGGTCGACTTTGTGGAACAGAAGCAGGCGTTACTTCCTTTCCGTGAGTAGTTTGATTCACCAGTCAAGCTTTTTCATGGTCGAGGCCAAAGCCATCAGAGGCCAACCCTAGTGGCAGGAGAACCTCCTTCCTTGGCGCTTACGGCTCACTCACGACACCGGCCAGAACACGGAAAGCGCTGCAGTGGCGCTAGTGCTGAAGACTGAGACTCAGGCAGGCGGGCCCGGGGCCAGAAGCTCCAAGACTTTTCAGCTGCAGAAAAGCACGGGGTTGAACTGGAAGTGTGCTGATCTTCTGGAAAAAGAATGTCAGTTGTAACCTTTTTTCTCTCATATTAAATAAAATAGATTGCCCACTTACACAAATGATAATGCTAACAGCAGCCTTGAAGAAAAGACGATACTGTTGCAAGAGAATGCATACATCCTGCTTGGGGCATCCGGCCTCCTGAGGTCAGTCACATTAACAATGCAGCCAGGTATTCAGCCTTACCGCTCTGAAGGCTGGTTTCTTCAGATGAGAAAGAGAAATTAGCATACTCTAATTTGCTAGCAAAGCCAAAACTTCAAAATTCAGTATGCTGGAAGGTTAGATGATATAGACTATTAAATGGACCAATGAGAGCACCAGCTCAGCAAGAAACCCACATCACTGCCATCCATCCATCCAATTATCCATTCATCCGTCCAGCCACCCACCCATCCATCCATCCATCCACTCATCTATCCAATTATCCATCCACCCATCCATCCATCCATCCATGGGACTATTAGTTACTCAGCACCTGCTGTGTGCCCAGCATATTTTCGGGAGCTCTAGTAACAGAACTGATAAAATGGGCAGAATTCTCTGTCTGGAGCCTTGTCTAGTTGAGGACTTTCTCCTGTGCGTGGGAGGCATTGCCTGGTCTCTGCGCTCTTTCGGGGGGTTAACATGTGGGGGGTCCATGTGTTAGGACGCTACTCGAGTGTCCGATCCTGGGCACATGTCGGGAGAGTACAGTTGGCATCACAGCCTTGACTAATCTTTTGAATTTTTTCTTGGAAGCCGGAATTTTAAAGGAAATAAACCGCAAAAACCGTGACCTCCCCCAAATGCAGTAAGCACTGACCCTGGCGTGGAAACGCGGTAACCAGCGCCGGGCACTGCTCTTCCCAGAGCGTGTGGCGGAGTTGCCGGCGGGAGCCCCGGGTCTGAGGCCCCTCCAGGTGAGTCACCTCTCGGGGTCCAGCCTGCGTCTGTCCTCAGATACTGCTTGTTCCCTCTGTCTGGACCAGAATTCCGAAGACGAATGTTCATGGCAGCCTGTCCCCAGTAATCACAGAGTGCTGGACGGAGAGGTCAGACGGGATCTGTTCAACACAGCGTGCGGTCATCGGGCCGTGGAAGGGATAAAGTGCTCTCACGGGCTGTAACGTGGAGAAACCGTGAAAACGTTATGCAAGCGAAAGAAGCCAGTCACAGAAGTCCATTTGCATGATTCCATTTGCAAGAAGTGTCTAGAAGGCCAAGCCACGGAGACAGAAAGCAGACGAGCGGGCACCGAGGGCAGGAGGAGGGCGGGAGAAAAAGCGAGAGGATGCTGACGGTTTAGGGTAAGGAACGGGTCCCAAACCGCGTGCTGACGGCTGGACAAAAGCCACTGAGTCGTGCGCTTAAACAGGTGAAGGGTAAAGCCTGGGGATTATGTCGCCACACAGCTGTTGGTAAAGAAAAGCTGAGCCCTGCCACACCCCACATCACGGAATTCAGCAGGTCCCTGCACACACTCCCAGAGCGTTTAGCAGTGTCGCAGACACCGTGGTCCTGCCCTTGAGAAGAAAAGGTTGTTGCCGCTTTTGTAAACTGAACTGCAAGTGAGACACGCCTCCAGACGCCCTCGGCGGGGGCCACACAAGCACAGCGCTGGGAACCCCGGGGGCGCTAACTCCTACCCCGCTTCCGAGCGTGGCGGGCACAGCCCAGGGCAGGCCCCACGGCAAGCACGGACAGAAGCACCTGGAACCCTTCCCTCGAGCTCCCGGCCGGGCGGTCTTTCCCCCGGGGAGGAGGGTGCGCCCTGAAGATCCAGGCCTCCGTGCCCGTGTCAACGAGCAGCCTCACGCAGTCTGCCCGTCGCCCTGTCTCCCGGCACGGCAGACGCTCTGTAAGTCTCCGCCGAGTGAATGCAGGAGTGAATGAATGAATGAAAGCCTGTGGGTTCGTTCTAGGTCTCCCGTCTCCTCGCATTCATCCTGCGGTATGGACACAGCCCTGGGCAACTGGGGTGCCCGTTGTCCGGCCACTGGTCCCCACCACAGACGTTTCAGCTCAGAGCAAGAGGTATTTTCTTATCAAACGCACGGCTGGCAGAGTCACCCCAGTCCGAGAGCCAGTGCGTGCGAGACGCCACTTTCTTGTTCTGAAAGCGAGCCAACGGCGCCAGGAGGCCCCCATTCTGGTGACGGGAGCCACAGGGCCAACTCAGGGTGTCCCTGTCCCTGCAAGGACGGGTGGGGACTGCCAAGGGCTGCCAATGGCATCTGAGCCCTGTAGACACACCTCTGGTCCCCTGACCGTGACCCCTGAGACACACTCAAGCCCAGCAGTGTCCCCAGCAGTGTCACCTCCGTGGGGTCTCTGGCCGGGCTTCCTGCCCCTCCCGCGCTGGCCGACCCCACGGCTCTTTATCAGGCTTTCCCCGTAACAGCGCCTGCCACCACACAGGGCCCAGCCCCCCGCCCCCCAGGCCCGACAAGTGGGTCCAGGGCCGGCACTGGTCTTGCTCGTTGCCCGTTGACGGGTCTCCCCTCTGCTGGGGGAGGAGAAAAGTGGCCAGTGGTGCAGGGACGGGGGAGCCGAGGAAAACCGCGTCCTGGCTCAGGTGCCGAGGGCTCTCCCCCCGGGGTTCAGGGGAGCGAGGCTGCTGGGGGCGTCTGGGCCGGTGGGGGGCTGAGGGACCCGCAGCTCTCCCCCCGCCAGCCCCCGACCAGGCTGGGTGGTGCCAAAGGCGGTGTGGGACCAGGCGGGAAAAGGCCGGACTTCCTGGAAGCTGGAAGCTGAGATGATTTCAACTCTTGTTTTCACACCTTCCATCCGGATTTTCTCGCTGTCGGAATCACTGCCCAGAGGGAAGAATTCAGTCCCAGGAGAGATGGGTCAGCCTGGCCCCCGGGCCTCTGCCCTTCAGAGTCTCCCCTGGGGCCACCAGGAAGGGGCACAGACGGCCAACTGTGCCGGACGCAGCCAAGCTGGAGCGTGTGCTGTGCACAGGCCGGGCCTACAGGCAATGACCCCAGACACCGAAGGCCGGGGAGAGCCGCGGGGTGGGGAGGGAGGGGCCGGGAGGGGGCTCCTCGGCCGGAAGGGTCTGCACAGACAAGGACCCAGAGCCTCCCTGAATGAGAGTGTCCTGGAAGCTGGCTGGCTGAGGCAGAGTTTGGTCCAGTGAAGTCGTGACCATGAAGAGTCAAGGGTTTCAGTGTCGAGGTCAAGGCTGGCTGATGTCATTGGTTTGGAAGAAAACGTGAAACCAGAAAGCCAGCCCACCTATCTTCAAGAGTAGATCCACAGTCCTAATAATTGGTTCTCTTTAGCAAAAAGTCATTTCTACTAAATGATCATAACAGCAAATCTTAGTTCAAAGTCCATAAAACATGTGATTAGTGGCACCGCACATCGACCTCTGAATTTGGGGGTCCCCTGAAGTTGCCATTCAGATGTTATAAGGCTTGAGAGGGTTACAAGGACACTCGTGTAAGCCTGGTTCACGACGGCCGCGCGGATGTTATCAGGCTGGTCTTAGCTCGGCCGGAGTGAGCTCGGTCAGGACAAGGACACTTGCTGTTGAGGGAGGTCTTGGTGAAACTCTTACTTCTCAGCAAACGTCAGCTTCTCTAACACAAGCAGAGCTGCAAGTTATCTGTCTTCTGCAGTGTATTACATACTTTGAGATAAATTTAGTACCAAAAACCCTTCCTTAGGGAGGGGTACTGACCCCGGGAGAGGCCGGTTTTCAGGTCGATCCAGCGGAAGCAGAAAGAGAACACAGGTCAGCTCTGAAACCGAGGATTCTAAACCGACTTCCTGCTGATGGAGCTGGTCAGGGCTATCAGCCTGTCTGCTTGTTTTTCTCGAATTAAATGCACAGACTGGCCTGTTTATCTGCAGTCTCGTGATTAAGGATCTAAAATCTGTGATGAGACCTCCCGCTTTTCCCGGCCACACCTCCCGCATCGCAGGCTTCCTTCAGGCACCTTGCTTTTGTTTCAGGCACCAGAGAAGAAAAAAAAAAAAAATCGCACATACACAAGAAAACCCGCGCTCGAGTCCTCCTTGGGGAGGAGATACTTTCAAAACAGATGATTCCTTGGGGGAAAACCCGTAATAATTTCAGGAAGTAGCCGGCCCGGCAGTGACGCTTCCAGCCGAAACCCCTTCTGTTCTGACGCATCTGCTGGAGCGGCTGCCGGGTGCTGGCTGGGGGAGGGGACTGGGGCCGGCGTCACCTGCCCCAGCGAGAAGCCGCTGTCCATCTGGGCTCAGAAAGAAGACGAAATGGAAGGTTTCTTTGCAGAAATAGCCACAGCTTTCTTTACCTCGGGTTTCACTTGGTGACACTTTCTCGGGTTATTTTTTCTCCTTGGTCTTCTTTCTTCGTGGTGGTGGGTTTGCCAGCCTCGTCTCAGCCCCCAGGGCTTGTTCCAAATGGAAACCCTTATCTGAAGTCACTGCTAGTATCTCTGTTTATCCTTCCAAATGCTGGTATCAGAACAGGCCCTGATCAGCCGGTCCATTCAACGTTATCAGAGTTTTCTTTCAGGAAAGGTGTGGGTTTGTGGGGGAGCCACTATCTGCTGTCCTCATTTGGGTAAGATAAGGAATTGCAGACTGGATGAGCTTGGCTTCTGGCCGACACAGAAACACACTGAGATCAGCCCTGGGAAACTGTAAATTAACTGCAAAAACTTGCCTGGAGGACCGCCCGCAGGTGCAGGAGGCCTGCGCTCCCTCGGGGCCGGACAGCAGTGGAATGACCTGCGTTTCCTCCCGGGCCCCGGGTCCACTTTCTGGGTGACTTCGCAGTGACTGGGGCCCTCCATCTAGTGTCTCATGTCCACTTACCGATGGGCCCTGGCTGGACACGCCACCTGCTTCAGGAGCTCCGCTGGATATGAAGGCCTAGTGAACCCAGACCCCCCAGGCGACCGTGAGCACCTGGTGAGAGGAGCCCGTGTGCGTTCTGAGGTGCCCTGTGTCTCCAGCCCTGGCGCAGAGCCTGGCCCACAGGCGAGGCTGGAGGAAAAGGGACAAGCCACTCACTCCACTGTCCCCAAAGTCGCCGTCACAACTGCAGTTGGAGCAAAGCACTGATGTGCGGGCGGCTGTTGACATTAAAATTTCCTAAACCTGTGGCTTATTTTTTAAATTGTTTTGTTTTTTCAGGGTCACACCCGTGGCATATGGAAGTTCCCAGGCTAGAGGCTGAATCAGAGCTGTAGCCGCTGGCCTCTGCCACAGCCTTAGCAACGCCAGATCCGAGCTTTGTCTGTGGCCTACACCACAGTTGATGGCAACAGCAGATCCTTAACCCACCGAGCAAAGCCAGGGATCGAACCCACATCCTCATGGTTACCAGTCAGGTTCATTACCCCTGAGCCACGGCGGGAACTCCCTGGAGAGAGGGTCTTTCGAGAAGGAGTTAGGTGAGGTCACTGGTGGCCCTGATTCAACCTGCCTGTGTCCCCATGAGGAGTTCGGGCACAGAGGACCCCTGTGAGGGCACGAGGAGAGTGGCGCTGACACACCCAGGGCCAGGCCTCAGGTGTGACTGCCGTGTGGACGCCTTGACCTGTGCTTGCAGCCCCCACGGCTTCGAGATCGGTTTGTGGTTGAGCCGCCCCGTCGGTGGTACCCCTTGCCGCGGCTCAGCAAACTAACGTGCCTTCTATTTTCACTAGTTTCTCTGAAAGGTGTATTTTCCCCCTTAGAAATGGGGAAAACGTAACAGTAAAGAGAATGCAGATGATTCATGTGGCCGTGACACGACTGGGTGCTTTGAGTAGAAGTGAATCTTTCTAGCTGACCTTTGCAAAGCATTTACAACGCGTTTTTATTTTCATCACCCATCATTAAAACAAGAATGTGAAGTGTTATTATTATTAGCCACAGTTCACACAGAGAGTGGGCCCCTTTCCTAGGAAATCCGTCCAATCGGAGCAGGGGAAAGCGACCCAGTCCCTGTTTTGGACCTTGAGCCCCTCGCCCGCAGGTCACGGCTGTATTCCCGGAACCGGGCTGGTCATGCTTCTGGAAAAAGCACTGCGACTTGAAATGAGGTGAGCCCAGTCTAACTGATATTATAGGTATAAGTGTTTTACATTATTTACACTGTAATGGAGGCTAGCATATGGACCAAGGGCTTGATTCTTGAGTTGTTACGCACAGAACAGAAGTACCGCGCGTGGTCAAGCTGAGGCCTGTCCTCTGCAGCGTGCGGGGAAAGTGGGCCTACGCTGCCTGCTCTGATAAAACTTAATTTCATTTTGAATAGCGTCCCCAAGAGGGGCCTGCACAGATGCGACCAAGGGCTGGAGCTTTTGTGGGAGCAGCCAGAGGAGTCCTGGTTTCCAGAGGGTTTGTCCGAGGCTGGGGGCGGGGCGGCACCCGGGGAGACACGCGGAGGGGTGGGGGGGTCTGATGTCCGCCCGGCCCCCGGCCCCAGGGCTGTGCGGTTGGTCTCTGCTGGGGTGGGGGTGGCAGGTCTGAGGCTGGGGCCTGGGCAGAGCAGGGACGGGGTCTCTGCTGGGGTCCGGCTGGTGGACGGAAGGCTCGGCCGTCCGCTGCAGGTGGCCCGAGGGTCCGGGACAGCCACTGCTTTGGCGTCGAGAGCTGCTCCCGAGAGGCCTCCGACCGGGCAGCCCCGGCCCCCGCGAGCCAGGCTGGGGTGAGGATGAAGCGGCCCCCGGGCCAGGCAGCCCTGCTCCGTGCGGGGGGAGGGCCACGACGGGACAGCCAGTGGGGCCACTTTCCCGCCGCCCCGGCCGCGCTGGACGCGAAGGGAGAGCCTGTGCGTGGGCGTCTTTGGCCGTCTGTGTCCAGCACCAGCGGAGCAGGAAGAGGGCTTTGTTTTTTTAAAGAAAGGCCAGACTGCAGCTGGAAGGACGGCGGCGGCGGCTGCATTTGCGGGCGGGTGT
>PVHT021183521.1:301404-332442 GCA_004024745.2 Catagonus wagneri | reverse complement strand
TCTGTCCCCTTGTCTGTTCCGTGTCCTGGTGACGGATGGAGGTGCTCTGTCCCCTTGTCTGTTCCGTGTCCTGGTGACGGATGGAGGTGCTCTGTCCCCTTGTCTGTTCCGTGTCCTGGTGACGGATGGAGGTGCTCTGTCCCCTTGTCTGTTCCGTGTCCTGGTGAGAAATCGCGCAACAGCCAAGTTAGAAGAAAAACTGAGGGTTTTCGACCTCACACCCCGCTCAACACACAAGCCACAAACGAAAGCCACCAACAAACAGGAAATGCCAAAAACCAGAATGGACTACTTTAAGACTGGTCATTTTCCTAGGTTCCCCTTCTCTTCTCTCTTATGTGCTGTTCTCTATTTTTCCACCCATAATCTACCTGTCCCTGTCTGTCTGTCTGTCTATCTATCTATCTATCTAAATTAATTTGAGAGGAGACCAGAGAAGGACAGATATCTGCCACCCTGCCCCCCAAGTCTCACTGGGAAAACATCCTGTGAAAACGTCCCTGCCTTGACCTTGATAGAACTTGGACCTGGGACCAGTGGCCCAGTGTCTCCTGCTTTCTTGAGCCCCAGTGGATCTGAGATGAAGAATGAGAGGTCTTGGGACGTTAATCAACTCGACTGCAGCTTCTCTGTGGAAAATGAGAACAAACCACCTGATAAATGAGCTGGTTTTCTCCTCTAAGCTTCCTAGCGACGGGGGCTCCCCCGTGGCTGCAGTGCTTTGTGTCCCAAGGGTCAGATCTGGTGTTTTGTCTGTTTGCATTTGACAAGCTGGGGTCCCGTCCACACTGAAGTGACTTCTGACACACCCTTTGCTCTGGTCCAGGTGCCTTAGGAAGGGTTTGCCCGCCCGACTGTTTGCTTCAGGCCGGCTTAGATCTCAGTGGTCAGCGTGGGGCCTCCTGCGCTCATCCTGGGCGGACAGCCTGGTGCCCTTGGCCATCAGAGCCGAGGCAGACCCGCAGACCGACCTTGGTTCTCGTGAGAAAAGAGCTGGGGGGGGGGCAGGAAATGGGACCTCGGGGCTGTTCTCACGGCACAGCCCGCGGGAGACAAAGGGACGCGGCTGCTCGTCTTCAGATTTTCGGTTGGCTTTGATGCGCTTTCTCGCTCCTGTCCCTTCCGCCCGTCCCCTCCGAGGGCTGGGAAGCAGGATATTTGCACAGAGCCTTTGTTCCCGTGAGGGGCCCGCTCTTTCTCCAGCCAAAGCCCATTCCCACCGGTCCCCCTTGCCGGGGGCTTCCCGTGGGACATCCGCGCTCGGCTGAGGCTTTCTGCCCACGTTTCACCCGGGGCGGCCGGGCGGGGGGAGGAAAAGGACCCTTCTGTCAATAAATTCCTAAATTGCTTCAAAATATCACAGCAGACTCAACACCAGCTGAAACACCCACTGTCCTTTGGACATTGGCGAGGACACTGTCTGTGGAAGGAAGAGGACAGAGCCGTGGCCTGTGGGCAGCAGGGGGCTCGTCCTGGGGCCCAGGTGCAGTGAGGTCGCCGCCCCCCCTTCCCCAGGCAGCTGAGCAGTGAAGCTGAGGATGTGGCCGTGGTCCCCGGGCCCCGGCATTCGTCCTCTGGTCTGGTCCTCCCAGGCCGCCCAGCCCCGCCCGTCACAGGCTCCCTGGCCAGAGGTCTTGGGCAGCCCCCTGAAAAGCGGTGCCTGCCCTCAGCGTCTGACGCCCCGGTCCGTGGCCCTGTCCTCCTGGGCGACGCTTCTCCCGGTTAAACGCTTCCTCCGCCAGCTCCCGGTGAAGATCTCTTCGCAGCATCATGTGGCCCCGCCCCGAAGCGTGAGCGCCCGCGTCGCCCTCCTCAGGGGCGGCCTGGTTCTCAGACTGTCTCCGCAAACACGTCCCTTCCGCGGGTATGTGACCCCATCCTGGTGCCGTCGCCAGGCTCTGCCCGTCTTGCCACGTACCAGGGCTCCAGATGCAGCTTAATTCTAAGGGGCTCTGACAGCAGTTCGGGAGGCGGTCCTCTCCCTGCCCCTCGCCCGGGGACCCGACGGCTCAGGGGGTGACCGCCGTGCTCCCCTGTCCGGGGAGAAGCCTCGCCCCCAACAAGCCGCTTCGCAGTCGGCATCCAAAGCAGCAGGATTTAGAGCGTGGAGCACCCCTGCAAGTTTGAGAATCTGCAAAGCGCGGTTCTCTTGGCGCCACGGCAGGTGCGCTCGGACGAGAGAGACCCAGAGGGTGGCCGCCCCGCTCCTCCTCCCCTGCCCACTCTCTCCTGTAACCCTAAATGCGCTTTAGATTTTACTGAAGAAGAGTTGGTTTACAATGCTGTGTCAGTTCCTGCTGCACAGCAAAGTGATCCAATTTTGCACACATGTACGTTCTTTTTCATACTCCTTTCTATTATGGTTTATCTCAGGATATTGAACACAGTTCCCTGTATTCAAATAACGGCATCACTTCATTTTTTAGGGGTGAGTAGTATTCCACGGCCTACACGTACACAGGTCCCGTGTCCATTCATCCGCTGATAAACACTTAGGCTGTTTCCGTGTCTTGACCACTGTGAGTAGTGCTGCTGTGGGCACAGGGGTGCATGTACCTTTTAGAGTCACAGTTTTGTCCAGATCGGTGCCCAGGAGTGGGATGGCTGGGTCACATGGTAGTTCTATATTCAGTTTTCCAAGGAACCTCCATACTGTTCTCCATAGTGGCTGTGCCAACTTACGTTCCCACCAACAGTGCAGGAGGGCTCCCTTTTCCCCACACCCTTTCCAGCGTTTGTTATTTGTAGGCTCGTTAGTGGTGGCCGTTCTGACTGATGTGAAGTTGTACCTCATTGTGGTTCTGATTTGTACTTCCCTAATAATTAGCAACGTTCAGCATCTTTTCAGGCGCCTGTTGGCCATTCCTATGTCTTCTCTGGAGAAACGTCTGCTTAGGTCTCCTGCCCATTTTTCAGTTTCCCTCCTTGTAATTAGCTCCACAAACCAGTTGGGGTGCACTTGCCCACTGCAGGCAGTCCTGGACCCCACTCCCAGGCACGAGGGCCTGTGTATTTATGGCCTTAACGTGCGCCAGAGGACAGCACATTCTAATGTGACCTGCCCAGGTCGGTACCTGCTTTCCAGAGAATGTGCTTTCTCCTGAGGGGCCTCACTCCCCTCTCTCACGACAGGAAAACCAGGAAATGGGGTGACCTTCCCTTCAGACAAGCAAGATTCTCCTCCAGCTCCTTCTCACAGCCACTGGAAGATGGGAAAAGCCACCTGAGCCTCTGTGTGGCCTCAGCACGGCCCGTGACCCCACGACCCTGTGACCCTGTGACCCCGTGACCCCGAGACCCCCACTCCCTCTGCAAGAACTCGCTCCCTGACGGTCACAGTCGTTGCTGAACTACACGTTCAAGGCGAATTTGCTCAATAGATAAGCTGCTCAGCTGTAGCACGGGATACCAGCTCTTGCTAATTTATTTTCGGTTTATAACTGGATTTACAACTCCCAGATTATTGCCATAGAAATATCACTAATGGTTATGGGTAGCTTTATCGCTTGTAAACCCGGACGGATGGAGTCACAGGTGCAGAGCAAGCAACCTGAGTGCCGTTGCCACAGGCGGGAGATAAGCTTTGCAGAAGCACTTGCTGAAAGAACGTTCTTAAAGCAAAGTCTCTCTGTCCCGTCTCCTCCGTGCCGCCACCCCCGGCTCCAGAAGAGGGACAGAGGGGACGGCAGGATCTCAAATGCTGAGCAAGAAATTTTGCACAAGCGAAAAGAAATGTTTCAGTTTCTACTAGGAAAAAGAATGCAAGTCTGTAGGACAATAGAAATTTCAAAAGGGCACTGATTTTAATATTGTCCCCAAACGAACGCGGGTCTAAAGAAAGGATTTCTCGCGTTTCCTGGTGGAACGAGCCCATCCACCCAAGCAGACCTCCTGCTGCCCGGGGCCGACGGGGAGGGTAGCGGATGAGCAGCCCCTGTCAGGCCGCCCGGTGGGGCCCGTGGAATGTGCAAACCGCGGGCGTGGGAGGAGGGCTTTGCGGAGGCTGCGGGCCACGGGCGCGGCACCCTGGCGGAGACGCAGCTGCTGGGCGGAAGCTGGAGCAGAGACTCCCAGACTCGGGGTCTCAGCAGAGTCCCCCCTCCGTGGGGGCCCTTCCATCTCAGGGAGTGAACGGGAGCCCAGCACCTTCCTGCCTTCTTTCCCGCTGAGGGGTGTGCGGCCTTTAACAAGAGGCGGACGGACCGCTGCCCCGCGCTTCCCAGGGGCTAACCCTTCCCGCTGGTGTCGCTGACCACAAACCACACGGAATGGCTTCTCCCAAAGCAGAAAACATCAGCAGCTTTATCCTAAATCAAGGCCAAATTCATCTGAAAATGAGAGAAAACCTCTTCAAGGCGAAGCCGAGAGCCCCTCCCTTCTCAGGATCAAGCAAGGTCGTGCGACTCAGGTTTATAAGCTCCAGGCCTTCGTGGCCCTGAGGCTGGAGCAGCTGCTCTCCATCAGGTCTAATTAAATTGCTCTGTGCCATGTCGCTTCTGATGGTGGCCGCTGTGCCCTTCCACTCAGTGGCTGGTCACTTTGCCATTATCAGGCTCTCAACTAGCAGCAGTAATTACAGTCCCCAAGTCAAGGCCGCACCAAAGCAAGTCAAGGAAACGTCGCGAGGCAAAGAGCTTCACGGCTGGAGGCGTCCGGCAGAATCTGGATGACACCTAAGCCTTTTCAAAGGGCCGGAGACCGGTCTGGCTCAGGCAGCGCGGGTGACTCACCTGGCCCTCGGCCCCCAGGCTGTGATCAGAAAGGAGGTAGGACTTCATTCTGACCTTTGTGTCTGGGACGCTGGTGAGCACCTCAGAAGCCCCGGGGCTGTTATCAGCTTCACAAGCAAGTGGAGCAGTTGACAGACTGTGGCACTCAGGCCAGATCCACCTTCCCGCTGTTTGTAAATAAAGTTTTATTGCAACTGCGCCATGCTCATTTGTTTACAGATTGTCTACACTGCTTTCCCTGTACCATGTCCCACACGAGTGGTTGTCACCTTACGGCCTTATGACTCACAAAGTCCCACCGGAGAATAAACAGCCGCCCTCTGAGCGGGGCCATGGCTGAGGGACCCGCTGGTCCCGTCCGAGGACTGAGGGCGTTTCACAGCCTCTTCCCCAGCGCAGCGGGGAGAGAATCGCCTGAGGACGTTTCACAGCCTCTTTTCCCCAGAGCAGCGGGGAGAGAATCGCCTGAGCACGTGAGCATAGACGGACCCGCGTGATGCAACGTCTGCTGGTCCTTTTCTTGTTTCCTTTTGCAAAAACGCGATTAAGGCGCCCTTGCAACCGATGTGGCGTCAGTTACCACGACCTGGCTCGGTTTCTCTAAAGACTCAGGGACTTTCTACCTGAGCAGAAATTTCCTGCTTGCTGGGTCCTTGGCCTTTGTGGCCGCTTTCGTTCACTGGTCTTATTTTTGTTTTTTCTCACCACTCTGCTCCCGCTTCCTTGTGCCCCGCGCCCGCTGACAGCCCCCCGGGGGAAGGGTGAGCTGCAGGGGTTCTGCCTTCAGAGCTCCTGACTCGGACAGGAGACCCCAGGCCCGGCCCCACCTCCGTCACCAACTAGCTGCGTGGCCCCGGCTGGACCCACAGGGAAGAGCTGCCACGCTTTTCAATCCGATGGCTCTGGGCTGTAAAGCACAAGCCGGTGTGAGACCCAGTGCAGGAAAGAAGAGAAAACAAAAGAAAAGAAAATTCCTGAGTTGTGATCTTATTTCTGCGAGCATTTAGGAGTAAAAGCGCACCTGCCTCTCTCACCGAACTTTCCGGTATCATCCAGTGAACACCCATGGGGTTAACTAGTCCGACCTGCCTGCATGTGTACAAGTCCCAACTTTTCCGCACCTGCTGATGCTGTTGGGGGAAGGCGTGGCCTCCTCGTGTGGCCCCTCCCACCTTGTGACATCACCACCCGCCCCTGCGCAAGGAGAGGGACTGCACAGGCGTTGTGCTTTCACCCTGCCTTACCCGCACCCGCTGGCTTCGTGCAGCCTCAGGTGCAGGTGGGAGCTGAGCCCCGGGACAGGAGCTGGGCCCTGGGGAAGGGGGGCGGCCTCCCACTCCCGCTGTTGCCAGGCCCGCCCAGATGCCCAGGGTTACACAGAGGATCCAGCAGAACAGGCGCCTCCCATGAGAACGGGAGTTCGGTCTGTCTCTTGCCAGGTTAGTTTTTTACTTCCAGGCAAACTCTGTAATTCTGAAGTTCCTGCATGAGAAGGTGGCAGGTTGCAGGGAACTGGTAATTATCCTCTTGGTTCCGTGGGTCTTACTGACGTTTCTTCTTAGACCACTGGCTGGCTGTGCCCCCTGCGGTCGCTCCACCACCCACACAACCACAGCGCTCGGGCCGTGTGTCCCATTTGCCGTGGGCCCTGGGGACAGCCATGGCTGGGATGGTGGGGGACCCGCTCCTCCGCGTGGTCCGTGCTCCTTTGGGTGCGGACCCAGCATCTGACTGTGGGAGCTGGTGGCACGTAGCCTTTCTCCTGAGTCCCCGACCGTCTGCGCCTCCGGGCAGAGCCCCCTCCAGGCAGCCCGCCCCCTCCAGGCCAGGAGCCCCAGACAGAGCCGTCGTCCCCAACCCCCTTGCCCACGTCTCCTCCTCCGGGCACTGAGGTGCTGGTAACTCTGACCTCACAGCCAGAAAGGTGCTGCTTCCTGCAGTCACTGCCCTGGGCTCCCGAGGCTGACCCTGACCTTTGTGGGGGAGCACAAGGCCCTGTGTTGGGTCCCGCCGCCCAGCACGAGCCTGGCCGCAGCTTCCACCACCGGCCCCCGGCCGAGCAGCCACAGCCCAGCTGAAAGCACGTGCTAAACGGGGAGTCTGCATTTCACCAGCTTCTCAAGAGCGTCCAAGGAACCCCCGTTGCTGGCCCCCCGCACGGTGCCCGTCGGGTCTGAAAACTTCGTTTCTGGGCAAAAATATTTGGTTTTCATTTTAGCAAATGAAGACGATTCATTAGAACAAAAATATCAAAGAACTGGCTAAGAAGAACACTCGTAAAACTGAGGTCAGTTACCTGCTGAAGGAAGTATCTCCTGCGTCCCTTAGAAATAATCCAGTTCAGACTTGCCCACTCCTTCCCTGTTTGTCTGAAAATTAAAATCAGTTTTAATGCAAGTAATCTGGTATTTAATGGTCTTTACAAACCGCCGAGATCTTAGCGTAAGCGCAGAACCCTTATTCTAAAATTTAAACAGGTGGTGATTGCTGCCTTTTGCGTGTCTGCTTCGTGCCATGTGGACAAGCAGACACCACCCGAGTGCGTGCAGGTGTCCCCGTGTGTGTGCACTTGTCCCCCTTCCGTGCCCCCGCCCCGGCTGCTGCGCCCCCTGTTGGCTCCACCCCCTTCCTGGGCCAGGCGCCCTGATCCCAGGTGAGGCCGCCCCCGCCTGTCGGGGCCCCTCCCGGCGGCAGTGGGGTGATCTGTGAGGACACGGCTATCCCACTGGGATCTCGAGGTGGGGAGGGTGGTGGTGCTCACGGGTCCTTGTAAATCGCGGGCCCTCGGAACCCCTGAAGCTTTGTGGGAGCAGCGGAGGATGGGCTCTGGACCGGGCCCCTCCTGGGGAGGAGCGAGGCCCGAGCTGCGCGGTGAGCCGTGAGCGGATGGGTCGGTTCTGGGCCAGCCCCACTGGGCGCGTTGGGAGCTCCGGGCACCGAGGCCACCCGGTGGGAGGTGGGGATGCACAGACGGCCCCCCCGCGCCTCGTGAGCGGCCACAGGTGCCCTCATGCGGGGGCTGGACTGGGCGATGCGGGCGGTGGGGCGGTGCCGCCAGAATGCGCTGGGTCAGCCTCTCTTTGCATCGGACGTGAGCGTCCAGAGGGTCCTTCTTCTGCCTCCGCCGCAGCCACACCCGTAGGGACCCCGCCCGCAGGGCGTCTGCCTGAGGGTCAGAAACCGGGGGAAGGACGGCTCTCCCCTTCCTCCGGCTCCAGCGACCTGCAGTGGAGAGTCCGGCCCGGCCCGGGCGGCTATCGCGCCTGAGACGCGTGCCCTCCCCTGGGCACCCCAAGCCGCTCCCTTTACTGCCTGGAGCCTCAGATGCATAAAAGAAACGGTTTCTGCTGCAGCTGCTTTGAGGGGCTCGGAGGCTGGCTGAGACCCATGGGTATATGACTGATATTCTCCCTTATGTTAGAATTTAATTGAAATACTTAGTTTATTGGCACTAGTTAATCCGAGTTATTTTTTCCCTAGTTAAGGAGCATGCCAAAAGCTGTAATTTGATCACTTTTATATGAACCAAAATAGATTTTGGCTTCAGGATGGCAGGAGGGACAAAGGTTTTATTCCCTTTCAAAACTGGCCTGACAGTTTAACTAGTGACCTTAACAGAAATGAGAAGAAAGAAATCTCATAGAAGAAAAAGGCTATGAAAATCCAGAGACGTTTTCGTAGAAAGCCACCTGGGGCCACGGTGCAGCCCCCAGACCGCGTCTCGGCTGCAGGGCGCCCGGCCCCGCCGGGTCAGGATGGAAGTGTGGAAAAGCCCGGGGGTGCCACAGAGGGCCCGGCGGGGCCCCCACGCCCGTGTTCTGCCTAGGCTGTGGGCCGGCGGACACCCCTTCGCCCCAGGATGTGCCGGGCGGGGCAGGTGTCTGATGCGGGCGCCAGCCCGCCAGCCCGGCCCCACCGCCTCCAGAACCTGCCCCGCAGCAGAGAGGGCGGGCCCCTCACTGACCACACGCCGCGTGCGCGGGGCACCAGCAGGGCAGGGAGCCATCGGTGGTGGGAGAGGAAGACACGCCTCGCGGCCGGGGCAGCTACTGCCTTGCTGGCCGTGCAGGCCACGTGGGTTCGGTTAGCTCGTGACGGTCGCAGCAGCAGCCCCGGCTGTCGGGCAAAAGGCATCGCTCCCCCGCCCCTGCTGCTGCACAATTAGCTGCAGGTGAAGGTCACAGACACAGACGATGAGTTCAAATGGGGGGGGCCCGGGGACAGTCGGGGCTGCAGCGGCCGCTGACCGAGCCTCGGGACCGAACAAGCCTTCTGTCTGTCGGGGTCGTTCCGGGCTGCTGACTTCCGTCCCTCGCCACCGTCACGGTCCCGCCAGCGTCACCTCCCTGAGTGTGACAGTTGTCACACCGGCACCTCCCTTGAGCGCGCCTTCGCTGGGCCCTGCGCAGGCCCGAGCAGGAGGGAGCACGTCCCGCTGACCGCGGGGCCCTGCACGGCGGGGCGGGCGCTCGGCACGCAGCCCCCACCGGTGTGGCCTCTGGCGACGCTGCCTTCAGCGCGGACGTGAGCGTGCCGTGCTGCCGCCTGGGCGCAGGTCCCGCTGGTCTGCCCGCCACCCCCGTCCCCGCGGCCCCCGCACCGGGGCAGTGATGGACTGTAAAGACCAGAATACCCCCCAGCCCAGGAACGTGGCAGATACTAACGATTAACAACACAAAGTTGGTGAAGGGCTTGGAAAGCACTTTATAAACACAAAGCATCATTATCCTGTGGATCCTGGGACTTTACGGTTTTTTACGTGAGATACAGCAAACGCTTTAATCAAAATGCTTCTTACTCTAATGAAAACCACTCAAGAGCGGTCAACTCAGTCAACCCAAAGAAAGTGCTACGCTCTCCAAGGAACGCGCCTGCTGAGTGGCAGTGGGGGTGGGACTGGGCCGCTGGGTGGTCCACACAGCTGCTGCCCTCGCGGGGGTTCAAAGCCTCGGCTCCTCTCTCTGGTCCGCCTGCCTGGGGAGTCTGGGGGTGCAGGTGACGGCGTGGGGGAGCCCGGCTCTGTGAACGCTCTGAGAAGAGTCTGCCTTCTCCGGCTTGTGACCCGGCAGGAGCTCCAGCCCGCGGCGGCAGGCGGGGTCCCTGCAGGCCGGGAGCACCTTGACTTTGCCGTTTCACTTCTCGTACAGACACTTCAGGGGTCAGAAGTCTGCAGCAAATGTCTCTGGGAAGGCCCGATTTTTGAATTTTCTGCAAAGATGTTTGGAGGTGTTTCTGCTGAATTGTCTGGATTACGTGGGTGGAGGCCCAGCACCGCCCGAGTCTGGTGTCGTTTTGCTCTAATGCAGGTCCTGGCAGAAGCCGAGGTGACGCCATCCGGCCCCCGCTCCAGATTCCCGCAGCCTCCAAGAGCGTCTGCACCCCCCGCCGTGTCCGGGCTCTGGGGCTCGAGCGCAGATGCGCTTCCGCCCTCCGTTTGCTCCAGACTCTGCCCCGCGGGGGCTCGGGCTGCAGGTCCCCCAGGGCCCAGACCAGACAGGCACCGGGGCAGGGGGAGGAACCCGCCCCCCGTCTCCCCTCCCCGCGCGTGGGGGTCCCACCAGGCAGCCCCGCGCTGGGGAGTTCACCTTGGCCCCAGATTCTGGTTTCTGGCAAAGTCGCCTCCCACCAGCTCCGCGTTGTCCTGTCTGTCCTGCGTGGCTCCCACATGCCCGTCGCCCCGTCACCCGTTCCCTGCTCATCTGTAACGCGAGCTTCCGCAGCTTAGGGCTTATCCGCCTTTTTGCTGGGGTGTGTCCCGCTTTAGGAAAGTGACGCAGGGAGGGGGCATGAGAGGTCTGCCCTCCGCTGGCCAGCATCCTCTACCCGGAGTGCCGGGGCCCCGGCCACATCCCGCCGTCCAGCCACAGTTCCTGGTGGGGCTGCCCCCCCGGGCGCACGTGGATGCCACACACGTTTGCAAACACAGGCTGTGGGGGTCGCCCTGCGCCTGAGCCCCAGACGCCCCTCGCGCCCAACTAAACTGGGCAAATATTGGTCCTGGGCTCTTCCTCGGTCCTTTTCCCAGAGGAGAAGCGGCTGGAGCGTGTGGCGCATTGGGCGAAACCCGCAATGCGAGGAGCAGGCCCCCCGGGCCCACGGCCCAGCGGCCGCCATTCAGGGCGGGGTGGGGGCTGCGCGGAGGCGGCTGGTGGTGTCTGGGCCACGGGGGGACCCCAGGGAGAGCGGCGAGCCGTTTCTCGTGCTGAGGGTTCAGCCCCCCTCCGCACCGCATCCTCATCTCGGCGACCGGCTCCGTTCTGTGGGTCGCGCTGCGGAGAAGGGCTTTAGCCGTTGCTGCGTTGGCCGTCACCGTTCTTATACAGAGCTGGATCCAGGCTGCGTCCTCCTCCCGCTGGCATTTGGAGCCAGGGGCGTCCCCCTCATCCCCCACAGCAGACAGCCAGGCCCGCGTGCCAGGCCGCCCCCCACACCGGGCTGCAGATGCAGGGTGTCCCCAGGCAGCAAAGCCAGGCTCCCCCAAGTCACCTGCAGCTCTGGGGCCGCCCTCCAGGTCTGGGGGGTCCCGGCTGGTCGTCGGGATCTGGTTCTGACCACGGGGGGCAGGTGGACCCCCCGGCAGGGTCCCGCGCTCCTGCGGCCAGCACAGTGCCGCCCACTTAGTCGTCGCAAGCGGGGCCGCTTCAGACAGGGGGGAGGACCCTTCTTTGGGTCTCTCGTGAAGCCTGGCGGGGTGCTGGGCCGCGTCAGAGACGGGGTGGGGAGCGGACGGCTGGCGCTGACAAAGCTGGGGCACGGGGCTCTCCCGGCTGCCACTGAGGTGCTCGTGACCTTGGACGTACAACGTACCTGAATCCAGTGTCGTTGGGGACCCTCGGGCCTTCGCCGGTTCGGTGAGTGTTTGCTGCCTGGCTGCTCCGCCCGCAGGGCCTCCCCTGCTGCCAAGACACAGGAGGGGAACAGACGTGACCCTCTGCGCTCCGGGTTCACGGACGCGGGGAGAGAGAGAGTGAACTGCAGGTGACACAGGCCCCTGTCGGAGGCCACTGCTCTCTAGTGTCCTGTGAGCAGCCGGACGGTTCTCCAGCGTCAGTACCAGCAAAGGGGCTGTGACGGGCAGCACAGAGCACAAGCCCCTCGCCTCCTGCCCCCTCCCCGGGGCACCGCTCTGACTCTGCCCCTGGCCGGGAGGAGGGGCTGCGAGCACCCCGCTTCTGGCCCGCTCAGCTGAGAGGCAGTCGTGCAGGTGAGCAAGCCCTGGAGGTGAGTCCCCAGCGCCGGGGGAGGGGGTCCCCGCCGGAAAGGGGAGGCCGGTGCTGGAGTCGGGCGCTGTGGGTGTGACTGCCAGAGACACACAGGGCACACGTGGTACCCAGCATGTGTGTTCACAGCAGTGCGGAGATACACATGCAGGGTTTGTGTGTGTGTGTGTGTGTCCTTTTAGGGACGTACCCGCGGCATATGGAGGGTCCCAGGCTAGGGGTCGAATGGGAGCTGCAGCTACCAAACTACGCCACAGCCACAGCAAATGGGGGATCCTTAACCCACTGAGTGAAGCCAGGGATCGAATCTGTGTCCTCACGGATCCTAGTCAGGGTCTTTACCCCCAAGCCACAACGGGAACTCTGGGATTTCTGGATTTCAATGGTTGTACCATTTTTCTGTGGAAAAAAATGTCACCTTTGTAGGAAACACACGGGGAAGTGACAAGTAATGGAACCTCGCGTCTAGGGCTCCATGGGGGTCCAGGGACCCGCAGGACACAAGGCGCCGAGATTAAATGTAACCGTCAGGGAGTCTGCGGAAGCGTGTACATGAGTTCTTCGGACTCTCGGCGCCTTGTCTGTCAAGTTCAGTGATCTCACAGGGAGAGGCTTCGGCATGGGGGCGGCTGCGGGCTGTGGTCTGGGAGAGGGTCCTGACGCTGACCCAGCAGCACAGTGGCCAGCTGAGTGCCCGAGAGCTGGGCACAGGGCTCCGTGCGTCTGCAGGTGTCCAAGCTCAGGGCTGGCGGACAGGACCGCTGTCCTCTGAGATCCGGGTCCCGCTGCCCAGGAGCCCCCGTCAGACACGTAAGAAAGACCATCGGGTGACACCGTCCTCTGCGCAGGCCCCGGGGATCCACGGGGGAAGGGCCAGGCCCGGGCTCAGCACAGGAGGCCGGGCACCCATGGCCGGTGCTGGGCTGCGCCGCCTCTGCCAAGGCACAGCCAGCCTGGCAAAGAAGCGGCTAAGGTTGAGTTGCCTGGCGTCCATTTCATTCATTACCTGCAAGCAATTGAAACTACTTTATGGCGTTAACCGTGTGACCCTTCTTATTGCATTCCGAGCCACAGCTTTGCTCCGTGCAGGACATCTGTCCCCGTGGACGCCTGCAAACGCCTTCACTGCCCCCCTGCAGCTTGGGGCGCAGCTGCCAAGGCGGGCGCGGGGCAGCTGTCTGGCCGACAGACGTGGAGCCAGCGTCGGACATGTGCGGCACTGTAAACAGGAATGGATTTTCCCTCACCTTTATGAGTCAAATATTTATTTTCGGAATATTAACAAAATCAAAAGAATTATGGTGTTCTCTTAATTTTGAGTCAAAACACACTGACGTGCAGCTTTTAAGAAATTTTATTTAATGGGTAACCTTCAATTGAAGCAGAAACAAATTCAGAAATACTGGAATTTCTTGCCCAGTGTACATAGCACTGAAGCAACGGCACGAAAAATCTTTAATGCTCCATAAAGAGGTAATGAGATCCCGCTTTCCATAAACCGTCCGCCAGACATTGATGCTTGTATGAAAACTCCCAAGTGTACTGCGGATGGAAAGCTCTCGACATGCTTGCGTGTGTGTGTGCATGTGTGTGCTTTGTGTGTGTGTGTGCGCATGTGTGCACCTGCGTACATGTGCGTGTGTGCGTGTGTGTGCGTGCCCTAGCACCCCCATCCTCCCCCCCCAGAAGCCCACGCTGGGGTGGCTGTTTGAGTGGAAGAGTGTAGGCTTTTAGGAACAGACAAAAGGAAAGCATTTTTTTCTCTGGGGGTAGGAGAGAGGAACTGCAGAACCACTGACTTAGCGAAGACTCCTTTTCGCCCGCGGAGTGCGACTGAAGAGAGAACGGGGAGTTCCTGTCGTGGCTCAGTGGCAACAAACCCGACCAGTGTCTATGAGGATGCAGGTTTGATCGCTGGCCTCACTCAGTGGGTTAAGGACCTCGTATTGCCGTGAGCTGTGGTGTAGGCCGACAGCTGGAGCTCCGATTCGACTCCTAGCCTGGGAACTTTCATATGCCACAGGTGCGGCCCTAAAAAGAAAACATTTTTCAAATAAAGAGAGAGAACAAACTAACAGCCGGTCACATTGTCTTAGAAATGCCTTCCCTCCCCCTCTGGGATCTGTGGTCACTGCGTCCTGGAGTACCCGCTGTGAAGCTGGCTTGACACACAAGATGCCCAGAACCAGCTGCATAACTGGCTGACTCAGAGAGAAATGAAAAGTCAGTGCCTTGTTCAAGAGGATTAAGAAATTCAGTGCAGGGACCTCAGCTCTACAACCAGCCGGGGCCCCTTTGCTTCCCCCAGGTCACCTACCTGTGGGCGGTGCTGGCCTGTGTGCCCCCAAGCAGATTTGCTTCCAGAGTCCGGAACGGTCAGTAACCAGGTCACTGCTGATGATGTTTTCATTTGAGCCTGTAGCCAAGTTCAAGGAAAACCCACTATTATTACTTTTTAAACCAGTAGCTGGAAGTAAGACTTCACAGTTTGAATCAAAGGGTTTTGTGGTAAGAAGCTTGCAGAACCTTTAGAAGTTTCACAGCTTGTCAAACATAAACCTTTCTTCTGCTTTGCAAAAGAGAGTTTCTCGACTGAAGCATTTCCGAGCTGCTGGGGCCCTTGGAAGCCCTTCTTACTGTGCAGTTCGTGAAATCGGACGCATGACAATAAAACGACCAGGAACCAGAATCTGCCGCTTGTGACACAAGCTTAGCCCTTTCTTCTACGTGAAATTTGTATCTGCATTTTTCTCTCCCGAGGCAGGTACACGATTTCACTAGAAAAATTAAGCGTCTGAATGGATTGACAGCCCCAGTTACAGATGGCCCGACAAACTGGCCCGGAGGCGGCAGTGGGGGGCGCTGGGCCCCAGCTTTCCCGCCCGGGGCAGCCGCTCGGGCAGAGGGAGCCGAGCCCCGCTGAGCTCAGGTCCGCAGGAAGTCTGACCGCCGCCAGCGCGAGTGTAAATGATTTTCCCCGGGCTGGCCGCAGCTCTGCAGCTTAGCAATTCTCTTTCTAAATATTTATCTCAAATCAAGTCAGGTGTGTGAGCTCCAAGAGACAGCCACAAGCTGGTCAGAGTAATACTCACCGTAGAGACGAACCTGGAAGCAGCCATCCGGACGTGCACAGACAACGGCTACGTGCACTCGGCATATCCACACCTGCAATGTGGTGCAGCGGAGAGGGGGGCACGGCCGCTCCCAGGAAGGAGGGTGAGTGTGTGCCACGCTGGCTGGAAGGGCATTACAGAAAAGCACAAACAGCCTGGTGTCCTCTGTACGAAGTTACACAAATCCCAGCAATGTTGCTTAAGGATACAGGCATATCAGCAATATCGGGGAGAGACAAACATAAAGCCATGACAGTGGTTACTTCAGGGAGTGACTGCATGTGACACGATGGGGGCGGGACACTCGGGAACTCGGGGGGGACCAGAGGGCACTGCTTCTGAAGCTGCTGGTGGTGTGATTAGTTACCATTTAGGTCCTGGTTTGATTTCTCCTGGTGCCTCACGGTCTGTGCTCTGCCTGTCCTATCGGCCATCTCGGTATCCACCCCTAACCAGATATCTGTCATCTCTCTATTATCTATCATCTACCTATCTATGTCTATCATCCATCTGTCATCCATCTCTCTGCTACCTGTCTGAATATCCACCCATCTATCTGTCACCTGTATCTGTGTGTCAGTCTGTCTGTGTCATCCATCTTCTATCTCATCTCTCATCCATCAATTATCTCTCTGTCATCTATCCATACATCACCTGTCTGTCCATCTGTCCATATTGTTTTCTCAGTGGTGCACATAGCTTTCCTTTTTTAAAATTGAAGTATAGTTGATTCACAATGCTGTGTTAGCTTCTGGTGTACAGCAAAGTGTTTCAGTTTTATATATATATATATATATTCCTTTTCATATTCTTTTCCACTATATGTTATTACAAGATATAGAGCATAGTTCCCAGTGCTATACAGTAGGTCTTTGTTGTTTATTTTATATACAACGGTGTGTATAAGATAATCCTGAACTCCTAATTTATCTCCCCTACCTTCTCCCTTTGGTAACCACGAGTTTGTTTTCTATGTCTGTGAGTCTATTTCTGTATTGTAAATAAGTTCATTTGCATCGTATTTTAGATTCCACATATAAGTGATATCATATGGCATTTGTCTTTGACTTACTTCGCTTAGTGTCATAATCTCTAGTTGCATCCATGCAAATGGCGTGACTTCGTTCTTTCTAACAGCTGAGTAGTATTCCACTGTATAAGTGTACCACCTCGTCTTTATCTATTCATCTGTCAATGGACATTTAGGTTATTTCCATGTTTTGACTATTGTGAATAGTGCTTTAATGAGCATATGGGTGCATGGTATCTTTTCAAATTAGAGTTTTGTCTGGATATATGCCCAAAAGTAGGACTGCTGGGTCATACAGTAACTATTTTTAGTTTTTAAAGGAAACTCCATACACGTTTCCATAGCAGCTGCAAGTGGTGCGTATTTCATAAAAAGTGTGTAAAAGCAGACGACCTTGACTCAAGATGCCATGTACATGTATGTCCTTTTCAGGACTCACTTAATAATTATGAACAAGAAATGTACAATGAGAACGTGATACTAATGTTCTTTTTATCCTGGCAGTTTATTCCTTCTTATGTAACTATCAATTTGAACTTTTGTTTGGCTGCATTTAACTGAAAGTTCCATGATAAGAGGTTGATATAAGAGAGTTGTTTATGTTTCTCTCACCAAATAAGGAGGTAGGTCACTGGGGACTTGGGCTCTCTCTGAATCTCTGTTCTGCCATCCACAGGGTGTGAGCCTTTTCCTCGGGTTCACATGATGGTTGCTGCCACTCATGCCATCACATCCATGTTCCTGGCTCAAAGAAAGGACAGGGCTAAGGGCACAGAGGCAAGCTTGCCAATTCTGTTTACTTTTAAAGAGCTTTGCCAGAAGTTTCTTCCAATGATTTTGCTTACATTTTGTTGGCCACTATGAGCTGCAAGGGAGGCTGGGAAATGTCCTTGAAAAAATTCGTCCTGTTTGTAAGAAAAAGGAGGATGCATAATGAGTAGACAGAGACCAGTCTCTGTCATGCAGATTTAATGTTTCTGAATAAGAAAGCTGAAATCAGCTGCAATTTTGAAATTTAAAGGAAATTATTTAGGCTTCTATGATAAATACAGGGCTGTTATGGTCATAACTGACTCTGTTCACCAAAAGTCACAGAGAGATCATTTTTGCTTTAAGCCTCCAAGATTTGTTTCTATTTTTAGTTCCTTTGTTATCAGAGCATCTGTTTGACTATACTTAGTTTGACCTATATGAGAATATTTTTGAATTATATTATATGGAAATATATTTGAATATATTTGAATTTTATTATTTGGCTATATTTGTTGATTTATATATGACTAATGCATTAAACTCCCATTTATCCAGAATAAAAATGATCAGAAAGGTTAAATACTCGTTCAAGAAATATTACTATCATTTCTAGTTTTTCCCACTCAGTTTATTTATTTTATAGTGCACTCCATTTTTTAAATCTTCATTAATTTATATACAGTTAGTACATAGGTTTAGTAAATCAGAATAATTCTTCAACTAGTATAAATTCCAGTACCGGTTTTAGGACTGTGCCTTTTGTGTCACAATAGATGTGCTATTTCTCCTGCTAAACAGCAGGAGAAATAGCACATCTCTCTTAGCTGTGGAAACCACTTAAGCACTCTCTTTCAGATATATTTGAAATAGTAAAGAAAATATTCAGAAAGCAAATTATTTTTCTCTTCAGAGATAAAAAAATAACCTTCTGTGTCCGGAATTAAAAAAAGAGATTTCTTTAATCCTCTGGATTATTTTTCAAATTTTGGCAATGCAAAATTCTGTGAACATGCTGAGAATTCAGCTGCCGGATAAACAAAGATCTAACACGGACCCCCGCCGCTGAGAACAAATTCCTCCAGACAGGAGCCAACCCACGCCCGTCACAGCGGCATCAGCCTATTGTGACCTCTCCCCAGTGTAGACAAAACACCCCTTCGGCCCTCAGATCTGCCCAAGCCAAAGGGCTGGGTCACCGCCCTGTGCCTGTGACTTCCTCTGAGACAGAGCGTGGGGCGGCCTTTGAGCGGCGGCTCTCAAACGGGCTGCAGGGCGCACTGAGCAGGTGGCTCCAGTCACTTTTAGAGGGGACCTCCCCACCCTGTGTCGCCGTGGGCCAGCCAGAGGGAGGGCCCGGGGCCAGGCTGCGCTCGCCGTGGGCCAGCCAGAGGGAGGCCCGGGGCCAGGCTGCGCTCGCCGTGGGCCAGCCAGAGGGAGGCCCGGGGCCAGGCTGCGCTCGCCGTGGGCCAGCCAGAGGGAGGGCCGGGCCAGGCTGCGCAGGGACTCTGCAGCCCAGGTCTGAGGTGCCAGCGGCTGTGTGCGTGGCCATTTCTGTAGCGCCTCTTCTTTTGTTTTAAGTCTCCATAGCGCCTCTCCAGTGTCTGCTATTCTGCAGATTCCCGCAGAGCTCTGAGAACGGCGGGTCAGTTATATCGCCCTTGCATCTTAAATACGTCTTAGAGAAAGACAGTAAAACAGCGAAAGTGAAGGACCCCTAGGCTGGGAACCTCTGTACGCCGCGGGTGCACCCCTAAAAAGACAAAAAAAAAAGGTGATTCATGGTGAAAAAGCATAGCCTATTAACTACCCAAGCTCTGCAGCCTTTCAAAGGGAAGAAACTGGGGTCTCAGGTGTTTAGCTTCTTGGGCGGGGCCCGCGGTCGCCTCCGGGCTGTGTGTCAGGCATCTCAGGTGTTTAGCTTCTTGGGCGGGGCCCGCGGTCGCCTCCGGGCTGTGTGTCAGGCATCGCTCTGTGCTCTTTCTGCGGAGCCGGACAAAGCCCCCCGTGAGCAGCCCAGCCGGTGACACTCAGCCGGACAGTGGTAGTACCTAAGCAGAGATTTCCTCCTCGGGGTCCGTTCTCCGGAAAACCAGCTCAGGGGGGCCTGCCTGCATCGATCCGAAATCCAGAGGCACGCCCTCGGCCACAAGGGGGCAGCAGTGGTCCGAGATCCGCTCCTGCTCCCGCTGCCTCGGCCGCAGTCACCACCCTCCCCGCGGGACCTAAAGACCAGTTCTGCCCCCGCCCCTGCCCCGGGTCCCAGTCTGGGGAAGGCCCGATTACCGAGCGTGCTGGGAAAATCCCAGAGGGTCTCGGCGCCGCCAGCTGCAGCCGCGCTGTTGCCCACCTTCCAGAAGGTCGGGCACCACCGTTCTTAGTCTCGCTGACAAAACAAGTGACATGAGTCACCGAAAAGGCAGGACAGAAGTCCCGTGGCGTCTGCGGCTCCGTATCCGCCTGGGCTCCTATCTGAGCCCCGTCCCCGGAGCCGCGTTTCTGTGTCTTACGTGACAACCTCTCTTTAAGCAGCGATCCAGCAAAACTCTAGGGCTCATCGTTTTCTTCTCCAAATAAATATTTTATTCAAAAAGCGTTTATCAAGCTCTTCCTGCGCGTTGTGAGTATGTGGTTACAGACAAGCCTCCATCCGGGGTGCGGGCCGGACACAGATGGGGCCCCGGACCAGACGTCTCAAGAGCGAGTGGTGACGGGTGGGCGGGGGGGGTCCTCGCCTTGAGACCTGCCCTCCAGCCACAGCTGAGGCCCCCGAGTTCTGACCGACTTCTGGGCGGCCACAGAGGGCGCGGGAGGGAGGCGCGAGGCTGCAGCAGCACAGCCGCCGAGACTGAGCTTCGGGGGGTGGACAGAGCGCCCAGGGCGCACAGCCGTCGGCGGCCCGGACGTGAGAGCCACGCCGACTGCCGCTCTGGGTGACCGTCCCATCTGCTTTGTGCCTTATCAGGGCCCAGGGTCCCTCCTCCTCCCCGTTTCCCAGGTCAGACCGCACAGCTTCCCGCCAGCTCAGGCTCCCGCCTGCCCTCCTCGGACGCGGATGCTGGTGCCTCCCGGGGCCCTGACTCGGTGCGGCCGCCCCGCTGCTCTTGTCCCCTGACCCTAAGCTAAGGCGTGTCTGGGCCTAGTGGGCCCGCGTGGGCCCAGGGATTCATACGAATAAACAAAGGGGCCTGAAGGACGCAGACGCTGCTCTGCGGGAGCCGGACCTCTGGGCCTGAGCGTCTCTGCAGTGACCCGGTGGGGCCCACCGCGCGGCCAGAGGGAACCCTGGGAGGTCGCGCGTCCCTAAGGCCTGGGCCGCCGTCCTTTCCAGGCCACGTGTTCCTGCCCCCGGGACAGCATTTCTCATCAGTCGTTCTTTACTCCTCACGCTCCGTTATCTCCCTGGACAGGGTTCTGATGAATTCAGCAAAACCAAGTTACAGGACACTAACCGTCTGACGGCTCTGTGCGCTGAGACCGGTCTTCACGCCCACCCACCTCTACGTTTAATACGCGGCTGTCTGGAGGTCTCTGAAGACAGGGGAGTGGGACGATTCCCGCGCCTGGGCTCGTCCCCACCTGGACCCCCGCCCACGTCCCAGGGAGCCCTGCATGTCCCTCGTGTGGCGCCCTGGTGTTTGCTGGGCTGCGCCCACGGCTGCTGGGCCCCAGCCTCGACAGAAAGCTGACTCTGCGAAGTGGGAAGTCGGGGCCTAGCCTGCGCGGTTTGGCTCCGGTCTCCACAGCAACGCACTGGTCCAGCCGAATAAGACGGCCCGCCCTCCAAGGAGGCATCACAGCCAGAGCAGTGAGGGGCCCCGGCGCAGGAAACGGTCTGGGGTCCCAGGCATGTCGTGCTGTCCTGTGTCCCCACTCGGCAGGGCTGAGCGCCTCAGACCAAGCCACCCCTTCCCCAGGTCACGAATAATTTGTAAAGCTATGGCATTCTTTCTTTGCTTTATGTTTAAAAAAACGTTTGTCGTTCTTTACCCTCTTGAGAATTTAACACGCTTTTTCAGCCTGAAGACTGGCCTTCGTGCCAGAATGTTCTCCAAAATTTCCCGACTTTTTTTTTCCTGAATTTTCCAACTGCCTATCAGTCTCTCTTTTTCCTTCAAATTACTCAGAAAGAAACTGCCCCTAAAGCATGGTAGAGAAAGCACCTGCGTGGTTTGTCCGGCTCTAGGCTGTGTGATCTCTGTCGTCACTTACACTCTCAGCCCCACTGTCTACACCCGTTCAGAGGGTACCGTGTTCATGCCCAGGCCCCACACAGTTCACACGTATTTACCAAGAGCCTGCAAGGTGCGCGGGTCCCACTCTGCCCATCGCTGCCGAGAATCAGCTCCCGTCTTCTGCCTGTCGCAAGCTCTTTTCTCCAGCTGGCCGTTTGGAGACTGCCTTCGGCCAAGGGCCCTGGCAGCCCTGGGTCAAGGTCGTTGCAACGGAAGGGACCCCATCCAGTGGAAGAGACGATGCTGGCTGTCGTCAGGACCACCCAGACTCAGTGACAGACAGCTCCTGTGACTGCAGGGGCTGCGGGGTGCTCGCCCGGGGACGGGAGGCCTGTGAGGACGGGAGGCTTGCGGTGACTCTTAGGCACAGAGAGGAGAGGAGGGCGCAGCGTATCCGGAGCGGGGAAGCCGGCCTGAGAGCTGGGAGCACAGGACGGGGCGGGGGGCGGCAGTCAGAGGTGTGAGGCTCACAGAAGAAGCGGTTGTGGGGCAGGACTGTTGGGGCATGGACAGAAAAAATATGAAACAACCGGAATTATGGTGCTGCAGGAACAGGAAGGGAGTTTGCCACAGCCGCGTGGGCTCCGGTAACCAGACACTGCCCTCGCAACTCCCAGCGGAGATCAGACTTCGGAGACACAGGTTTGACTGAAGATGAAGGCAGACGGTCCTGCAATCCTTTGGTAAGACTCTTAGACGGGCTTTTTGGGAAAGCGAGGCGGTGGACAGACGGGACCTGCCGACATCAGAAGGCAGCTGGGCTGTTCCCTCCCAGGGACGCGGAGAGTTGAGCCCCGGGCCCGATGCTACAGGCGGAAAGTAGGGAAATTATGGCATGTAAAAAGTCACCTAGTCCTGAAACTTCACACTGTCTGTTAGACCCGCAAGCTAAAGAATTAACCGCTGCCCAGTTGCTCATTAAATCCTTCGCTGGTTGTTCACGTCGCCCAGTCTGCGTTTACCGTCGTTTCTAGACAGCGTTGCTGGGAGACTCGTTACCGTGGTTAAGGCAGGTGTGTTCGAGGCGCAGCTCTGGCCGTGCGCGTGCCGGGCTTTATTGTATGCATATTATTTTAATGACACGGCTCAGCTGTTATTAAATCGTGCACCTGGAATGGGGAGAGCCTGCAAACAGCTCCTTCTCCCCCTCTCACCTCTGTCCCCCTCCCTGTCTCTCCCTCCCTGTCTCTCCCTCCCTGTCTCTCCCTCCCTGTCTCTCCCTCTCTGTCTCTCCCTCCCTGTCTCTCCCTCTCTGTCTCTCCCTCCCTGTCTCTCCCTGTCTCTCCCTCTCTGTCTCCCTCCCTGTCTCTCCCGCCCGCCCTCCCTCTGTCTGTCTGTCTGTCTGTCTGTCTCGGCGCCTGTGCCGTGAGACCCACCCCGAGAGCGCCCGGGACAGCCAAGACCACGTGAGCAGGGAGAGCGAACTGCTCCCCGGGGCTCATCACGAAGGGAAAACGGGACATGGAATGTTTGTTTCTCCAGGACAGAGACTGGACGCGAGTGTGGCGCTTCCCCTCTCGGACTCGGGGGGCCGCGCTCTGGAAAGTGGGGATGCGGCCCGGCCGGGGCGAGGCCGGCAGGCGGGGCGGCTCAGCTGCCGGGAGGGGAGCCCCGGGCCGGGCTCCGAAGCCGCCAGGGCAGTGGCGGTGAGAGCAGAGCTCTGTGGGGCTCGGGGGTCTCTTTTCTGAAAGAATTTTTGTTTTGCCTAAAATCAGAAAACTTGGACACGGCTTTTTATGCTTTCAGCTTTTTTCTTCTGTCTTTTACTTTGGACTGCCCTTCAGACTAATCAGGCTGGTTTGGGTGGCGAGTGAGGGAGGGGTTGAGCTGACCCACCCGCCTCTGTGCTGGGTTTCCCTTGAGAGCTTTCTTTCCTCTCTGAAGTGCTCTTCTTAAGTGGATTGCGGTTTTTTGCTCTATAATGGGGTCTGCCAAACAAACAAACAGCCCCAAGCACCCCACCGCGTTGCCGTACCTCGCTCGCTGGGCAAGCGGGCGGCGCTTATTACCCAGAAACAGGTCGTTTCGCCAGGAGACCCGTCAGATGCCGCCTTACTTCTTCCCGGGCTCCGGGCTCCGGGCTCCGGGGGCGGGGGGGCCCGGCAGGACCAGAGGCCCGGGGCTCGCCGTGCTCTCTTCTGCTGTTTCTCCTGCTGACGAAACCGCGGAAGCTGCGAGAAGTGGCCGTGGGTCTGTGTCCCGCTGGAGGCACCCTCCACAACCCGCCAGGTCTCAGCAGGTGTCTCCCATGTTTAAGGGGTGTCCACAGGGCAGCTTGCAGTGATAATACAAGGGCAAAGAGGCTTAAATACTGAAGACAGAAACTCCTTTCTGGGTCAGGACGATTTAGTGAACAGGGAGCAGGCTCTGGCCACACTTTCTTAACACATTTTTGTGACTTAATGGGCGAGAACCATTATGTGGTTATAGAGTTACTTTCAGGGCCTCTGGCTGGACTCCTTAGAATGCATGATCATGAAGCAGCATTTCTCTATGACGAAGCCATTTAAATGTGATCCGTTGCTTTAAGGGCATAAATCCCAAGGGAAAATGTCCAGGTATTTAATAATTGCTCCCAGTTCTAATTTCCCTCCTAGGAAAAGGTCAAGGAGAAGCAGACCCTTGGAGCTGTTTAGAGTCCATTAGGGACAGCGAGCTGGAAAAGAGGCAAATGGACGGCGTTTTCAAGATCGAGTTACTGGAACCCCAAATGTTTGCCTGGCGTGTCCTCGTGACGCTGGCCGCCCAGCCCGACGCCGCGGACTCTGTGCACCCCAGTACTTTTCACCCCTCCCTCCGGCGCTTACGCCGCTGCGGCCACCTGCAGTCGGGGCCGGGCTGACTCAGAGCTGACCCGTGCTGGTGCCGGCCCGGACCGAGGCGGGAGAGGGCGGCCAGGCGGCTCTCAGCCCCCTCTGCAGGGCCCGGGCGCCCGCCCGGCTCATCAGTTACTGACCGCGGAGGGGCCCAGCCCTGGGCTGGTTCCCAGGATGTGGTGAGGACAAAGCATGCTCTCAGCTTTTGAGAAACATCTCCTGTTCTTGGCTGGAGGAAGCCAAAGCAGGACCGATCTAAAAAGCTGAACAAAACCAGAGAAACTGCAGTCGGCTGGGTGACCAGGGTCCACGCCGACCATGAAGACACGTCTTGAGCTCACGGGCCTTGATACGAGGTATGAGGGCCTTTACTTCTGGGACCTTCACCCCCAAATCCCAGTCTGACCAGGAGAAGCACATTGGACAAGCCCACCGAGGAACATTCCAGAAAACACCCTGAGAACTGCTGGGGCCTTCAGGCCAGGGGAGGTCTGAGAAACCGTCACAGCCCAGAGGAGGCGGGAGATTTGAGGACTCAGCTTGGTGAGGACCCTGGGTGGGGTCCCGGGCAGAGCAAGCCCATCGGTAAAAACTAGGGAAACCCGACTCAAGCACGGGCTTAACGACCACCTGTCACTATCGGCTTGTCACTTGCAACAGCGAACCACCTCGTGGGAGATCCTTACAGAAAACCCCTTGTACTGTTCTCAGTTGGTCCATAAATCTAAAACTATTTTTAAGCAAGAATGTTTCTAGGAGGGAAAATAGAACAGGTGAAAATGGGAAGTCCCATTGTGGCTCAGCGGGTTAAGAACCCTGCAGAGTGTCATAAGGATTCAGGTTCAGTCCCTGGCCTCACGCACAGTGGGTTAAGGATCCCATGTGGCTGTGGTGTAGGCTGCAGACCCGGCTCGGATCTGGTGTTGCTGTGGCTGTGGTGTAGGCCAGCAGCTGTAGCTCCGATTTGACCCCTAGCCTGGGAACCTCCACATGCCGCTGACACCTACGCGACGCTGCTCTGTGCCCCACACAACAAGCTCCTCGGCCCACAGCACCCCGCGGGGGCAGAAGCTCTTACCTGGGCTGGGGTCCCAGGCCCGTCCAGCCTGAGGCTGGAGCTGTGCCGTGGCGGCAGTGAGGCGGGGGTGTCTTCACGGCGGCGGTGGGGGACCCCTGAACTTGCAGGGGGTTGGAGGGAGGCCACACCCCGCAGAAAGAGCGAATCGACCTGACCGTACAAGCGGCTGGGGCGGCCGCTGCCTAAACTCTCAGCCGGGCCCTTTGGACCATGACGGAGCCACTGTTACCAGCTGGACACGAAGGAGCAACTACAAAACTGGACAAAACGCTCGAGCCTCTGGGCAGCAGGCGGTGCGGCTGAGGCTCTGGGGGGGGGCCGGGAGCCTCACCCGGGGTCTCCCGGGGCCCGTGGGGCACAGCGGGCAGGCAGCCAGCCCAGCGAGGACGGAGGTGGGCTGGCAAGGGGAAATGCGAAATGCGGCCAAAGAAAGGCACGCGGTTCCTGCAGGGACGCAGCACCGGGGACGGTTCCCCATCAGCATCGATGAAGCTCAGGGGGCAGTGACAAGATGAATTTAAGACACTGAGAAGAAAAATGAAACTGTCCGCTCAGAGTCCGCTTAGGATGTCTTTTTAAAAAGATTCCACAGCGTGACTGAGTTGGGTTACTGTGCAGTGTTCTTTCCTATTCAAAGGTACTGACACAATTCAAGGCATTAACAGAGGAAAGGAGAAAACCACAGGAGCATCTTAAGTGTAGAGCAAAAGCATTTGATGGAAATAAAACCAGTGAATATCGTACACTTTCTTCCGACGAGGACACAGGCCCATCCGCGGGCGCCTTCACTTCCTTTGTGCATATGGAAGGGTTCTCCCGGGACTAAGCAAAGGCAAATACGTCCCCATCGTCATCTCCAAGACACAAGAAGGGTATGAAAGAGACAGGTGTGTAAGGAAAGAGCTGCAGCTGCCTTCCTCCCAAGCACTAGCTGTGTGCGTGTGAGACCCCCTGGTCGCATACACGGCCGTGGCAAATGCCCGGGACACGAAGCCAGACATCGGACTCGTCTCCCCGTCTGAATTCTAGCAAGGAGCAACGGGGAAATCGCATTTCAAAAGTAAAACTTGCAGTAGCCTCAAACACCTAGGAGTCAGTCTAAGAAAAGCTGCCGCCGACAGCAAGCGCCACCGAACGAGGCCCACTGAGAGCTCGGCAAACCCCGCCGCCAGAACGACCCCAACTGGTCTGCACTCTCAGTACAATTCCTAGTCAAATTTCAGCTGTTTTTAAAGATATTGAAATGGAGATTATCAAATTTATATGGAAATGCGAAAGAGGAGACAAACTAATACTTTTAATAGGAGTCAGAGTAGTCGGTTCCTCAGCGGGCAGGGAGTGGGTTTGGACTCTGAAGACGACGGAGGAGACTTTCTGAATCCTGGAAACTTGTGCCCCCGAGCCTGGTGGTTGTGACATCAGCGTAGATGTAAATAAAACCTCTCTACCTGTGCAGTGCGTTAATGTTTCTTAAACAAGGCAGATGTAATGCCAGATGAAAAGAAGCAAGAAAAGAATAAACAAAACGCGTCGTAATGTAATTGAGAAATCTTTAAGATTAATCCACAGTAAATACATTCCAGGAAAACCTGTGGTATAAAGCTAAAGCCAGGTGTAAAGGAGTGTTTACAATGTATTTATTAGTTTATTTATTTTGGCCTCACCTGCGGCACTTGGAAGATCCTGGGCCAGGGGTCCAACCCGTGCCACTGCAGTGACAATGCCAGATCCTTAACCCGCTGCACCGCAAGGAAACTCCAGCAATTGTAAATGATTATATTTCAGAAAAGAACTAATGAGCTCATTTTCCTGTTCTAGAAATTAGGACAGAAACAAGCCACAAACCCAATGAAACCAGAAGGAAAGGATAGTTTGTGATTACATATCATGCTTTCATAATGCAGGAATCACCGAAAGGGAATTGGCGTGTGTGCCGAGGATTAAGAGCGGTGGCCCACGGATCACAGGGGCACAGTTCAAGTGCTGAATTTCTATAAAATGTCATCTAATATCATTTAATTCTTGTGATATGTTAACTACAGAAGAAGAACACATGCTGTGTTTAGACACACGCACAGGCAGTGGAATCTGAAAGTGCAGAAATAGGTACCAACTCGGGGGCAGGTGGGAGGGCTCCTCTGTGTTTACTTGAGTCTGTGATACTTTCTTTTTAAAAACTGCTACAACATGCAGTCAAACCTTAGCTTCTGTTCAGCCTCCATGGAAGGTAGCTGTTGTCTTTTGCACTAAATCTGCTTTTCTGTTTAAGACGTTTCTTAATTCAAAATAAGGAAAAATGTAAAGCGATTTTAGTTTTACTTTTCTTTTTATGAACGATTAAGTACTTTTATTTTTATGAACGATTAAGGGAGCTGGAAGCGGAGGTCCTCAAGTTGAAAGTAAGTCCTCAAAAGCAAAAGCTTAGGGACTTCTTTTTTTTTTTTTTTTTTTGTTTATGAGGGTCACGCCCATGGCATATGGAAATTTCCAGGTTAGGGGTTAAATCAGAGCTGCAGCTGCTGGCCTAGGCCACAGTTCTTGGCAACACCGGACCGTTAGCCCACTGAGCAAGGCGGGGGGACCCCATCTGGCCCTGAAGATCCTTATCCTGGCCCTGGGGACCCCCGTCCTGCACTGCTCCTGGCCTTGACCCTCTGAGTTCACAGCAAGACGGGGAAGACCAGGTATGAGGAGAGAGGATCTTTATCAGGAAATTAAGATTTTGAAATACTGTTCTCAGTTAATTTTTTATTAAAAGACCCTTTTTGAAGGGCAATTTTAGATTCAGAGCAACTTGAGGGGAAGGTACAGAGCTTCCCACATGCCCCCCGCCCCCCCCCCACCCGTCAGTGTAGCAGCAGATGGTACCTTCTCACAGTCAAGAACCTGCGTGGACACCGACTAAGCCAGCGTCCACAGTCTAGCGACAACTTGGCCCTGGGGCTGCACGTTCTGTGGGTGTGGACAAATGTGCAAACACATACCCGTTACAGGGCCGGACGGAGCACGACCCTGCCCTAAAGTCCTCTGTGCTCTTCCTGTCATTCCCCACTCAACTCCTGGCGACCTCGGAGTTTCCACTGTCCTCAAAGCTCTGCCTACTCCAGAGGTACTTAGATATTAACAGTAAAATGTCCGGGAGTAACAAAGCAACACGAGAAACAGGACACAAGACATCTTAGGTCTGGGCAGAGAGAAAGGACTTGCCACCACCTTCTCCTGCTTTTTCTGGCTCTATGCTTCTTCTGCGTCTATTCACAAGTTCCCTAAGGCTTCTGACAACCCTCAGCACCCGCGGGTGGGAGTGTGGTCTGAGAGGGGCAGGTGACAGGCCACACATGGTTTAAGGCCCAGAGCTGCTTGCCCCCAAAACTCAGTGGAGATTCCAAACCAGAGCTCCCAGACCTGTAATTCTCTGGCCTCAAAGGACAGTGATGCTGCTTCTTGTCCTTCCCAAGTGGACAAGGAGGAGGCCTGGGTCATAGCAGCAGATGAAGGAAAGTCAGTGGGGACCATGGATTACAGCCAGAGGAGCCTGGCTGAAAATCCTCACTTTTATGAGCAAACCACATAACCTCTCTGAGCCTCAGCTTCTTCGAGGGGAAAATGAGAAGGAAAAAATAGGAAGTAACCCTTACCGAACAATTTCAAGGTGCCATTGTCCTCAGTGCTTTGTATTGTTAACAAACGTAATCCTCCAGATGCCCTTGGGCAGTGGGTCCTATGGTATGGATGCAGCAATGGGTGAAGAGGTCAGGGCTCACCTCATGATCATGCAGCTTGAATTCCACTCGGTTCTCTGTCTTGGCCTAAGAGAGTGTGATTCTCATGAGGAGGGAAGGGCAGGAGTGGCCTCTGTGTGTCTCCTGAGTGTCTCCTGTGTGTCCTCTGTGTGACTCAGACTTCAGTCAAAGGCTTGGGGGCCCCTCCTTGGAGCATTTGCTGAGACCCACACTGAGCCAGCTTCTGTGCCAAGAGCAGGGGCTTTAAAAGCTCAGCTCTGCTCCAGGGTGAGCTTGGTGGGGGAAGGAAGCACGTTGGAGGTCCGAGAAGCAGATGATGAGCTTTGATGGGTGGACAGTGTGGCTGGGGGAGCCCTAGCAGGAGCCACATTGATACTGAGGAATTGCGTGTTCACTGCCCCCAGCAGACCGGCCCATCTGAGCTCTGTTTAGGGTACCAGGTCTCGCACTGCTCCCTCTGAGCTGATTTCCAGTGCAATCTCAAGGGGCCCAAAGAGCTGAGCCGTCTGGGATTACAGTGACACTTATGACATCATGTTCTTCAGGCTACAATAAAATTTTCTTCTAAAAGGACATCAAATATCTGCTTACACTTGAAGAAGCTTAAACAAGAGCCTTGAGCAAATGTGGTTTTCTCTTTGGCCTTTTTCTATTCTGTAACAGAGCTGAGAATCTTTCTCAGGCTGCAGTAATATGGTAACGTCACATCTTTGCTTCCAAAAATGACTTGCGCTTCACAACCACTTCAGCTCAGCCCTCGTCCCATCATGAGTGGTGTCTCCTGCCCTGTGGGTTGTCCTGGTGACTTTCCCAAGAACAGCTCAGTAACTAAATTTTCCGGAAGCAGGTGTGGTTGAAAATAGGCTGCCAGCCCAGCTGAGAAAGATCAGCACCATGGCAGTGGTTTGGGGGGGTGACACTGAAAGTGGGGACCAGGGACCTCACGGAAGGTGGAGGCTCACCTCCACCCCACTTCTAATGGAAAAACGTGGTCCTGGGTTTGGAATGTCCCTTAACAACTTGCTTCTTCTGAGCAAAGAAAGCCGCTCAAGGAGTTAAGGGAGTTGGTATATTTAAAGATTAGTCCATAACCTCAAGTAAAATTTATGAATTATTTAAAAGTAGTCTCTTAGAGTCTGATTTTGAATTGTGACTTTCAAACACGCTCTCTTCCTGCAGTTGTCACTGTGACACAATTGTATCATTTGGCTTTTGTCAAAAGCTGTTTGGAGCCATAAATTTTCTCCAACTTTTATTAGGAAAACTTCTCACATCTAGAATGACTGTTGAAAGAATGATGCAAAGAAGCCAATTTAACTTCTGTCCAGATTGAACAATTATTATTATTTTGCTGTCTACATAAACACACAGATATGTATTCATGTAACTACATTTAAATATAAATGTATGTAAACTGTAAATATTTAACATACAAAATAATACTATAATGTAAATGTGTGTTTTAATATAGATATTTAAATAAAATGTAAATATTATGACTATAAAATATTAAATTATCAACATATGTATGACTAAACATTTGACAATAAGTTTACCCATCATGATATTTCACTCTTAAATACTTTAGAATGTTTGTCTTAAAAGAAAAAACATTCTCCTGTGTAACTAGGATACCAATAACACAACTAAGAAAAATCAACAATTCCATACCTTGTATCTAGAAATCAAATTTCTCTGATTATTTCAAGAATGTTTTTATAGTTGTTTGCTGTGTTTTAAACATGGAGACAATCTAGGGTTATACACTGCATTCTATGTCTCTTTCATCTTTTTTTAAATATAAATCAGCAGTGTTCACATATGCAAATATAAATATTCTAGTAGCCACATGAAAAAGGAAGGAAGAAAGCTGAAATTACTCTTAGTTATGTACCGATTTACATGATTTATATGACCCTATCTGAATCACAGTGGTATCGACGTGTAATAAATATGAACATATTTTTAAAATTACACTTTTTTCCCGCTAAGTCTTACAATCTGGTGTGTGTTTTTTGTTTGCTGTCGACCCCGACCGGCCCCAGCTGGCATGTGCTCTACAGCCAAGGGTGTAAAGCGGCGACCACATGGATGCCGCAGGTCTTCCTGGAGCCCCTGAATTTTCAGCGGTGTTTATTTTCTGCAGTTCATTTTTGAAAACAAGTTCGAGGTTCCTTTCAGCCAGATGAGTGCAAAGCACTCTTTAATTTCAGGACTGGGCAGCCGTGTGCTGCCCGGGGCTCAGGACAGAGCCCTCATTTCAGGTCGCCAGCGCGCTCTCCAGGCCCGGCCCGTAAGACCTCACATGACATCACCGCAAACC
>PVHT021183521.1:228719-301304 GCA_004024745.2 Catagonus wagneri | reverse complement strand
GGGGTCTAATCGGAGCTGTGGCCACTGGCCTGCGCCGCAGCCACAGCAACGCAGGATCCGAGCCGCGTCTGCAACCTACACCACAGCTCACGGCAACGCCGGACCGTTAACCCACTGAGCAAGGGCAGGGATCGAACCCGCAACCTCATGGTTCCTAGTCGGATTCGTTAACCACTGCGCCACGACGGGAACTCCAAATAAACAGTTTTTTAAAAAAGGGAGAGCTCTGGCCTGGAGACGTGGTGACGAAACTGGCACACTGCGCGCAGCTCTTGGCATCTGTTCATCCACCCGCTTGTCCCGCGCCTGAGGAAGGGGAACCAGCCAGCGGAAACGCAAAGATCCCGGCTGTCACTTCGGTTATGTCCCAGGGGCTGTCAGGTGAGGGACCAACGTCGGGTGAGAAATGCGAGTCTTTGCAGGAAGGGACAGGAGTCAGCGCGGGCGGGTCGGGGGCCAGGGCGTGCAGCGGTGGGTGGGTTCACGCACAACAGGCCTTTGGGAAGAACTCGTGGAGGAGGAACGTCTCAGCAGCAGTCTGAAGAGGGGGGACGACCGGGTGAGTCTCTGGGGAAAACCAGGAGCGGGTCCCGGGCGGAGGCGCGCGTGCGGAGGCCTGAGCTGCAAGCGCGCCCGGCGTGAGCGAGCGCGGAGGGGCCGCTGCAGGCGGGGACCAGAGGGACCCGCAGAAGATGCGAACGTCCAGCCAGTTGCGGATGCCGTGAGACCGGAGGAGAGCCACGGGGACGCTCGTGGGAGACGTGAACGGGTCTTCGGGGTCTCCGATATGGGCTCAGGGGGGTTAAGGACCCAGTGCAAGGGGCTGAGAAGAACGGCGGGGGGCCCCCGGGTGTGCGTGGTGTCCCGGGGCGGGAACAGGTCTGGGCCAGCGTCTTCTGTCTTCCCAGCGCCATCAGGAGCGCGGCACCGTCTCGGCAGCGGGAGGAGCGTGGCGGTGAGAATGGGCAGCGGAGGACGGGTGTCCGCGCGGAGCGAGGCCCGCAGCCTTGGGGACATCGCGCCTGGACACGGCGCGAGCAGCCGGGGGCTGGGCTGACGCACTCCGCAGAGGTGTGGTCACAGCCGTGTGTGGACACACACATGCATTAAGCGTTGAACTGTTTCCAGTGGCCAAAGATTACCAGCCATTCTCCATGAGCCGGGGAAGGGGTCCTTGCACTGTGGCCCAACAGCCCGCATCCGGGCCTCGCTCGGGGAGCGGCTTGTGCTCTGGGAGCGCCAGGCAGCTTTCTTTCACACCGTTGGCGGTGCTGCCTATTCACGTGAGCAGAGAGGCGGGAAGTGATTTGCACATAAGGGCAAATTTTCGCTAGTGATTACTTTGGGGCACAGAGACCACAGGGTACTTTCTCTTCTCCGTGTGTAGCTCTATAAAGTCTGATATTTGTATAAAGTACATGTAAGCATTTCATGAACAGAGAGAAACAAAAATAAAAGCAGTGTGGTTCTCAAGAACTCTAGGTGATTGATATCATTTGATTTGCTCTCCAGGTAACTTATCCACGGTGAGACAGCTCGACAGGAAAAAAACGGGCATGTGTGGACACGTTTAACGCAGCATTAGCTGCAGCAGAGGGAACCTGGGACCAGCCCGCGTGAACACCGTGTTACAGGTGACGCGTCAGTTTGGCAGACTTTTGTGCAGCGGTTCACAGTGTGTGTGTGAAGACTGAACACCAATGGACAAAATACCCAGAGGCCAGACTCCAGGCAGAACTGTCACAGCCACGCGACACGTGGGCAGACACGGTCAGAGAGTACGCGGGATATGAAAAACTGGAAAAGCTTATTTTCTTTTTTCGGAGGTGGGTTAGCTCCTCTGGAAGTCAGATGCCCGCTGTCCTTACCTCGCAGCACCGCCCTGTCCCCTCCGTGGGTTCTGCGGTCTAGTCTCACGCTTGTCCCTGAGCTGCTGTCTGCAGGGTCCTCAAAGCTGAAAAGAGTCACGTGCCCCCTTCCTGCCCGCGTGCGATTAAACCGTGTGGGGAGCATGAGGAAGCTTAAGTTCTAATATTTCCCAACACGGCCTCTTGGGTGGTTTTTTCCTAAGATATCAAATTATTTTGCAAAACGCTGGTTAAAGATCACCTTTAAGGAACTGGTTTGTTCCTTCTCATTACCTGTCCCGCCCCCGTGGTGACTCCCTGCCCCGCATTAGCGGAGCTTTGTCACCGGCCTTGGAAAACGCTGCACTGGCACCTGCTTTCTGTCACTCCTTTTGCCTCTGGCCTGCCCGTCTCCTCTAACTGTGGCCCAGAGCATGCAGGACAAGTGTGCCTGAACTCTGGCAAGTTTAATTCCACACGACCCGCTCACTGTTTACACCTGCATCCTGCCTCTGTAATTAGTCTCCCCCCGGCGCTACTGTTACAACAAATGTGAAGAACGGGTGGGATTACAGAGTCAGCCACCGGGATTTCAGCGAGAGGAGAAACCCAAGAGGGAAGCGGAGGAAAAAGGAGACAGAGCAGACGAATGCGTGGACGTGGGGCCGCGGAGCGCGGGGCGCCGTCGGCAGGAAGAGGCCCCTTCCCTCACCGCGTTGGCTCAGCGCCCGCCAGCGCAGCCTGGCGCCACCCGTAATAAAAGTGATCCAATTTTTTTAAGGTGGGGAGGGGGGAGCGTTACCCAAATCTTAATGTTAAATGTCCACAGACCATTTCACTTTATGGTATTTAGGCACCAGCATATTCCCAATTGATTTAGCAAATAGTGATGAGAATTTGCCAATATTTGACCAGCAAATATTCACCAGCCTGGCGATCGATGTTGGCTGACTCCCGTGAGAAGATGTCAGGTGGAGCCAGGAATCTGAGGTGGCGGCGTGAACGGGCTCCCTTTCTTTTTGATTCTAAAATGGCAACTTGCCATCACGTAACAGAGAATAACTTCCACAGGCGTGGAGCCGGGGCCAGCCATCCTCTCCTGTGTCAAGTTGCCCTGGGATGCGTGTCTTTCTTCCAGGACAAAATGTGCGTCTTTTCACACCTGAGAAACCGCAGGGGAGAAGTCGGACCCCGCCCACCCCACCTGCTTGTCTGTGCGTCTGTCTGTCTGTCTGCTGTCCTGCAGCCCCTCGGTTCTTCTCAATAAATGCGATTATTGGTTTATTGCCCTTTCTCTGCTCCCCTACTGGGCAACTTCACGCACACCTCTCACCCTGCTTGTTTACAGAGTGGCCGTGTTTTTGGCAGACGCAGACGATACACACAATATAAAGAAGGAAAGGAAAAGTACCTGCAATTTCACTACCTTTGAATATTTTCTAGACCTTGATAATACGAGTACATGATACTCCATATTATTTTTAATGTTATGTGATAAATTACGTAATGGCTCATCCTTGTCATGTCACACATTTTTATCATAAGGGCTTTTCCGTGGTATTAAACACTCCCTGTGGAGCACGAGTTTTAGCTATGCTGCAGGACGTTTTACCAAATATACGTGCAGTCTAACCACTCCATTTGTGGAACCATCTACCTGCTTTCTCATATTTACCTATTAAAACGTTTCAAAGAGAAAGTATGGTACAGAAGGTATAGAAAGTGTAATTCCACACCCACAGCCTCCGTCCCCGCCCTCGTCCTGGACGGAAAGCCCTTCCTCTTTCTCCCGGGCTCATCTCTCAGCACCCAGCCCCCGGCGGAGTGGACCCCGTGACCACGAGAAGCCCCACTGAGCTGCCTTTGTTGTGGTCCCTGCGGACGTGCCCACCTGCTCCCCGAGCTCGTGGGGTCAGTGCCTGTGCCCCTGCGCCAAGTCGCCCGAGTGGCACACGGGGCTGCGCCTCAGCGTCTGCTCGCCCTGCTACTCACACCTGCAGCGCGGCTTCCTGTCTGCACCACGTCGTCCTCGCCCGGCCGTGTGCGGGCCCTGGTGCCGGGCTTCGTGGCCCATCCGTGAGGCTGAATTTATCTGCATCAGGTTATTTAGACGGGCTTAAGAATTATAGCAGCTCCATTTCTGATCCACTGCTTAGAAGTAAACATTTTCAAACCAGGAAAATCAGAAGCTCGCAGATACCCTGTACCAAGGGCCCCAGACTGGCAACAACCAGGTTGCTTAAAATTTATGGTCAGTTGACTGGCTATTTTGTCTTAGCCTTAAAAGTAAAACTGGAGCCTCCATATGCCATGGGTGCGGGCCTAAAAAGACAAAAAAAAAAGGAAAGAAAGAAAGAGAAAAGGAGGCGACCAAGTCGGGAGAAACTGGAAAGAGCTAGAAGTTGCAAAAGACCCGGCTCCTGGAGTAATAAGAAAGGTGGCGGGCTGACCCAGTGAACAGTCCCCTTACTTGGAGGCTGTTACACAGTCCCTGCAGGAGGATCATTCAGGGTCAGTTCAGCTCTTGTCCCTACGCGGGGCGGTTGTCTTTTCCTCTTGGACTTCCTGTGCAAATGTCAGCGACGCAGCTTTCCTCGCCCTCCTCTTCGATCGCCTCCTGGAGTGGCTGGGCTAACAGAACCTGCGATGGCTCCACAAAGGGAAAACCAGCCTAAAGTCTTTTCCTCTGGCCAGAGTTCTCCTCCTATCAGCATGCACCGAGGTTCGGGTTTCAGCGTGTGGTTCACCGCGCAGAGCAGAGCGGGGAGGGCGCTCACTGACTCCGCTTCTGGTGAGCAGATCAGTGGCTTCCTGGATACGAATGCCCCTTTTCAGATTAGTGCTCTAAATGCATGACCCCGTCTTACCAGACAACTTACGCAGTCTCTGGATTAATTGCTATTGAGGGTTAATGTTATTTATAAACTGAAATCAATATAATCTCTATTGCTCGTTAACCGAGCTGTTCTGGGCTCAATTCTGTTTTGTTTTCCAATTAAGCTCTATTATTTTTTCTTATTGGCCCTTGAAAAATAGCCGCAGAAACGAACTTAATGGTTCTGAAAATGTCGGAGTCAACAAAATGCCCTAATGGAAGATACATTTGACTCTAAAAAGGACCTAATTAATGTTCAGTCATTGGGAATTGCCGAGCGTTTTATTGCCGTCCCTCCACCCCGTGGTACCCCTATTCTACGCTTTTTAAAGCAGTGAGCGACTTAGTGCGAAGGTCAGAGAGAGCTTTTCTCTCCGTTCACTTCGTTCTCAGAGCGAAATCCAAAGCCTTGTGCCGCTTTGCTATCGCGTCGGCCGGCAGAGAGGCCGGTCCCCCGCAGCGGCGGGCCGGGGTCGTCCGTACAAAAATCAGCGTCGTAAAGACAGACTATGTTCCCCCCCCTACAAAAAGTGGGGTTTGGAATGACCCCCGGCCTCTGATGAACCGTCCACGTCTGGCCACACGGGCCGTGGGTACCAGCTGCTGGGACAACACCCCAGCAGAGGTCCCGGTTGCACGACCCCGAGCTGGGGGCCAGGAGTGTGACCCTGGAGGGGCCACCTGCACCCTGGAGGAGCCCAGCACTGGAGGCTCAGGAAGGGCTGCGTTCCTGCCACCTGGCCACTCCGAGATGGAGGAAGAGATTTTTAGTGGAACCCTTCAGTCTCCGGAAGCGAGGTCACAGGGAGCGCGCGTGCCCGGCCTTGGGAGAGGCCCTTCCGTTCTTCCACTGAACTTGTCTCTCAGTCTGGGCGGGGAGGCTGGCGGAGCACGCAGTCACACGTCCCGCCCGAAGCCTCGTGGCCCAGCGGCCCGGCGGTTCAGACAGGCAACCTAGCCACGCGTCCTCCGGCTGCCTCGGTGGGCGGCCCCCTGCCGCTCTGCAGTCCACACTCTCGGTCATCTAGAAGCTGCCTGCACTTCCCTGAGCAAGCCCGTCACCCTAAGAAGAAAGCGGGGCACAACCTCAGTCACCGCTGAGTTTAAACTCCCCCCACCCGCACCTTTTAACTAAAATCGGTGATTTGCTCTGTGCTTGTTCGGCTGGAGGGACCGCGCAGGAAGCATGCGGTGCTGCGAGGTCAGGAACGTCGGCGAGTTCCTGGAATGAAAGTCCGACGCCGTCAAGCGTCTGTCCTTAGCAGGTGTCAGCCGCTCTCTGAGGACCAGACCCGGAAACCGCTCCTGCCTCCAAATGCGGGGTGTCAGGAGCCCCCGCTCCCGCTCCCCAGGCGCCCCCGCGGGCGGTCCGGACTCCCAGCGCCGCCGGACGCACAGGACAGGGTGCTCGTCAGCCTCCGCGGCCGCCGGGGTGCTCGGACTGCCTGTTCAGGCTGGTTCGCCTTTGTCTCAGTAAAGAGTTTTTCTGTGTGTGTTTTTTAGTGTGAAAATAACGTTTCAGAGCTCACTGGGTTCATTAACCACTTGCTGGTGTGTATGTGTCACGCGTGTCACTTAACTCTGCTCACGGCTCCACGAGGCGAGTGTTATGCTTTCTGTTCTCTGGGCTGCAAACCCGAGGGCCAGACCCGCTGACGCTGACAGACGCACAGTTAGGACGTAACGGAGGTGGGATCTGAACCCCAGCCTGTTTTTTCAAAGCGAAGCTAATCCCTGGTCCCACCGGCAGTGTCTGTCCCACAAGAGCCTGCGTCCCTGGAAATACTGAGGATGGGGCTTCACGCCGTCCGAGGCCGCAATTCCCTCTGCTTCCTCGCTCTTTGGGATATCGGTGTGGTCACACGGGTGACGGGATTCTCCTTCCGATTCGGTCCTCTCCCCAAACACCGCAACTTAAAACGCACACCCGTATCCAGGGAGACGCGGGCTGCGCAGCCACACACAGCCCAGGGCGGCTGTCGGCAGGCGCGGTGAATTCCAGGTTCACCCGTGGGACCGTCTGCGGGAAGCAGACCCACGAGTGAGAGGCCCCCCTGCAGAGGGGCCGGGAAGCCGGCGGGGTGAGACTGCGTGTCCCACAGACCACGGCTCTTCCCAGCGGAGGCCAGGAGTGAGCCTGCCGTGCGCCTCTGAAGCACCAGCGAGCGCCCCCCGCACAACCCTGCTCCTAGGTCGCGTGTTCACAACCAGGTGTCATCTCTTATCGCAGCCTCTCACCGTTTCCACGGGTTCGTGACGGTGCCCAGCTCCCCGCAAGTCTGCATCAGAAGCATAGTGTCGATGCTGACAGTTTTAGAAATTATCTCCCACTAAATGGTAGCTGTCTTAAAAACTGATCAAATTGAAGCTTAAAAGAAATCTGCGTGCAAAGCATTGTGACCTGCGCTAACTTACACAGTCCGCCTGTTTCTGTTGGAAAGGCAAGGGACAACAAAATTACCTCCAACAAATCTCTTCTTAGAACTTCAATGGTGCTGGGGGGGTTCCCCTGTGGCACAGTGGGCGGAGGGTCTGGCCTGGTCACGGCACTGCTGGGTCACTGCTGTGCCGTGGGTTCAACCCCTGGCCCCAGAACTTCTGTATGTTGCAGGTGCAGCCAAAATAACTAGTATGCTGTGTTTCTCAGTACGGCCACATTCGGAAGCAGTAATTAAATACAAGTTCTAGAATGTGTTGAATAGTCCCCAGCTCCTTCACTCTCTCTCCTCTTGTTTTCCCAGAATAAACGTTAAAAAAATGAATCAATAGTTGTAAGAGTTGATGTAATCTGTATTTTTTGTCTGCTTCTGAGAGCAGATTGGTTGACCTTGAGCTAACTTATCCAGCTTGGTGGCCGCCCGCTGTCACCCACCCTGAAGGTGGCCCAGATTGCAAAGTGCTGGGGGTATAAAACGCAGGCCAGATTTTGCATAAAAAACACATCAATGGTTTTAAAATTGACTCTATGCTGAAATGAGAGTATTTTGGATATGTTGGCTTGAATACTACGTATTATTAAAAGTAATTTTACCTTTTTCCTATACGTTTTAAAAAAATAACAACTTGAAAAGAAGCACAGGCGGCTTGCATTTTTGCTTTTGTTCTAAATTGTAGCCTCTACTGGCCAAAAGTACATTATCACCTTCCAAATGGGCTCTCATTCCAAGCTGGGAGTGACTTTCTTTGGAAACATTTGGCTTAATAAATTGTAATTGCTGGTAACACTAATAAACTAAGAGGGGATTAATTTACAATTATAGTTTATAAGGAACAAGCAGTAGAAAGCTCTGAGAACGCAGCCCAATATATACTGCATAAAAATTAATACTACCCTGTTACAATATAAAACTGTGATTATATATCTGTCTTCACCCTTGCCTTCTTAGCATCTGGTAAATTGGCAGAGACTTGAAATATAAAATTAACTTCTTAACAGCGAAGCCTAATTAGTTGTAACCTTCTTCGATCAAATCTTTAAACACGCACACAGGCAGTGACTTGTAACAGTAACTCTCGCTTCTCGGCAGGTAGTTTCCATGTTAGCCTCTGAGATGCAGCGATTCCTGCGGGGATGGGGTGCTCGAGCAGGCGGACGCCAGCAACGGGGTGTCACCGGATCGCCTGTGAGGCTGTCTGGTTGCAGCTCGGCTGCTTCCTTTCCAGGCTCACAGACCAGCAGGCGCCTTCCACCTCCCTGGGTCTCGCTGCTGCTGCCCTGACCTCTGCACAAGGCCCCTTATTTTCCTGTTTCCTGCTTTTTTTTTTTTTTTTTGGTCACACGTTCAGCATATGGAATTTCCTGGGCCAGGGATCAAATCCGAGCCTCAGCTGTGACCCGAGCCGCTGCAGAGACGACGCCGGCCCCTAACCCCACAGCGCCACAGCGGGAACTCTCTTCCTCCGTTAGACCAGCCTCTCAGTTCCCCTTCCTCCTCAGCAACGGTACGTGGAAGGAGAAGAGGGGGAGCTAATTCAGTTTAGCAAACACAATCGGTTTAAAAAATGAGTGTAAAATACCCCGTGGTACTTTGTGAAAAAGCAGCCTTGTGAAATGACAGACTTTAATGCTGAAAACAACCAGAAACGCTCCATTAAACAGTAGCTATTCTCATTACAGACTCAAACATTATGGCAACAGATGAGGTTTATTTATAAACTCAGATTTTTTTTTTTTTTTTGGTTCATTGAAAAATTGATGTTTGAAGTGGCCAGACCCTGTCCTGGGGTTCACATGCCAGAGCATTTGCGTGAGAGGGCGCAGCGGTTCGGGGCCTTGAGACTGAGGGGCCAAGGGGAATTCCGAGCTCCCGCTGGGAAGAGACCGCCGCGGTCACGTGGCTTTTCCGGATGGACTCAAAGCACCAGCATCCAGAAGGCCCCGGGCTGGGCTCAGGCCCTCTGAAGGGCCGGGCAGGACAGCCGCCCCACGGGCTTTGACCCATCGAAATCTCAACGGTGAGTCCAAACTATCCACACGCGACAGCTCACCTCCTGCCTTTGTTAGGGCCACGCCACGGTCCCTCGTTACGCTGTCGTTTTCCATCATGATTTTTGTAATGTTTTTGTAAAATATACATTTATAAGCAATTATGACATCATCATTACTATCACTATATCAAAAATTCTCTTCCACCATACTGGTTTATAGATTGTTTCTTTCTCTGTCATCTGCCTCCATATGTCTGTAAAACTGAACCACACACCTGCAGTCCCAGACCGTTTTCACTTCGTCTTGAAATACATACTTAGATGAAGCCCTCAAAAATTTTTTCAGAGTCCCCGTCATGGCTCAGTGGATAAGAATCCACTGAGTATCCAATGGAAAAGGATCTGACTAGTATCCATGAGGACGCAGGTTCGATTCCTGGCCTCATTCGGTGGGTTAAGAATCGGTGCTGCCATGAGCTGTGGTGCAGTTTGCAGGCATGGCTCGTATCTGGCATTGCTGTGGCTGTGGTGTAGACCATTGGCTCCCGCTCCAATTCGACCCCTAGCCTGGGAACCTACATGTGCTGCAGTGTGGCCCTAAAAAGACAATAAATAAATAAATAAATAAATAAAAAGTTTTTTTTTCAAGTGATTTAATTCTTTGGTGGTTAATTTTGTCACTGGGGATTGTCGGTTCTCTTTAAAAATGAAAACTTTTATTTCTCATTTACTTTTCCTTAAATATACTAGAGAGAACCAGAAAAGAGACGGTATTTTATACTCTATCATCAATTAAAATAAATGTGATTTAAAATTAATACTTGTTGTTCGTTGTAGGAAAAATTTGTAAGAGCCCAAATGTCCAACTTCTGGAGAAATTGGCAAATAAATTATTAACGTTCCTCTTGAAAGATTTAAAACAGATGATGAGCTCTCTGAAGAAATAGTTGGCAACATTTACACTGTCTCTGAAGTCCCATTTCTAAGAATCTACTCTACGGAAATTATCGGAAATACAGTTAAGCACTTAGGTACAGAGACGCCTCCGGAGAGGGACTTGTACAAAGAGAAAACACTGGAAACAGTTCGAAGAATAATTGTGTAATTAAATACTATCAAGCTATAAAATCATGGTTGTTTTTTGTTTGTTTGCTTTTGCTTTTGCTTTTGCTTTTTAGGGCCACACCCACAGCATATGGAGGTTCCCAGGCTGGGGTCAAATCGGAGCTGCAGCTGCCGTCCTACACCACAGCCACAGCAACACCGGATCCGAGCTGCATCTGCGACCTACACCACAGCTCACGGCAACGCCGGATCCTTAATCCACTGAGCAAGGCCAGGGATCAAACCTGTACCTCATGGTTCCTAGTCAGATTCGTTAACCACTGCACCACGACAGGGACTCCCTAAAATCACGTTTTTGAAGATGGGGTATAATAAAAGTGTTCATGATACATTGTTGAATAAAAAATTCAACATAAAAATATACACAAACTGAGTCCCAAGTTCCCTGTATACTCAGTAAATATTAACTTGGTATGGGTGTGTTATAGATGTGAGCTTATTTGGCTTAAAATGAGAAATGCATTATCATTATAGTCGTCTGGTTTTCTTTTCTTTTCTTCCCTTTTTTTTTTTTGCCTTTTGTCGTTTTAGGGCCGCACCCACAGCATGTGGAGGTTCCCAGGCTAGGGGTCTAACAGGAGCTGTAGCTGCCAGCCTACACCACAGCCACAGCAACGCGGGATCCGAGCCGCATCTGCAACCTACACCACAGCTCACAGCAACGCCGGATCCTCACCCCACTGAGCGAGGCCAGGGATCGAACCTGCAACCTCATGACTCCTAGTCGGATTCGTTAACTGCTGCGCCACGATGGGAACTCCCTCTTCTGGTTTTCATTTTCAATATAATAATACACATGGCACGCATTTTCTAGTATTTATTCAAGCTCAGAACATGTGTAGGGAAGTGCTGCCAGCACTGTTATTCTGAAGTCAGCCGCCGCCATGGAGCAGGTTAGGCTCAGGAAGAAGCGGTGACGCAGCCCGGCCCGCTGCCTCACGGCCGGTGACACTTTACAGGGGGGCAGGTGTGTGTCGTGAGAAGGACCGAGGAAGGTGCCGTCGAGATGAGGAGTCCCAGCAGCTGGAGCTGAGCCCCTCACCCTGCAGCCCCTCACCCTGCAGCCCTCACCCTGCAGCCCCTCACCCTGCACCCCTCACCCTGCAGCCCCTCACCCTGCACCCCTCACCCTGCAGCCCCTCACCCTGCAGCCCCGGGAGACAGTGCGGACACAGACTTGAAAGTCTCCTGGAGTTTAGTCACCACCGGAGAGTTCTGAAGAGCAAAGCCAGTGAAACAGAAACACGTGGCTCTGATTTTCTTTGAAATGTAGACAGATTGAAGAGGAAGAAGTTTGGCAAAAATGCACTGGGCGTGGGGAGGAGTTGGCCAAACTGAAAACACTTGAGAAGTGGTATGAGACGCTGGAGACACATTAAAGTGCCCGAACGTTCCCAGGCGTGGGATGTGATGGGGACACGAGGACCGAGGCCACAGAGGCAGGGCTGCCAGGACGCGGTCTGCTTGGCCATCCAGGCAACTGTTCCACCGCAGGGCACCCTGCCCGCCTCCCAGCCCATCCCTCCGTCCTGCCCAGGGGGTCCACCTGCATGACTGTACCTGCTTCGCCTCCTTGCCGTCGCTGTGCGGAGGCCGAGGAGAAGACGGGCTCAGTCCCCCAGGAGCTGAGCCCCCCAGGACCTGCCCCTCTCCCTGGGACCCTGACATGTTTAAGCTGCCCTCTGTAGAAAGTCAGAAACAACAGCAGCAGCAGTTCTTCAACCCCCGGAACGACCATTCGGCAGGTGAGCCAGGGAGCCGAGGCCTGGACGCCGCAGTTACCGCGGGGTCCGGCAGACACAGGCAGAGCCCCCCTCAGCGCGCGGGGCAGGGCCCAGAACGGACCGGGCCTTGGGCCCCAAGTCTCGACTGATTTTAAAAGACAGACACTCTACAAAGTGCCTCCTGCCATCACAACAGGTGAGTTAGACACTAATAGTAAAAGCAAAACTGGAGAAATCAGAGATGTGTGGAAATTAAACAATGCACAGAGAATACACTCAGTGCACTATAGATACTCAATACTCAAAGAAAAACAAGGGAAGTTAGAAAATTCTTAGAGACAAATGAAAATGGGCACACGATGCTTGAGAACCCCTGGGGTGCAGGGAACCGCATGCAGTCGGCCCTCAGCAACCACAGCTTCTGCATCCGTACAATCAACCAAATGAGGACTGAAAATATCCCGTAAAAAAATTCCAGAAAGTTCCAAAAATCGCAGCCTGCATTTACCGCATGCTGGCAACCAGCCACACAGGGTTACGCTGTTTTAGGAACATAAGCGACCTGGAGACGCCTCACGGAGTCCGGGAGGGCGTGCAGGTGGCGTGCAGGTGCCACGCTGGGAAAGATGGTGGGCTCAGCACTTGTCACTCACCGTGGACAACGGTGGCTGGCTCCAGATTCCTCTCTTCTTTGTGAGACTGTTGTGCCCTTGGTCCAGCTGCGCTCAGCTTCTAAGACGGTGACAGGTCTTGGGAAAGAAGCAGGTGATGAGAGAGGACCCACGAGGGGTCAGCAGAGGTCACTGAGGACTGATGGGGGCGCCTCCCGGCCGACTTGGCGCACCTTCTCATTGTGTGGACACCTCACCCCAGCCCGGGAGCCACCAAAGCCTCAGGAAGTGCTGCGGCTGTATTTTCGTGTTTATACTACGGCGTGGAGGCCTGGGCGCCCCGGCCCGCCAGGTCTCGAGGTTGCATCCAGGGCTCCGTCCCGGTCCAGGCTGTCCAGCAGGAGGACGAGAAGTCTAGAAGGAAAGTGAGCCTGGCGGTGGACCACCCAGGGCTGAAGTCAGGGAGGCTGGCTCCTGTGGTCCCCACGACCAGCTGGGCACTGTCCTCGGTTCCTGGAGGGAGCCTGAGAACTGCCCAGATGACAAGGACAGAGAAGGCCCTCAGGACGAGAAAGACTAGCACCCTGTGCACCATTCATTAAAAACACGTGTGAGAACGAAGCCGCCTGCAACCTGGCGGCGTGATGCCCGCAGGCGGTGGTGGGCGCCCGCTCACCTGTCTGTAGGAGGACCGCCTGAGCGCCGAGAGGCCGAGAGCGTCGAAACGTGATGAGCGTGTGATTCAAGAGATGATCACAGCCCCACACGGCCGGGACACGTTCTCACGTGGCACCGCTGCACACCCAGAAAATCATGTTTCAGAGTTTCCAAAAAAAGATACACAGGATACAATACACGTAATCTTCTAGAGATTCTCATTCTAGCATATCGGGGTTTTAGTTTGGATGCTTTGTTTGTTGAATAGCACATCTATTTCTGTTATACTAACAAAAAATCAACTCAGAGTGCCTTAAACAACAGATACAATTATTTTGAAAAATGTAAAGATAGTTCTACACTAGTGATGGAGCACGATGGAAGATAACGTGAGAAAAAGAATGTGTGTGTGTGTGTGTGTGATAGAGACTGGATGGCTTTGCAGTATAGTAGAAAACTGACAGAATACTGTAAACCAACTGTAATGGAAAAAATAAAAATCATTAAAAATAAATAAATAAATAAAAAGTAAAAAAAAAATAAAGATAGTTCTACAGCGAGACTTGATTTAGCAGCTCAACTGGCACGACCAGGATTCAGGACCCAATTTCTCCGTTTCTCTGGTCAGCTCCATCCAGGAAACTGTGCTGGGCCTCATGGCCACAAGATGGCTGCAGAAGCTTCTTGGGTTCCATGTTTCCAGGCTCAAATCCAGCAGAAAAACCAAATTCGTGTTGACTAAACGCGAAAATGCACAACCTGAAAACTGAGAATTACTTTTCGTTTGCTGATCTTGCTGAGGGCTGCAGCCTCCGCAGGCGGATCCTGGGAATCGCTGAGACACTGACCTCCACGATGCGGGTGTGAGAAGCAGGTGCTGGCTCCCCTTGCCCTGCTTTCACTAACCGCGATTTAATAGGAAGATGAAGGTGGCTTGGATCCTGTATTGCTATGGCTGTGGTGTAGGCCAGCAGCTACAGTTCCGATTCGACCCCTTGCCTGGGAACCTCCATATGCCACCTGTGCAGCCCTGAAATAGCAAAGACAAGCAAACAAACAAACAAACTGCCCCCACAGTTATGAGCAGGTGGTGTAACTGCTTCCGTGGGTGGGAATACCCTCCTTCATCCTGTGTCTTAAATGTCATGATCCACAACAGGAAAAAAACGGAATTTAGATTCAAAGCTCAGGAGACGTGCTCTAATGGACCCGCTTGGTAAAGGAGGTCAGATGATTAGCAGCCAGCTCCTGTCTGGGAGATGCTTCATGCAGTTCAGTCTACTTCAATTAAGAAGTAATTGTTAGGTTTTCATTGACTTTACTCAACATGTGTCTGAATCCTGATCTACTTTAATTGCATTTATTTTATATATCAGTGACTGTCTGCACAATTCACAACTTTCATATTGTCCCTTTACTTATACATGAAAGCCTAATTCTTCTTCTAAAGGATGGACTCCAGCTTTTTTTTTTTTTTTAATTTTGGTCTTTTTAGGGCCGCATATGGAGGTTCCCAGGCTAGGGGTCGAATCGGAGCTGCAGCTGCCGGCCTACACCACAGCCACAGCAATGCAGGATCCGAGCCGTGTCTGTGACCTACACCACAGCTCACGGCAATGCTGGATCCTTAACCCACTGAGCGAGGCCAGGGATCAAACCTGCAACCTCATGGTTCCTAGTCAGATTCGTTAACCACCAAGCCACGACGGGAGCTCCTGGACCCCAGGTTTTGTGCATACACAACAGCAACAGGTTCATAACATGATATATTTCTCTAGCGTCATTTAAATGCTTTTTAGGGATTCCCACTGTGGCTCAGCAGATTAAGAACCCACCATGCTGTCCCCAAGGATGCAGCTGGACCCTGGCCCGGCTCGGCGGGTTAAGGAGTAAGTTGTAGTCGCGGCTCGGATCGCAAGTTACCGTGACTGCGGCGCAGGCTGGCAGCTGCTGCTCCGATTTGATTCCTGGCCCAGGAGCTTCCGTATGCCGCAGGTGAGGCTGTAAAAAGAAAAAAAAGAAAACAAGATTTTTCATTCAAATTTTTCTGGAGTTAAGGAATGACTGGCCACTCATTGTTCACGCAACATGTACCCATGATTCAAAACACTTGCCCTTCAGGGGTGCTCGTTCAATCAAATCGTAGCTTTATAACCGTTCTTTGCAACAGTACAGGTCCGTCATATTCAGAATTTAGGAGGATAGAGTCTTCTTATTTTTGTTTTCTAATTTCGTAATCGTGGGAGATGCCCCCATCATATGTCATCAGCAAACTGCAAAACAAAACACTCACGAGAAGGACTAATTCAAAAGGCAGAACCACCCCCAGTGCCGGCAAAGACGCGGGGCAGCGCAAGGCGGGCGGGGGACTGGAAAAACGCCGACGGACGTGCGGGCAGGTGCCCCCGCGACTCGGCAGCCCCCCTGGGAGCGAAAGTGCCGGAATTAAGCTGCCCTCTGGAATAAACGCTGCCAGCTGATGGCACAGCCACCAGTAAAGCAACCGGGCGGGGGGCCAGGCCTCCACGCCCATCAGTCCCCTTCTAGAAAGTCAGCCTAGGTCGCTGACAGCTGAGCGACGCGGCCTCTCCCTTCCTGCGCCCCAGTTCCCGACAGGGCTGGACCCCAAAGCCCCAGACGCCCCCAGACGCTAACAAAAGCAGAGCCCGGGACCTGCCCCGTCCCCCAGCGACCTGTCTGTGGCTTCAGGCGCACCGTGTACCCGCCGGGACCTGGGCGCAGCGGGTCTTGTTCCTCAGACTCCTCCATGGTCTCTGCCGAGGCGTGTCCCCCACTCACAGTAAGAACCGCGAGGGCCGCTCCGGTCCCGGCGCCGGCTCCGCTCGGGGCGCCCGTGGGGGCTGCTCGGGGGACGGACCAGGCGAGGGCCCCAGGCGGACCCGCCGGCAGCAAGAGCCGCCCGGTCTCGGCGTTTACACACGTGAGCTGAAAACCGTCTTCACCCGAAAACCGGCCCAGACGTTTCAGCAGCTGATGTTCACGAGCGACAGCACTTGGAAGCGACCGAGCCGCCCTCCACCCGAGGAAGGAGCAAACAGCCGCCGAGCGTCCGCGGGATGGAAGCCCGACCCGGAAACCAAGGGAAGTGAGCCATCAGCCGGGAGAGGACGTGGAAGGGCCTTAAATGCGCGTCGCTCAGCGAGGCTGCCCGCGCGTGATCCCCGCTGCGCCACCTTCTGGAAAGGGCGGATCTGCGGAGACCGTGAGAGCGCAGGCGGGCTGGGGGAGAAGGACAGGCGGCTGGGACGTGCGCGGTTCTGGGGCGAGAAACCACCCTCGTGCGTGATGCTGGGACAGCGGGTTCACGACGGCGCGCGCTTGTCGAAACTCCCGGACTGTGGAGCAGAGAGGACCTCAGCAGGACGCCCTCGCGGTCGAAGGCACAACACTCGCCAAGGGACGCCGTGGGCCCGGGAGGTGTGAGAGCTGCGTGTACTTTCTCCTCAGTTTTCCGTAACCCTAAAACTTGCTAAGGATAAACCCTATTAATTAAACAAAATTAGCCCAATAAGTCATTTGTTTTTATTTTCTGAGGTGTCAAGATCAATACTGTACACAAAAGTAACTTGATTTCTCCTTCTTATATTCTAAACACATCTAATAAAATTCAGTACTTTCATTTGGGCTGCGAAATTAGAAAGTTTTAACTCAAGATCTCAGCGTGAGTAGTTTGCTTTATACCATTTCAGCTCCAAGACCAAGAAATTGTATGTCTGCTTTTATTTTCAACCCTCAGTTTATTTTTGACATACAGATGCACTTCTCAGTAGAAGTGTACACATACTTGAAAAGATGTGCTAGAAGTTTATGTTAGAAACCTCACAGTTTGGGATTCTTGCTGTGGCGCAGTCGGTTAAGGATCTGGTGTCGTTTCTGCAGCAGCTCAGGTTCGATCCCCAGCCCAGCGCAGTGGGTTAAGGATCCAGGGCTGCTGCAGGTCGAAGCTGTAGCTCAGGTCTGGTCACTGAACCAGGAACTGCCATGTGCCACGGGCGCAGCCAGAAGGGAGAGAGCAGCCTCACGGTGTGCCATTGAGTGGACCCTGGTGAATATCCACCAGAAAGTCCCCAGTCCCCAGGTGGCAGGTGGGGTCACGCGAGCAGTCAGCCCAGCGTGGATTAAAAGACAGGGATGACCCACTTACCAGAATGTGCCCAGAGCGAAAGCAAAACCACCCGCCCCGACCAGCAGCGAGATTACGGCCAGAAGGGCTTCTGGCAAACACTTCTGGCCTCAGTGCCCCGCCCTCTCCCTCCCGGAGGCTCGCTGTCCCTTCCGCGTCCCTTCCGCGTCCCTCCTGCCTCCTGCGTCTCTCGGCGGGGCGCCAGGGGACAGCACGCAGTCTGCTCCGCCGTGAACCACGTGGGCCCTTTGGGGATTAGCTCTTTTCTTCTGAGGTCAGCTTTGGCATTTAATATGTTCCAGGAAAACCATGCCTTTCGTTTCATCGAGTTTTTTGGATTTATTTGCACAGAGTTAAGGCACATTTCATAATTTTCTGAAAAATGCTTATTTTCAAGGTGGTGACTGCGGGACACATCGCAGAATCCAGAAGGTGAACTGCGATAGGCTGGACAGCTGTAAGTCTCCCTTCGACCTCTGCCCCAACCCTAGCCGCACTCCCTCGAGGTCGTTCCAAGAGTTTATTTTACAAACGACAAGACATAGTCTACGCAGTGGGCTTGCAACCTCCCTGTAAGTCCAGTTGCAACGTCAAATCTTACGTCACGGATTTGCTTTCAGCGTGTTTCCGTCACTGTACACCCCGAACAGAAGCTCTACTTCACAGAGCAGTTGCCGGCCTGCTTTGCCTGCAAAACATTCAAGCGTTAGGCCAGGCCCTTCATGCTTCTCCCATCCTGTTCCCTTGGAAAGATTAAATCTCAGATGGCAGCTCAGAGAGACCCAGAAAGAGGGGTTTTTCCGCTAAAGTTCTGAACTCACGCAGCTGTATTGAGCGGTAGTGCTCAAGTTTAACGCGTATTCGGAGTTGAGAAAAACCAGAGCCCTTCCATGCAGTGTGACATTTGGGGCCGTGTGGGGAGCGCTGGGTGGTAAGCGGCCAGCAGAGGCAGCCATGACTGTCCCCTGAAGGAGCACAGGAGGACAGTAAACCAAGGAAGACCCCAAGGAGCCTGCTTGTTCCTTCCTCAGCATTAACGGAAAATGCACAAGCGGTGTTTAGCGGGATGCACACGACACTGGCAAAAGATTTTTTAAAGATTTTTAGGCCAGGAGTTCCCACCATGGCTCAGTGGGTTAAGAACCTGACTAGCACCTGTGAGGACGCCGGTTCGATCCCTGGCCTCACTCAGTGGGTTAAGCGTCCGGCGTTGCTATGAGCTGTGGCTGAAGACGTGGCTCAGATCCCGCGTTGCTCTGGCTGTGGGGCAGGCCGGTGGCTACAGCTCCGATTCAACCCCTAGTCTGGGAACTTACATTTGCCACAGGTGTGGCTATAAAAAGAAAAAAAATAAAATACAAAAGAAGATTTGTAACTGACCACGTGGTGGAATTTTTGCTGTTGCTGTTCATCTTCAGTCAAACTAGTATTTAACAAAAATTTGATGATGAAGGAAGGAAAAGAAGGAAACTGGGAGACAGTTGCATTTAAAGGGCGCACCGCGGAAAATCAGGAAGGAGCGTTTTCTGTCTCAGAATACTCAGCACTTTCTGCTGCGGGAACCAGTCACTCAGCCCGAGACGCCAAACTGTTAACTTGCAGGAGGTCTGGGAGCCAAAGACTCGAGTGACAACTGGCTGCGATGCAAAGCCCTGTAGGATCAGGCTGAAGCAGCGGAAGAGGGGACAGAGAGCAGCGCTCGGAGGACCCGCCCGGGTGATGGCAGGGTGGCCGACCGAGTGGGACGGGCTGCAGGCAACGAGCAGCGGCTCCGAGGCGCCTTTCAAATTCACAAAGCCTTCCTCAGGCTTTAGTTAAATGTTTTGTGACTTGTTTGAGTTTTTACTGGCGGTATTACGTGATAAATTAGGAAGAATCACATTTGCTCTTTGCTTCTTAAAAGAGTTGAAGGGACCTGTTTTTAGAGACAAGGGCCTTTTCTCTCGAGGCCGGTCTCAGGGATCTGCCTCCAGAGGCCGTTTCTGACTCTTCTGGAAAGCTCCTGACGGCCCTCTTGGTGCCGGGCAGCAAACGGTTGCTTTTTTTTTACACAAAAGGTGCATGAAGAGTTTTCTGTGTTCTCGTCACATATGAACCAAACTCTGTGAAATGCCCCAGATTCCTTTGACAATCCTGAATTCAGAAAGTTGCCTGGAGGTCAGCGCCACTTACGACAGATCTCGGGATTTTCGATGTTCTCTTTGGCACCAGACACAATTCCCCAGAGCCCCAGGTATAAAAAGAGAAAATCTCTGTCTTCAAACTTTAGTCACTTACGTTTTAGTCTCTACATTTCATCGCATCGAGAGGTGCAGTGGAGAGAAATGAAACCTCTGGGCCTAGGAAGCGGTGATTCTAGTGAAGATGACAGAAAACTGGGACCCCTCGGTCAATGCCACGGGATGGAGGATCTTAAGTGAAATATTTTGCGAGGGCTGGTGACCAGCCAGCCTGAGTCCCCGAAGACAGAGCAGGATTAAAGAAGACTTGGCGGGGGTTCGGATCAGCTCGGGAGAAGCCACTGAGCCCCGTGGATGCTTTTCCTCTGTGACCACAAGGGACCCACTTGGCGCTGGACGGGGTGCTGGGCTTGGCAGCCGACGGGATCCATTTTCAACCTAACTGGAGAGACGGCTTTGGGCTTGCCGGGCCATGTCTCCGTTTTCCCATCTGGAAAGTGCAGAAAACTCTTCCAGTTGGGGGATTATCGTCTTGAGGCGACAAAGAGATCACAAAGATCAGCGGCTGGCACGTGACAGGTGCTCCAGCAACGTGAGCTCCGTCTTCCCATCTCCTTGAATAATTTGCAGGCCTCCTCTGGAGGGTCGGCTTATCACTGATGGATCGACTGACTTCTTATGGCCATACCGCGGCCTGCGGACATTCCTGGATTGAATCTGAGCGCGCCGATCCTTTACCCCCAGCGCCAGGCCGGGGACTGAACCCGCACCTCCACCGCCACCTGAGCCCCTGCAGTCAGGTTCTCAACCCAGGGTGCCAGGTGGGAACTCCAAGAGGTTCCGTTTTTCGGTTTGATTTTAAAGCTCTTTCTAAAACTGTGTGGAGAGAGAATGAAATTTTGGCAAAAATAACTTTTTAAAGAGAAAGTGGTTCTGAACGATGGGTTCTGGGGGATATGTCAAAACAGGACACAGTGTCCTCTCTGGGGGGCACCGAGGGGGAGGCTGATGGGGGCATATCGGAGCTCTTGGTATTTTGCTCCAGTTTGCTGAGAATCTAAACCTCCTGAAAAATAGCCCTTTTTTTTGTTTAAGCCTGTGGCATCTGGCCCCAGACCACAGCCCTCTGCTCCCCGTGGGTGGGGCTGAGTCACGTGACCTGCAGGTGGAGAGCCCACGGCTGAGGGTCCCGTGTAGGCCGCGGGAGCTCGCCCTGCGCGCACAGGCCCCGGACGTGTTTCACTCCATCCGGGCGGGGGTTGGGGTCCCCGCCCATCCCGGTCCCCCGTCCCAGAGTCAACCCTAGGAACTTTGCTTAGCTCAGTGTTTTGATGTTTTTACAGCACACACAGCATGTTCTAACACTCAGGAGCATGATTCAGGGACCGGCCCGCAGCCCCAGGCCAGCCTCTGCAGGGAGCACGGCTCCGGAGACAGCTTGGGAGTGGGTGGGGCTGGCGGGTGAAATCAATTAGATGCGCTCGTGACAGCTCCTTGTAAGGACAGCCCCCGAGGGCACGATGGCAGTGACAGCAACGTCCTCACCTCGTGGGCATGTTTCAAACCTGTGTCCCGCTCCCCGGGCCGGGCCCGCGGCCTGGGGCTCGAGCAGCTCTCGCCTGCCGGCACCTTTGGTCAGAGGCGCGGCCTCCCGGGCCTTCAGAGTCCGAGCCCGTCCCTGTTTTTACTCCAGGCAGAGGTCCCGTGATTCCTGGGGTTTTAATTGTTTTGCTTTTTGGAGCGTTGAATACACTCCAGCCGCTGTCGTCACAGTGTGACGTGAAACGCGGCCCTAACAGCCGCAGGGGCGCGTCTCCACTTGTCCCGGACTGGCGAGTCCTCTGCGGACGGGAGTCCTAGGGTTCCCGGTGAAAGCAGCGTCAAAGCGCCCGCCTCCCTGCCTGGCAGGAGCGCAGGGAGCCGCCCCGGCCTTCGGCCTCCTGCCGGTCGCCGGGCAAAGCCCGCTGCTTCAAGGGGTCCACTTACACGCGTGCGGGGTCCCCGCCCCCTCCTCAGGTTGCCCGGTGGGGCGGGGGCCCAGGGCCTCCTGCGGTGGCGGCCGGTCACCTGGGGGCCCGCAGCCCCTTTCTCGGAGGAGGGAGCTCTGGGCCTCGTCTCGGCCTTTCGCTCTCACCTCCTCGGCACCGGCCCACGGGAGAGCTGTGCCGCTGGCCCCAGGAGCCCAGCCTTCCGTCCTCCTCGGGCTGCGGTCACTGCCCGTCTCCCTGGGGTCTTTACACCCTCCTCGCCCTGACCCTCCTTCCTGGAGAGGCGTCCAGGAGCCGCTTCCGTCAGAACGACCTTCGTTCGCTCTTCCCGAGGCCCTTTCCTCCCGCCCTCGCCCCGCCGTCAGCAGGAGGGACGCGCAGCATCTCCTGTTCGCTCGTCTTTGCGGAGGACCCCGGATTTGGGGTCGCCGTGCCAGGGCCGGGGGTCGGGCTGCCGGCAGCGCCTGGACCGTCACCTCCCGCCTCTGGCTCTGCTTCAGGGTCCCTGAGCCGAGTCTGCGCCTTATCAGCTCCAACAAAACGTGAAGCTTGTGTTGCTGGTCATCCGCAGAATGTCAGCGAGCGCCTGCGTCGTGCCATTTGAAACATCAGCTCCTGGGGGAATAAATAAACAAGAAAGACAAACTTACAAATTGTCTCGGTGATTACACAGGAAAGTATCACTACAAACCTGGATCAGGGACAGATTAACTAGAAAAGGCAAAACATGCGCAAATATAAAGAAAATACCTGATAGATTAGATCACAATCAAAGTTAATTAAATTAATAATTTAATTATGAATGAAACAAACTTGAATTAACTTAAATTGTAATTATTCAATTAATAATTAAATCAATTGATTAAATTATGTATGTTGAGCAAAGTATGCGATGAAAAGGGTAAAAAGAAAGACCAAAACTGGGAGAAAATTATTTTATTACATAAAACTAGTAAATAGTATGTGTACAGAATGCATAGAGGACGCTTAATACAAACAACCCACCGAAAAGCGGGCAAGAGCCCAGACTAAGGCCTTGGCAGAGTCGGAACCGTGTACAGCCCGGCGTCACCAGAAAGATGCTTTGCCTGGTTGGCAGATAGACGGGCGGGGGCCGGGGCCAGGTAAGGCTCTGCGGAGCTGGGGCTGTGTCACCCCTCCCAGCGCCTTTCAGATTCTCTGTCGCCCTGGAATTTGGTTGCGCAAAAAACTGGCTCAGATCACGAGGCTCCTGCAGGCCAGGCCGGGGCGGGGGCCTCCTTCTGAAAGCAGGCCTTGTTCCCCCCGGCGCTGGGAGGGGTGGGGGGCCTTCCTGGTGGGGACGAGGCTTCTGCCGGGACCACCACGGCTCCCTGGAAGCTCTGTGTTCAGGGGTCACTGGAAACTCTGAAAACACACGGGTTTCTTCTGCAGTCACCACGCTCAGAGGTGGTCTCTGCTGCTGATCTCAAGGTGGGGGCCCATCCTCCGACGCTGGCCCAGCCGGTGCAGTTCCAGACCAGCGACCCTCGCGTAAGCACCTGCGGGCTGGCTGGGCGGCTGCACCGCTCCCCCCCCCGGAGTCTTCTGATGTTCGCCACGACCCCACTAACCAGGCCGTGGGATGTTTAGCGTAAACTCCACGGCGAAGCCCAAACAAGCAGCAACTGGGTCTAGAGACTGGAACTGGGGCCAGGAGTGGGAGGGGCCGGTCGTGCCTCCGTAACCGAGAGTCACCGAAGCAGCTTCGTCTGCAAGCGGGCAGCGCAGGCCGAAACCCGCAGCCGTGGCCGTGACGCTCACGTCACTTTCAGAAAAGCGTGGCTTCTCCCCACTCAGTGGGGTTCGCCTTCTCCCGCTGAGCGGCCCGCAAAGTGTGGTTCTGCAGGCCAAGCGCGTTTGTTATTTGCAAGTTCAACCCAGGCCCTGCTCAGAGTCCAGATTAGAGAGCGCTCTCGGGCGGGGGGCGCGGGGAAGGCCCCACTGGGCCCGGGCGGATTCCAGCCCCGGGAACAGATAAAGCGCTGAGTCGGAACAAAGTCAGCGCGGGATCAGAAACGCGTCAGACGGCCTCACTTTTGTCATTGCCTCGGTTCTGTGACGATGTGCCGAGAGGCGCTCTGCAGAGCCTTGAGCTGCATGCTCTTTTGGGCTCGGGCTGCGACAAATAGAAAGAAGAAGGCTAGCAAGAATGTGGATTTTGAGCAAAACTCCACCAGGACCATGTGAGGACCCAGGATAAGAAGCTGAAGGACAGACAGCCCTGAACTCGGCCCCTTTGCACGTCAGGTCAAGCGAGAAGGGGAGACAAAGCTGGGGACAAACAAAGAGGGGAAAATGGCCAGTAGAGGAGCCACCAGCTCCAGGCTCCAAGCCCATTACCTACTTTCTGCGCCGGCTCCACACTCCCCACTCCCCTTGCTGGAGCTGCTGCTGAGAGGACAAACTTCCTTTAAAACGGTGCCTTCGAGCCAAAAGGAGCCACTGGAAAAGCAGACATACTGCAGATTACACATTCGCCTTTTTCAGTCTCACTCCGTCCTGGGCACTTTCCTCTGCCTCTGGCCAAGACTAACTTGCAATCCTTAGATTCTGCAAGAGAGAAATAATATCTTTTTTTATTTTATTGGCGTATAGCTGGTCGACAATTTTGTGTTGGTTTCAGAGTTTACAGTGAAGTGGTTCAGTATACAAATATGTGTATCTTTTTCCGAATTAATTTCCATTATAGGCAGTTATAAGATACAAACTATACAATTCCCTGTGTTACACAGAGTAAATTCTTTTTATGTATTTTATATTCAGTGAGTTCATTTTTTAATCCCGAACTCTGAATTTCCCTCTCTCCCTTCCCCCTTTGGTAAGGGGGTAACCACAATTTTTTTTCTTTTTGTCTTTTGTCTTTTTAGGGCCGCACCCGTGGCATATGGAGGTTCCCAGGCTAGGGGTCTAACAGGAGCGGTAGCCGCCGGCCTTCGCCACAGCCACAGAAACGTGGGATCCGAGTCGCATCTGCAACCTACACCACAGCTCACAGCAACGCCAGATCCTTAACCCACTGAGCGAGGCCAGGGATCGAACCTGCAACCTCTTGGTTCTTGGTCAGATTCGTTTCCGCTGTGCCACGACGGGAACTCCCGGTAACCACAATTTTGTTTTCTACATTTGTGAGTCTGTTTCTGTTTTGTAAATTTATTTGTATTGTTTTTTAGATTCCACTTATAAGTCACACCACAGAATATTTCTCCTGAGGGAAATTACATTTTTAAAAATTTGCTAGGCACCATTACATGAAAAACGTTATTCCAGGTGCTTTTTTTTATGCCTAGATTTTAAATTTTGTATATTTTTTATCTTTTCATTTTGAAAGTATTTCAGATTCACAAAAAAGTGGCAGTGGTGTGGCTGTCCCCTGGATAGACCCCCCCCCCCAGCTCAGCCCCAGGTCGAAGCCGCACATAACCGAGACGCAGGCCTGCTCTTTAGTCTGCGGCCTTGGCTCACTGCTTGCTTTTCTCTGGCCCAGGGTCCGGTGCAGGCTGACCCAGCGTTGAGATGTCTGCTGAGTCTGGGACGGCTGGTGCCTGGACAAGGACACTGGCTGAGCACGCGTGGGCTTGGGTTTGCGGGATGCTTTGTGGGCCGTGTCAGGAGAAATTGTGGTCCTAAGAGCTCGCGTTTCCAGGCAGCACAGCCTGGGGTGAGCCGGGCCCCAGGACACGGTCTGGGCTCCGGGCTCCGGGAGGCTGAGAGCAGGCCAGCCCGCCTGTGCTCCTGCCCCCGGCCCCTGCAGGGAGAGGGGGGAAGCGGGGCTGCAGAGAGGACCCCTCCTGCCAGCAGCCCGGTCTGGTGCCCAAGAAGGGGGCCTGGAGCGTCTTGTGGCCGTGTGCCCTCCTGTGACCTTTGATCCCCAGTTGGAGGGGCCTGGGCAGAGGCCAGAAGGCAGCACAGCCCCAGACCCCAGCACTCCGTCCCCCCACCAGGCTCTCTTTGCGCGTGAGTGTCCGCTTCAGCTGCGGGGGCCTCGGGGGTGCTCCCCGGGGTCTCGGCGCAGCTTGCGCAGAACAGAGGGCACTTTAAGGAGCCCCGCTGTCCCTCATGAGAGGGTCTACCCGCCAGGGAAGAGGAGGGCGCTCGGCATGGGGTCCCGGCATCTGCTCCCTCCTGGGGAGGCTTGGGCTGGGGCCTCCCCTTCCCGTCGGCTCGGCTTCCGGTGCTTCCTGCTCTGCGCCCCGCCTGGCTGCACCGGGCCCTGATCATCATGTTGGAATGTGCAAGAACAACACAGAGGAGAGGAGAAGTGAAGAAAAGGGAAAGCAAATGAGCGAGGCCCCAGATACGGATTTCTTAAGATTTTTATTTTACTTTATTTTTTCTTTTTATGGACACACCTGCAGTGGCCGCGCCCGCGGCATGTGGACGTTCCCAGGCTAGAGGTCTAATAGGAGCTGCAGCTGCTGGCCTATGACAAAGCCACAGCAACGCCAGATCTGAGCCACGTCTGCAAACTAGACCACAGCTCACGGCGCTGCCGGGTCCTTAACCCACTGAGCGAGGCCAGGGATCGAACCCGCATCCTCATGGATACTAGTCAGATTCTTAACCCGCTAAGCCATAACGGGAACTCCTAAGATTTTATTTTTAAGCGTAGTGTTCAGTTCACAGGAAACAGAGATTTTGTTTTAGAAGTCCGTTTTAGACATTCCGAAGGCCTCTGTGTAACAGTATTTGAAATTCTTCCATGTGCTCAAAGCAGAGTTAAATTAAGCAAAAGAAAGGTCCCTCAAAGAAATATCTGTCCTGGAGCTGGCTCTCCATTTTGCAATTCTTATTCGCGTCTCGCGGCAGTTTAAGTCTCTCTACAGCTGTGAGTCATTGCTCAGGAAGGAGAAAGCCCTGGAGAAGAGCTTTAAAACTTGAACCTCAAACCTGGGCAATGGGAGTGAGTTCTTGATGTCAGAGCCTTTTCCAGGTGGGATCAGGTTGAACCACAGCAGGGCTGAAGATTTAGACCTTGGTGGTTTGGGGTCAGTGTGCAGCTTCTTGTGGGGGTCGTGCGGGGAGGAGCAGGCAGGCAGGGAGCCGGCGGTGGCGCTGGCCGAGGACCGTCCTTCAAGGCCGTTGATGCCGCCGAGGCGGGAAGGCCCGTTAAGCCAGGCCTGCGGAGCGGCCGCCCCGACGCGTCTGCATCAGCTCTCGAGTCCCGTGGAGCCCTGCCTTCAGAAGTGCTGCGGGGTCCCGGCCAGCGGAGGGGCTGGGGTGTAAACGGGGTGCTGGGGCTGCAGGGCCACCCCCACCCCGCCTGGGAGCGGCAGCCCCTTCTGAGCGCAGCACCAGCCGCGTCCTCCAGCCCTGAGGGCTGACCGTTAATTAGCCAGGACAAGTTGCCGTTTGCCTTGGGACGTGCGGAGCTCCACTTAGGGCTGTTTCCTCGGGCCTCCGTGTGGACGGCTCTGGAGGAAGAGCCATGTGATCCAGGCCCCCGGAGCTCTCGGGGAGGTTCGTGGTTACAGGGATATCCAGTTGGGGGGGGGGGTCTGGCCAAGCTTTGGGGGCTGCTTGGAGCCCTCAGTTCCTTAAATAACCCCATGAGGAAAGTAGAAAACAGACCTAACCAGGCTAAATAGTTTGCCAAGAATGCAATAAATTTACGTGAGCCAGAGTCTTCCAGAAACGAGTTCAGAGCCCTCTCCCACCTAAAGAGTGGCCTCGAGGTGTCCACGCCTTCCCGGAGTGGTTCGAGAAGACTAGCCCGTCCGGGCCCAGCCATGAGCACGAGCCGCTGTCTCTGTTTCTCGGCTTTGCTCTCGGAGGTGCTGCGGCCCCTGGTGCCGAGAGGCCCATTCTGCCCTCAGGCCCCCCTGAGACCCCCGCCGCCCGGGGAGGCTCCACGGGGAGCAGACGGGCCTTGGGCTGGGCAGCCGCGGGGACGACGTCCCAATGAAATATGAGCAACGAGCACAGGTCTACAAAAGGCCACGTCCACGAACATCACAATTTTTAAGTAGAAGGGAAGGAAAATTAGAAGCCAAGAGCAAAGAAGAATATGGTTAAAAAGACGAATCAAAGTAGGTAGTAAAAGAAAATTGTAGGAAAATAAGTCCTTTGGGGAATTAGTGGGGAAATACCTTAAAAAAAGACATACAGATGATATAAAAGGAGATTGCAGAACCCAGAAAGGAACTGAGGATAACGATATACTGTTAATGGGGAAGTTTGATAATTTAGAAAAACTTAGAATGCACCCCTCTGAACACAGCGTCAGTAAAGAGAAAACCACTCAGCCTATAAAGATAAACGAAAACAATACAAAGCAGGACAGAAAAGAACTAAAATGAGTGTAATTGGCGTTCCTGAAGAGTGAAGAGCATAAACAGGAAAGTGAAAGCACTCGCATGTAAGAGAATGAAACAATTCTGAAGTAAAAGCAAGACCTGAAACTGCAGGTGAAAAGAGCACACTTTGTACCAGGAAAAAATAATGACACGGAATTATAAACGCTGAGTCACATCTTGGTAAATTTTCGGAGATTTAAGGATAAAGGGCAAATGCTGCAGACATCCAGCAAAAAGCAGATCACCTGCAGATAAGCCTCCAACCTCTCCACAGAAACACTCAGGGCTTCGGGATGAAGCAAAAAGGCTCCAAGTCCCCAGAGAGGAAAGTGTGAGCCAAGTGTGACTGGTAATTTCTGCCCAGTTGAAGTTTACTTCATTGCATAAAAACTGAGGCATATACCGGCATGAAACAAGTTTTGGAAAATTCCTTGATGACTGTATTTACTGACAGAGGAATGGACGAGCTCAGGAATTCAGGAGCAAGACGAGAGAATGGGTGTGGACCTTGCATATAATTACAGCAGGAATGCAATATGTCTGCTTCACGGGACCAAATCGACTGTCAACTTCTTAAACGACTTTACCTTTTAAGAAAAGTTTTAGATCTACAAGGACTTTAGAAGGCGCAGACATTTCCTGTAATCTCCCGCCTGCGCGAGCATAGCCTCCCCGTTACCAATGTTGCTAACCAGAAGGCGCGTTTTTCTTCAGGGAAGAGCACGGGACGTGCGACCATGACCGTGTAGAGCTCCGGTCTTGGGGGCGGAGGCGCTGCGGGCTTGGAGAGCACGTGATGCCACGTCTGCGTTATTACGGCGTTGCCCTGCCCTAGACACCGGCTACTTTTCTGTCAGTTTTATTATCATAATTTTAATTTACTGTTTAATGCACGTGATTTCTTATATCAAAGTTAGTCGATAAAATGGACGAATGGAGCAAAATAAAAAATGTTCCGTCATAAGACTGGCAGATTCTGGGCTCCTCCCGCCCTCTGCAGGGGAAGCTCAGAGCTGCCATCAGCGTGGCGTCCTCTTACTTCCTCGCGTCACCGATCTAGCCATCAGGCCACGGGACCTGAAAGGTGCCTGGTTTATGTGATACCCTAGAACACGTCATCTAGTGCCTGAGAAGTCCTCCTGCTCTTGTCTTCTCTTACAAAACAATAAAAATTCCTTTTTTTCCCGCGAGAATCCTACCTGCAAATTACATTTTCATTGCCAGAGTCCTCACTGCTTTGAGGAATAATTGAAAATTCTGCCAAACCTGGTGTCTTAGCCAGAGGCACTGTGAAGACCTGTCAACGCCTTCGTGCGAAGGAATCAGAACTGTGAGCATCTTCCTGTAGTCTGAGTCACCATCATGTTTCCAGTTGTCTTGTGGGGACCATTAATGGGTTACAAAGTGTCTTGGGTCACAAGTAGCTTTTTGAGAAAATGAACCACAATAGAGTGTAACAGCATAGAAAGCACGCGGGAGTCACATGTACCAAAAACATGGGTTCTGGGCTGTGCTGAATACTGGCTTCTTACACTCCAGGTGCGAGGGTTCTGGCTGGGGACACGGGGACAGACAGGACCAGCGCTTTTCCGGGACTCCGAGAGTTTCCGGTTAGGGGAGAGGCAGGTGATGAAGAGGCGAGCACGTCGCAAGCAGAACAGAGCCTAGAAGGAGTGAGGGGAGCCCGGAGGACGGGCGGAGGGCGGACGCCTCCCTTATCGCCGGACCTCCGGGAGGGGCAGACCCCAAGCCCAGGAAGAGCAGGTGCGTCCTGGGGCGGGAGCAGTGGGGGCCGAGGGGGACCAGATGGAGAGGGACGGGAGCCGGGGGCTGGGGGCGTCCTTGCTTCTCAGCACAGTGTGAACCCACGGAAGGACCTTCATCAGGGGGTGACCTTTCAGCGCAGTCCACAAGGGGGGCGGGTGTGCACCAGGGGGCGCCCCGGGTGCCAGGCTGTGCCAGGCGTGCTGGGCTCAGAGGGGGGATGTGTCTCAAGAACGAGCACGACACTCGTATATAAACAGCACACGCTAGTCCACTGGCTCCTCTCTGAGCTGCCGGTTTCTTGGGGCGGAGCTGGGCCGCGGTCCCCAGGGAGGAGTCAGAGTCAGCAGGGGGGACGGGGACTCGGTGTGCGGCACCAGTGGGGGGCACTGCTGCCCTCTGGGCCTGAACCACGCCCAAGGCCAGTGCGATTCTGAGAGAAGAGACCATGGCCGGTGACCGGGACCGGAGACGGGGCCGGAGATCCGCCCCACGTGCCGGCCGCAGACTGGGACGGCCCTGAGTGGGGAGGGCTCGTCCGGCTGGGCCCCGCGGCCCCTTCAAGTGTTTCCTCTTCAGCTGGTTCACTCACAGCGTGTTTTCTTAAGTGCTTTTCACTCCTGATGTTAAACATAGCTTTTTCCAACGGCATTTAACCAGCTGACATGAAACAGTTGTTTTCCTGAACCCAACCTTGGTTTTTAAGAGCTGTGAATAGTGCATAACGTTTGCTAGTCCTCAGAACATATATGTAGGTGTCTATGTGTGTGCACACATATACTGCGTATGTACACGTGTGTATATGTGTGTGTTATCTGTATGTGTGAGCCTGTAGGGCATTGCACGTATGTTATAATTGTATACCTGTGCATGTGTGTATATGTGCGCACACGTGCATGTATGTGTGTGAGTGCATGCACATGCGTGTTATCTGTATACGTGTGCACACGTGCATGTGTGTGAGTGCATGTGCACGTGCGTGTGCTCAGGCACACGCATATGAAGCATTCTCACCCCTGAGAAACTCGTGGCTCCCTCTTTCCCCGCGTGAGAAGGCGCCGGGCCCCTGGACCCGGCTTGCTCTCCAGCGTGGCTTAGGCATCCTGGCTCCCCTGCCGGGAGGTTGGCATTTGTGGAAACGCTAAAGTGCTTCTCCTCATGGGCAAAGGCGAAGCAGCAGACGTCAGAATCCTTGAGTCGAAGGCAGAAGGGGAGTGTCCAATGTGTAGCCCGCCTCGTCCCCGAGGGGGCTGGACGTGACCTGCAGTCAGCCGGCTGGCATCTGACCCACTGGCTCTCTGTGTATAGAACCCAAGCTCCAGGAAGGACCAAACCCCTGGGGAGACCTCGCCTAAGGGCGGGGACGAGGAACAAAGGCTGGGAGGGACCCTGATTAATTGCCACCCACACAGCGGGGTACTGTTTACTCAGGGCCGCCCGCAGCGGGGCCGGATTCCTGGGGTGCTCCACCCAAGCCCCGCGGCATTCGAGGCATGACCAGCGCCCGCCACACTCTGGCTGCTGAGCCAGGCAGGCGGCCCGGCACCCCCCCCGCCCCGCCCCGTCCCTGTGCCCAGGCCGGCCCCCCGCCTTCCCCGCGGGCCCTGCTGAGGCTTCGCTCTGCGTTTCTCAGGACTTGGGCTTGTCTGCAGGGAAGGTGCTCTGATCGGGAGGGCAGAGCAACTGAAAGGGGAGACAGGGCGCTGGCTGGCGCTCGGCTCCGAGCTGGCACTCACCTCGTCGCCTGCTTTTTTGTGTATGTGTCTTTTCGGGGCCGCACCTGCAACATATGGAGGTTCCCAGGCTAGGGGTCAAATTAGAACTGTAGCCACCGGCCTGTACCACAGCCACAGCAATGCCAGATCCAAGCTGCATCTGTGACCTACACCACAGCTCACGGCAACTCCGGATCCTTAACCCACTGAGCGAGGCCAGGGATTGAACCCGCAACCTCATGGTTCCTGATCAGATTTGTTAACCACTGCGCCACGACAGGAACCCCTCTTCGCCATTTTTATTATACTGTTTAGTGGCATTGCAAGTGCTCCCACGGGTGTGAACAGACCTGCAGTCCCTGCAGACTCGGGGAGCCAGGAGGTCATGTCCTCCTGTGACCGGAGACGCAGGGCTGAGCCAGCCTGGGGACTCGGAGAGCAGGGCCAAGGGGCTCTCGCCCAGGGAGGGAAATGGCAGGGGGGTCACAGCTCACCGCCAGGACTCCCCCAGAGTCGCAGCAGCCCTTCCCAGCCCAGGACAGGAGGGATGCCAGAAGAAAAATAAAATGAAGTAGCACTTCTTTCACGGATTTTAGATGTCAGTAGTTGAAGTATGTAGGCAAAAACCATTACGTAAAAATTCTTTTAGAGATAAAACGAAACATGATTTTTTTTTTAAATTTTAACCTCAGAGGTCCCGTTGTGGCTCAGCAGGTTAAGGACCAGACGGTTAAGGCCTCGCTCAGAGGGCTGAGGATCCAGTGTTGCTATGGCCGCAGCTCCAATTCAACCCCTAGCCTGGGAACTTCCGTGTGCTGCAGGTACATCCATAAAGAGAAAGAAGGAAAAGCAATGAACCTAAATATTTATCAGAATAAAATATATTATCAAACCCCTTGGAAGTTCCTAGGAGTAGAATTCTCTGGTAGAAAGAGTCCGGGATAGACAGCCACCCACACAGAGTCTAGGACTAAAGAGAGGCTTGACCGACCGGCGGTCCCCCGTGCTGCCCTCCAGACAGGGCTGGCCTCGAGGCCAGCAGCTACCTCCTTCCAGGAGGCACCCAGAGTGCTTCCTGCTTGTCAAAGAATGGTGGTAAAATACACGTAACATGAAATTTACCACCGTAACCACTGCTGGGGGTTCAGCCAGTGGCATTAAACACATTCGCACCGCATCGCAGCCACCGCCACCGTCCGTCCGTCGCGTAAAACTGAAGCTCTGTACCCGCCGGTCACTGACTTCCCACCCCTCCCCAGCCCTGGGAGCCACGGTTGCGCGACGTGTCTGAATTTGACGGCTCCTAGGTGTGCTGGGACACGCCGTCCTTCCGTGACTGGCTAGTGCTCAGAGCTCACGTCCTCAAGGCTCATTCACGCCGCAGCCTGAGGCGAGTTTCCTTCCTGCTTCGGGCCAAATAACATTCCACTCCAGCCCCGCTGTGCTTATGCTCTCGCACATGGACGGACGTATTCCCCCTCGGGCTCCTGCAGGAATGCCACGGAGAACTGGGCGAGGAAGTGTCTTCCTGCCTCTTAGACCCCGTGGCCACTGGGCACGTCTCGCAGCGCGGCGTCAGCCGCCTCGCCAGTGTCTCCGGAGCCTCGGTTTCTAAGGGAAAGCTTACGGTGACTTTGCGGTAGGCGGTCCTCCGGGAACACGGCTTGATTACTCCTTCCACATTTCCGGAAGTCAGGATGGGCCATTAACTGGAGCTTTTCTCAGAGTTGCATTTCCAGCCCCTTAGGGTTCACAGCAAAGTCCTGCCTCGTGTCAGAGACGAAGATCCTGATGGAAAATGTCAGAGTGAGGTGGAAAATAACGACATCAAGAGTTTGAATCTGGTGTAAGAGAATGACATTTTCCTGGGTGAGTAGCCGGAATACGAGCTGAGAGCTAAATAATCAAAGAGCTGGACAGACAAACGTAGGAAGGAAAGCTTGGACAGGGTCCGCAGCAGCACGGAGACAGCAAACTGCAGGAACTCACGGCCTGCAGAAGACAAACTAACAGGATATTTATGTGATATTTTTAAAAGCAAAATTTGGTTTTGAAAAACAACAGGAGGAGTTTCCATTGTGACACAGCTGGTTAAGCATCAGACAAGTATCCATGAAGACGCAGGTTCCATCCCTGGCCTCGCTCAGTGGGTCAAGGATCTGGGGTTGCCGTGAGCTGTGGTGTAGGTCACAGACACAGCTCAGATCCCGCCTTGCTGTGGCTGTGGTGTAGACTGGCAGTTGTAGCTCCTATTGGACCCGTAGTCTGGGAAATTACATATGCCACAGGTGAGGGCCTAAAAAGAAAATCAATCAATTAATAAAAATAAAATAATAAAAAATAAAAAGACATGAAGTAGGTATCGAAGCATAAAAAAAGTATGACGACTCCTGAGTCAGTGTGGCTTTTCCTCACGGGCCCAGCATTTACCTGCTAACAGCACAGCGTCAGTCGCTGAGTCCCGGGCAGAACGCAGCTGGATTTGGATGCTGGGGGTCAGGGTTCAAATCCTGCTCTGGCACCTGGGTAAATGGGTCCCCTTCCTGAACCCATTTCCATTGCTGCGAAATGAGAAAGTGATTTTTTAAAAGCTACCAAGTACACCATGAGCAGGAAAAGGCCCGGGTGTCACCTGCTAAGGTGTCTGGTACCCGGCCCCTCCGTCCCACCCCCTGAGGACCGGCTTCACTTGTCAGGTGAGGCACCCGTGAAGGCATCACTGAGAAAAGTAATTTCATCCAAGCCCAACAGCTCAGTTGCTACGTGAGGGGAAAGTCTCTTTTCCACGGGAGCTTTCGCGAATGAACGATTCAGGAAGGGGGTCTGGCGGGGTAGAGGCTGGGGCTCTGGGATCAGCACCCCGAGTTCTTTCCTAACCTCGGCCCCACGACACGCTGGTCGGCTCTGTGCCCGAAGACGCCACCCCCCCCCCACCTCCGGCCCAGCGGCCTTTGTTTTCCGCCAAACGTCTCCTTCTTCTGGGCAGCTGTGCACGTGGAGGCCAATGGCACCAGGGACCGCACCAAGGTTCCTTTTCTCCTCTGGGCTCTTTGGCATCTGCTCTTTCACCAACACACTTGTCTCCCGGGAGTGTGGGGCCCGGCGCGTGTCAGCTCCCACGTGTTCTCTCAGGGGCCTGGCGGCCTCATGGTGGCGACTGCTGGATCAGGGCTTTACTTTCTTCGGCTGCTGGTAGCTCTTCGCACTCTGGTCAAGTCTCGATGGAACCACCTGGACACCTGTCTGGTTACCAGCGGTAAGCCACGACGCGCTGCGCTCCTGGGCGGACGCAGAGCTACTGGGGCGGACTCGCTGGGGCTCAGCCCAGAAAGCCGGGACCGAAAGTCATCTCCTACCGCCGGCCACCTGCTGCTCAGCAAACCGCCGCCGTGAGCGCGCCGGGCTCTGAGCACCGCGGCACCGTCCCGGCGTCCGCGCAGGGAGAGCCACGCGCGCGGGGGCGAGCCCCCCCACGCCCCCTTCGGGGAGGTGGGCCTGAACCGACAGGTTGAGGAGCGGGAGCCCCCCAGCCCGAGGCCGAGATGCTGCGAGAGTGGGCGGGGCTCCGGAGGCGGGAGGGGACCCCGCTGCTGCTCGGGGCTGATCTCACTGAAGCAGCTGCAGCCGGTGGAGACCCTCCGCTGGACACTCCGTCAGCGCCACTCCTGCGCGGTGGCTGGGTCCCCGGCTGGGGCGGTGTGGTCTCCGCGCCCCCCCGGGCGGGCTGTGTCCTCCGCTCCGAGGTTCCCAGACTGGCGAGGCCAAAGTTCCCTGGGAGCCAGGCAGCCAAGTGCAGCCCAGACCTCCTGGCTTCCTCCTCGGAGGGGGTGGCGGGAAAGAAGTCAGGTGCAGTATTAGCATATTTTTGGAACCCAAGGCTTTTATGATCCCGGCTTTCTTGTCTCAGAAGCGTCCTGGCAGGAAGTCAGGGCCTGTTGACTTTACTAGCAGGATAAACAAGCCTCCTTTGACCCACGGAGCAGCAGAACCTGATTTCCTCCCACCGCCTGCGGAGCCGGCCGGCCCAGATGCAGGAAGCAGAGGGCTGAGCTGAACGTGGACTCCGAGCAGAAGCCGTGGCCGTGTAGCTGGCCAGACGCTTCCCGAGAAGCAAGAAGGGGCGGAAGGCCTCCAAAGCACGGCCCGTGTCCTTAAGAAGAGACAGGCGACGGTCTGGGAGGAAGAAAGGGGCAACCCGCTCCCCAGGACACGTGTTTTGCAAATGACACCTCCGAATGGGCCATTTCCATGCAGGTCTGGGCTCTGCTCCTCTGACGTGACTGCAGTGACACGGCTGTAAACGGACGTGAGAGACGAAGCATTCTGGGGATGGCGTGACTGGCGCATTGGGAAGTAAGCCTGTGGCTATAACCACAAAAGCGACTTTCCCTTTTCTCCTACCCACTTCACCTGCTCACGGGAGGCTAAGGCAGGGCCCCCACCCCCTCCTGGGTGAAAGACCAGGCCTCCCTGACTTTCTAGTCACTGGTTCGTCATAGAAAATGCCACCAATAGCGTAAGATGCAAGAGCAAAAAGCTCGTGCGCAGCTTCTTCAGCAGCGGTCTTCATCCTTTGGCTAAAATCTTGGTAGTTGTTCTCATGAGCAAATTCTTTCAACAGGTTTCCACCTCTTCTCCCGCTGTTTCACGTGAGCACACACGCACACACAGTGTACACAGGCATGCACACACGTGAACGTACACACACACACTTGAGCATAGAAAATACGTGCACGTATTCAGCTGCACACACAGACACACGTGCACACACAGGAACACACGCAGACATGCACGCACAGGCGCGCTTGACGTGACCCAGCCAGGCCCAGCCAGACCGCCGACATCTCCCGCGGAGCGGCCCTGTCCTTCCTCAGACCCACCCCCACCCGGAAGGAGACAAAGGTGACGGGGGCTGCCCTCCCAGCCTGGCCTCCACCCCAGGCCACCCAGCACCCCCAGCCAGCCCTCGCCTGGGCACTCAGTTCCCCAAGTCCGGGGCGTCGCCTCCAGGCAGGAAAATAGCAAGTCCCCTCCCGCCCCCCTCGCACAAAAGACAGGCAGCGTCCGTGTGCCCTGGACCTCTGCCAGGTTTCCAGAATAGCTGAACTTCCCTCAGGCTGAAAGAGCGAGACCTGCACAACCCGCAGGGGGCAGAGACCGGCCTTCCCGCCAGGCCTCCGACGCGACCGGCGACCCCGCGGGCTTGAGGAACCAGGGGCCTTTCCGCTTCCTGTTGTCCGGGCGGCTGAGGCCCCTGGGGCCTGCAGGGGGCACTCCCTGCAGGGCGCCCCGCCACGGCCCTCAGGCAGAGGCCCCAGGCATCTCCACGGCAGCCCCTCTGTGTCCCCCTGGCTCCGACGCCCGGCTTCCCGGAGTCCCTCGTCCCGGGCCTCGGGCCTGCTGACCCACGTCGGGCAGCGGTGCCTGAGCCCGGGGGGCGGGGGGCTTCCCACCAACGCCCCCCACCCCCGGCTGGTGGTCTCGAAGGCTCTCGGTGTAGTGAGAAGACCAAGGTTCTCGCGGCCGGACTCGCCGGCGCAGGGCGCGGACGTGGCCCCACCGCACAGGCTCCGGGCAGGAAACCGGCCCCTGCGACCTCGACTTCGCCACGTCTGCAGTTGAGGTGACTTACAGGCTGGTCTTGTGTTGCTTGTTCAGATTATGCCGCATCACCAGGGCCAGATTCCTCGTGCTGTGCTTGCAAGTCATCGACGGTCACCTGGAAAGTCTGCCTTTCGAGGTTTTGTGACTGCGTGAGCGGCTCACGAGCGGGACGTAGGGCGGCTACCAAGTGGTAGGCAACGGTCGAGTTTTCTTTTTTCAAATCCTTGGAAAACACACTTCAAGTTTTTAAAGAATTAAAACCTTGAGAGACTGTGAAAGGAAATGAGTGTTGATTTCTGCTGTTGCTTGCATGTGTCTGTGTCGGGTACACAACCCCTGAGTAGATTTAAAGCCTTTAGGCCTTAGAGTCAAAAAATAAGCCATTATTCAAATTAAGGGAAAGAAAATATGTAGAGGATTCGAATCAAGTTCCAGCATTTTGAGCCCCAAGTGCTCAGCGCAGGGCTAAGAAAATAAAACTTCAGTCTCCACCTCCTGTCCCCAAGGACGTGAACAACTTCATTCGAAGAGCTCATGCTAAGGTTTAACTGAGCACCTACTGTGTGCTCTGCACTGGCCCTGGGTCTTCGGTTCTTCTGCTCTGGCGATGCCTGGATTCCTGGATTCTACTCACCGTCACTGCGGAGCTTTCGTAAAAGATACTGATTCCGGGCCTGGTGGCCGGGGACCGTGGCTCAGCTGTTGGGGTTGGAGCCGGGCCCTGTCATTTCCAGAAGCTCTTCAGGTGAGGGTCACAGGCAGCCGAGACTGGGAGGGCCTTGCAGGTCCTGGGGGGTGCTTGGCGCTCTCCTCGTGGGGGCAGGACGGGGTGGGTTCTGAGCAGAGGGGCTCTGAGGTCTGACCGGCCCTGGAGTGACGAGCCAGGCAGGGCGCCGGGAGAGGACGGGGAGAGGGCGGTTACAGAGACAAAGGCCTGACAAGGCACGCAGCGCAGACACCGGAAGTGACCGAATGTTACACGGTGCGCCTGGGGCACCGACGGCTACGGCGAGACTTGACGCTGGAAACGCGAGGGATCTCGGGGGGACGGGGCGGAGGAGGACTCTGGGGGGGATGTGGGTCTTTGAGCTGAAGTTTGCAGAGCGGTCTGGCCTCCAGCGGCCGGGTGCGGGTCCAGGCGGGGGCAGCGCCGACGGCCGCGGAGACGGGGGGCCCTCCGGCCGGGCAGGTCCTCGGGGAGGTGAGTGGACAGGGGCTGGGGGGCTCGGGCAGGAGCCGCGCGGAGGAGGAGGCGCCCCGCTCCGCGGCGCGTGCGCTGGATTAGGGAGGGGACACGGCCGTCGTGGGCTGCGGGCCAGGCCAGGGTCCGGACGCTCAGGGCTTGTTGGTGCCCCGAGCCGAGACTCCATGGAGGCCTCCACGCGGCTTTTTCGATGGAGTCACAAAGCGGGCGTCCTGTGGCCTCACGCAAATCCTTCTGCACCTCCGCTTTTAATGCCGTGGTTTTGTCCCAAGGACTCGAGCCCCGCTGGAGGCGCACATCCTCTGCCCCCGCGGCCTCTCGGTGAGGCGGCCGTGTGGCTGGCGAAGCAGCAGGAACGTCCCGTGACCGTCGGACTCCACGGAAGCTGCGATCCTGTGACAGGAATTTCAGTGTGAGGCGTAAGTTGCCCGCGTCAGCCTGTACGTCCCCAGATCTGGCCCAGGAGCCTGGGGCCTCTCCCTGTGAGGCGGGACTCGGTTTCTGACCTGAAGGAGCAGAAAAAAGGATGGGAAGGTCAGTGGTAGGATTTACAGATGGAGAACGAGATCGGACAGAAGAAAAACCATAGATCGTGAAGACGGTAAAAGAAGCAGCAGCCGGGAGACGCGGCGCGAGGCTGGTGAGGGGCTTGGGGACCCTGCAGCCACAGCCGTGGAGGAAGCGGTGAGCGCGAGGAAAGCTTCCCAGGCGCTTCAGAGCGGCAGCACTTCCCAGAAGCCACAAGGGTGAGGATGGCTCCCCGGGCATCTCGGGCCACCCAGCCCCCACCACGGGCACGTCCTGGGCACAGGGTGCCAGCTGCGCCCCCGGGGGGTGACTAAGCATCTCCCCAGACAGCGCCTGACGCTAGCACGCTAACCGCCAACACGGCCCCGCCAGACGGGGGACCGAGGGGACAGGCCTGGGAGGGTCCCGGGGGAGGGAAGAGGTCGTCCTGCTGGGACTTCATCGACCCTGGTTTGCTGCCCCCCCCCGCCCGATGCTGCTCCCCTCCTGTTCCTGCAGGTAGGAGACCTCGGATCAGACTCCTCTGCCTTTGACAATCAGCCCTTTGATCCACGGTGGGTGGGGTGGGGCGCTGCCCTGTTGTGAAAGGCTCCCGGTCTCCCTGGTGCACAGGTTGCAAAACCCAGGCAGAGACAAGACTCAGACGGCAGAAGCCTCATTAGCAGCCCTTTGAAGTGTGGTGAGGCCGCCCCCCACCTTCCATCCAGAGGTCAGGGTGGGAACTGGCGAGGCAGCGGAAACGCAGGCGAGTCTGCCCAGGTGAGTCTGCCCAGGTGAGTCTGCAGAAGGGGCAGAAGGGATTTGGAGAAGAGCCTGAACACAGCCTGGGGGCGGAGGTGGGGGGCAGCCCTGAGACAGCGCGAGGCTGGGGGGCGCTGGGGCTGTGCCAGGCGGGGAGCGAACGATCCTGGCCCTGCACCTTCACTTCAGCAGCTCAGTCTCCAGCCTCCAGCCCTCCGCCTTCCCGGGTCCCAGCCTGCCTCAGATTCCCGCCATCCCGTGGGAAAGAGGGACGCGTGCAGGTGCACCCTGGCTTCTGCCAGCACAGAGGTGGCTTCTGTGACGTCACCCATCCAGCACGGGGGGCAGGCGTCCTACGGGAAGCGGGGAGAGCAGGACGGCTGTGTCACCTGGGGGTCAGTGGGGAGCGGGACGCTCATACGGAGGCACCTTTAAAACCAGGCAAAGTGGCAGAGCCTCCAGGGATCTCAGGACGTTTCAGCAGGTCCCCCTCGCGGCTCCACGGCCCACGTGTCTTCAGCCAGGCCCTGCACACACGTGGCTCTGAACATCGTCACAGCAGACAGTCCCACAAGAGGGGCTGGCCCTCAGCCGGGGGCTCTGTCCCCACGCAGTCGTCTGGAAGGTCAGGGTCAAATCTGGAAGCAGAGGCTGCACCGCGCTGGGGCCTCACCTGTGTCACGGGTGGGGAGCGCCCACCGTGGGCCTCGCAGCGGCGGGAGACGCACCCACGCGGACTCAGCCCCAAGGGCTGGCGGTCATCCAGCCTCCAGAGGCCGGACAATGTCCCCATCTTCAAATGACAGGCTCTCCTGTTTTACGAGCAAGTCTGAAGTTAGTCGATACGGGATATTTTCATTACAAATGACTAGAGGTGTGCTCCGAGGAACTCTGCAAATGTGGAGAAGCAAAACCAAAGAAAATCAACTGCCTGTAAAGCCCACGGGTGCTAACGCTCTCTCCGTGTTCAGCCAGGTCTGCTCTTGGCAAAGACGTCCATCTTTGAAGGAAGAGTCACTTGCTACCTTTTCTGAATGATTTCCTGAAAATCACTGTCCACTTTGGAGGACATCATGCAGGTGGGACATGAGTGTGGTCTCGGAGCAAAGTCCCTGGACCCCCACGTGCGTTTACTTGACTACGAGGTTTTAAAAGTGTGGCTGGCAGAGCTCTGACCCTGGAGGCCCCCGCTTTTTAATTGATCTTGGGTGTGGCCTGGGATCTGAATGTGTGAAACTTCCCCAGGTAATCAGATCACACCTGCTGGAGGCCTCTCCCCCAGGTGAGCACCGGCCTGGGGGGACCCGACCCCCGCAGACACACACCCCACACTTAAGGACCCGCTCAAAACAAGCAGCCAGAGGTGCCTCAGTTGCCTGCTGCCACGCGGATATGCAGGCTCGCGGGCGGAGCAGCAGGTTGGAGAGAAAAGTGCAGGCCGGCGCCATCCCGCAGGCCCCCACTCCCCACGTCCCCAGGAGGCGGCGGTCTGGGGGGGGCAGCAGGTGCGACACACAGAGCAAGAGGGAGACCAGTGGGCGCCAGTCTGCAGGTGTGCGGCTGCCTGACCTTCTGAGAGGCCAGGGCAGAGCCCGGAACTCCCCCAGGGCCGGGTTTAGGGAGACGCTCTGACCTTATAGTTGGGAAACGCTCATTCCGGCCGCGAGAGTAGGACCATTAGTTGGAACAGACAGGCTGTGCTGCAGTAACAAAGAAGCCCGCAAGCCCCTGCAGCCAAGCGGTCGGTTCCTTTTCCAGCCTGGGTGCCGGCTCCCTGGAGGGCACGGCCTCAAGGGTGGGAGGGTGGCAGAGGCCCAGGACGCCTGCACAGAGGCTGAGAAACGCACCCGACCAGCACCCCCGCCACCTTCCAGACCGCCTCCTACGAGGCTCACGTGTGCTCACATGTGGGGGCGAGACGTGGCTTGGAATCGAGGAAAAACGTTATTCTAAAACCTTTCACTCAAAGGAAGTTTATAGACCTTAGCTTCAACTGGAAATTTAGCAAATGTTGGAGTTCCCGTCATGGCGCAGTGGAAACGAATCCGACCAGGAACCGTGAGGGTGTGGGTTCGATTCCTGGCCTCACTCAGGGGGTTAAGGATCCTGCGTGGCTGTTGGCTGTGGTGTAGGTCAGCAGCTGTAGCTCTGATTGGACCCCTAGCCTGGGAACTTCCGTATGCCGAGGGTGTGGCCACAAAAATAAAACAAAATAAATTTTTAAAAACAGAAATTTAGGAACTGCATTTTTAACCTTAAAAACTAAAAAAAAAAAGCTTTTGCACACAATTCACATTGCTTGACTTTCCTCAGCCAACGCTCGGCCCCAGGCCCACAAACTCCTGCTCGGGTGCCATCAGACCGGGCTGGCCCTCCGGGACCTCGCGTGCACGCGGGGACGTAGCTGCTTCCCGGGAGCGAATCCCGGGCTGGCAGGAGCGACGGCTCTGCAGCCCTGTCCCCGGGCCCTGCGTGCACCGGGAGCCGACGCCCCTTAGCCTTAGACGGAGACGCACAGCGACCTCGTGTCCGTGGCACCCCCCGCCCGAGGAGCAGGCCCAGGGATTCAGCTGGAAGCTGGCGTGAGGCGGCTCCCACGGAAGTCGGCCCGGACGTGGTCCGGCCGAAGCGCCTGAGCCACCAGCTGTCCCCGTGCTGACCGCCCGGCAGCTCGGGACCGTGTGGACGCGGAGAGCCGACGTCGGGCGGCTGGGGCCTGTCGTCAGGCTGGAGGAACAGCGCTGGGTCAGGCCGGTGGGACGCAGGTGCGGGACAAGGGCCAGGCCGCGGTTCTCTCTGCGGTTAGTACAGAGGCGCCTTTGTTCGCGCGGGGCTGGGTGGGCTCGGGCAGCCGGCGGCCTGTGAGGCCCTTTGTGGTGGGACCTGCAGGAGGGCGACCCTGGAGGCGGGAAAGCCGGCCCTTGTGCGTCTCTGCCATGCCCTCCATCCTGGGGAGGGGGCCCGGCCTCCGTGGCCCACGGGCATGGTTCTTACACGTGGGGCCGGAGGCCGAGGGACGAGGGACAGACTCTCTCGAGACCACGCCAGGACCCCGGAGAGCTGTGTCACCTTTCCAGAGAAAGCGTGCCCTCCCCTCCCCGACCTACGTGGGGGGTAAAAGCAAGGTTCTGGAACTTTCTTCTTTGTGACCGAGCCTGCTTTGGGCTGGAAGTTTGCGGGAGGGGTGGGTGTGGCGTTAAGAAAACGTTATCAGAAGCCATTCCCTCGATCAACACTGGGCCTTTCTTAGATAAGCAGCGAGTTGATCCCCAGGCTGGGTGGGACGGCCTCGCTCAACTCTGCCACAGTGGCCGAGGCCACAGGGAGGGAGGGAGGCCGGGGCGGGGGTGCAGCTCGCCGCCTACCCTGCTGGCGGCGGTTCCACAAACAGCGGGCGGTTCTAGTCCCCCCAACGAGGGGCAGAAGCCGAGGAGAAGCTTGGGTGCTGAGCAGCGGCTGGACCAGGGCTGAGTCCTGAGCCACCGGAAAGCAGTGGAGAGAGAGCCTTCAGCTTCGGGCTCAGGGAGGGCGCTCCTTCTCGGGACCAACACATAAATCACCAAATCTAAACTGTCCCCATAAGACATCAGCGCACAGAGAGAACCGCGTACTTAGCACTTTCGGGGACGGAATGGACGTTGGCTGTGCTGGCAGCTGGGACTGGAGCGTGTTTGAGGCACACGGGGACCTTCCCGAGGCCTGTCACTCCTGCGTCACTGCGGGAGGCACCTGGGGACGGTTCATGGGGAGACACACATCAGGGCAGGCCGAGTGGTGGTCATTTGCAGGCAGGGGCGGCCCTGAGGTCTGGGCCAGACACAGCCCCTGCTGAGCAGCCTCGGGGAGAGAGCTTGTCCCTTGCTGTGAACCGGCCTTGGAGGAAAGCTGCTTGTTAGGATTTACATTCATTCCTGCTTCCAGGTCGGCCAGCGTCCTTTTCGGTTCTGTGTCCAGCACTTACGGGCTTTAAAATGCATGCAACTGTTCTGCAAAACTCACTTAAGTGGTTTAAGAACTGTCTCCCCTGACGCGGATGCCTCTGTTCTTTAGATCCGGAGGCCGTCTGCCGGGTCCCACTAGAACCCGCTCGGTCCCTCCCTTAAACACAGCAGGTGCCTGGAGCAACAGGCGGGGCTGCCAGAAGGTCAGCCCTCAGCTCTGTCCCCGGACAGGCCTGGGGTGAAACAGCTCTGCCCACACTCTGGAAACGGCCCGCAAGTCGTCACACTTCTCCTCTGGGGCCGCTTCCACGACCCGTGTGTTATATACACAGGCTGCTTCCACGACATGTGTGTTATACACACAGGCTGTTTCCACGACCCGTGTGTCATAGGCCCGGGAGCGTCTGCACAGCAGGACCTGCAGCCCAGGTGAGGCTGCCTTATCTCACACGAAAGCCCCGCTGGCCGACTGTGTCGAAAGCAGAGTGATCCACTGCATCCTGATGTGGAAAATGCTGATTAAATGCAATCAAATCACCCAGAGGAGACAGGAACAGAAGAGACGTGCGAAGGAAGCAAATTAAGGAGCGAAGGCGAAGGGGACCAGGCTCCACGAGCATAATCTCCTCCAGTAAAGCCTGAAAAGGGCAGCGCACTCCGGCCCCGTGGGCCCGGGAGCCGTCAGCGTGGGGTCCCCCGTAAGCCCCGCAGTGTGGGGCCACCGCCTTCCCCTCCTGTGCGCGAGGCCGTGGGATTGGACCTGTTTCTACAGCTGCCCCCGTGTGGGGGAGGGGGCAGGCTGGGAAGGACCAGCCCCCCTGGGACCCCCGCACTGCTTCACTGGCTGCCCTGCCTGGACCTCGGGCCACACCCGGGGGAGGTTCACCTGGGGAGCTGGGCAGCCTGCACGGGCCGACCTGACCTGAGCTGCCCACTGCCGACAGCCCGCCGGGCGGCCCTACCGCACGCCGGCTTCGGGGAGCACCCACAGTGGCCTGGGTCTGGTGGGTGCAGCCCCGCCTGTGTCCACGTAATTCCTTTAAGGTGGTTTGCTGCCTCTTCCGAGCAAGCCGGCGGAGAGGTCCAGGTCACAGACGCTGGCCCTGCTGAGCGCCTTTACAAGCTCCGGGGCCAGGGGGGCGGCCACCCACCCAGGCCTGGTCCCCTGCCCCCTGGGCCACAGCAGCTCCTGAGCCCAGGAAGGCGGCACCTTGAGCTCCTGTGTCCGCCTTTTCAGACCGTGCAGCTCCGACACCAGGGCAAGGGGGGCTGGGGGAGAGGGGACCAGGCCCCGCGGGCAAGGGACAATATTTACCTCCACTATCGTGAGAGATTATCGGTCCGGCGCTCCGCTGTGCTGACTGCTTAAGGGCTTAACTCTGTTTCTTAAATAGCAAACACCACTGTGAACTGGTTCTGAGAAAGGGTCTGCGTGAAAACGGCTCTGCCATTTGAAAACTCCGGCCGAGAGACTTTCAGCTCCGAAGCTGGCGACGGGAAGCCTGAGCTCAGGGGTCGGTCGGTCACCAAGCGTCCCGAAGCCCCCAGCCCCGTGCGGCCCCGGCGCCCAGCGGCCGGCTCGGCCCCGCCCTCGGGCGCGGATGCCCTCAGCCTCGTGCGCGCCCACCGCTGGCCCCGGCGAAGCCGCTCGACGGCAGAGGCATATCCCCGAATGCCTTCCCCTGCCCCCCACGCTTCTCTGACACCCTTTCCTTCCGGACCTCGGTTAAAGCACCACACCGGAGCGCTCAGAGGGACAGTCAACACTCGGATCAGATGCCAGCCAGGGCCTCCGCAGGCCTCTGTTACTCTGAGTGCAAAATCTACCATAAGGCCGCCTCTCGAAAGCACAGTTAAAGTTTAGTTCTCAAAATCGACGCTGATGCGGCTTAGGAAAATGCATGTCCACAACCCTTTCAAAGGTTCCAAACCCTGATCTTCTTAGAATGTGTGTTTCCTGCAAACCACCCGCCCCAGAGCCCCGCCCCCGCCGTGACTCAGCGGATAAGGGACCACGGTGGCAACGCGTACTGCACGCTTCCGGCCACCAGGCACTCGCACCGTGTTCTCCGGGCACTGTCTTCCTTTAGCCGGAAACCTGCGGGTTGGGTACAAGCCTCGGCACCGCCTAACACAGGGGGACGCACAACGCAGGAAGCTCAGGGGCCAAGGCCACACGTGCTTCATTTCTTTAATCTTTCGTTTACGTAGGTAGTGATTCACCCAGCCCGAAAATCAAAATAATCTAAAAGTGCAGCGTGTCGCCCCCCCGGCTGCCCACTCTCTCTGCACCACCAGCCCCACTTCCAGCCCAGAGGCGAGGCTTTCTACTAGTTTCTGGGGCACGCTCTTTCTTTGAGTATTCTTTAGTCAGTGTGAGAATGCAGGCGTGTAAGCCCCTTGCACTCCCTTCTCACACAGAGGGCGGGTGCTGCTCTCACCGGGGGTCCCTACCCCTGCCGGGCCCCCGCCCTCGGCGCCTAAAGGCCTGCTCGCCCCTTAGACGGCACCTGCTCTGGACCCGCCGCCACTCAGGCAAACAGCCCATCAGTGCGGCCTCGGCTGTTTCCGTTTTCGCTCCTTTCGTGCTGCGGCCGTGATTGACCTTGAGGCCCACCTCTTCCTGGGTGCTGGCAAATTTCCAGAAGAGCATTTTCACATCAAAAGGTAAATATTTTTCGAGTTTTCTAAATGTTGACAAGTCGCTCTGTATTAACCGACCAGTTTGCACACCTTCCCACGATTCGAGTAAAAGCAGGTAAAAGGGTAATTTTCCTACAGCCTCGCCAACAGAAAGGGCTGACATGTGCTGGAATCTGCCCACTTCGCAGGTGTGCCCACGGTCCTTGTGCTGCTGGAGGCTACACAGCGTCTCATGCGCGTCTTACGGCTTCTTTCCCGTGAGCTGCACTATTCATATCCCGCCCCCTTGCTGGGCTTTGCCGTGGTGAAATCTGTGATACTCTTTAATCGTGTGGTTACAGTGACTCCCAAGAGAAAAGAAAGACAACGTTGATAAAGGGCATTGCTGCAAATATGACATTTATATTTATGTTGTAAATACGACATTTTATCATAATGGTTTTAGCTAAAAGTTTAAAATTTTCCCTGCTTACTTTTAACTAAACTCTATTCCTCAAATAAAATAATTCATCTTAAGTGATCTACAAACTCTAGCCTATTGGTTATTTATTTTAGAAAAATTTTAGAGACAATAATGTAAAATGTTAATGATTAAGATTCAGACCCCAGAACTTCCCGAACAGCAGGTGGATAATTTGTTCTTAGAGGGTTTCATCTGGACTCAGCTTGATGGCCTTTTCAATAAAGAGGAAATAAAGGAAAATTAAAAGCTTTTGGCAGCATTCCAAAGCACACGCAAATAATATTTAGTGTTTATATATTTATTTCCTCAGATTTCTCAAACACTGTGGCTTTTTAAAGTGCTCGAAAACTTGTCACCAACCCACAGACCATCTCCCCGGAGGCAGGACTGAGCCGCTGCCCGTAGCAGCCGCACCAACCCTCCCACTCACACCTGCAGCCCTCAGAGCTCAGGCAAACGGGGGTCTTGGGCCACAGGTTCTCAGTGCTGTGGACACGGTTTAATTCCGACCCCGGTGTAGTGCTAATGCAGGAGTTGATCTCCATGGCCTGGGAGGAGGGGACTGAGGGCGGGGTCTGGGATGCTGGCCCGGAGCCAGAGCCCCGCCCTCGGCCACGGGGCCGGGACACAGACGTGAAGGCTCAGGGCCACCCCGCCAGGCCAAGCTGGGCAAGGCTCTGTGGTCACTTGGCCATAAAAAGCTGGCAGAGCCAGGACACCACTCGTAAAAAGGAGCACTCAGTGCCACGTGCTGTCAGGCTGCACACCGAATGTTTACAGCACCTAAGGCTTTGGGGGGACATTCTAGAGCCCCCAGGACCCACCCAGGGATCAACTCTAAGGCCTCCGGGTGACGGGGCCCTGGTCCGTCCAGTTCCAGCAGGAGCCTCCCTGCTGGAGGAGTCGAGGGCGTGAGTGATGTGACACTAACTTGTGACTTTGAGTTTACCGGCTGAGGTGGCGCGGCCGCAGGACTTAAGAAAGAAGACAGGTCGCAGCCCTTTAACTTCCCGTTGAAAGCAAACCCAAGTCTCCCTAGGTCCTCTTTGCTGACAGCGGAGGGCAGCCCACACACGGGGTCTCAGAGCGGGTCACGCACCCCAGGCCCCAGAGGTGGCTGCGCGAGCCAAGCAGACGGCCTGGTCTGATGCCGGTGGAGGGGCCGGGCCTGCCCCTCAGAACCGCGTGTGGGGTACGGGACCTGACACCAGCGCGGCCATCAGGACACGATGGACCAAGAACACGTTCACTGTCGTGGCTGATTCGTCCCCTTGAAGCTGAAAGGCAAGCCCAGCCTTTCGCGGAAGGAGCGTGAGGGGCCCGAAGCCCGCCAGCCCGGGACGGCCGTAGGCGTCCGCGGCCTCCGGACACTCGCCCCCAGGCCTGGGGACAGAGGCTCACGTCGGAGGAAGCCTTGACCTCAGCAGGGCCGGGGCCGCCCTCCCGCTGCCCGCCCAGCCCCGCCCGCCCCTCCTCCTTCTCCCCTGCTTCCCCCCAGCACCCCAGAGGGACCCCCAGGAGCCCTGGCCCCGCTCTCCCCTCCCCGCCGCTCCGCGCCCGGCACTTTGCCCACATCTCTCCGGGCGGCCCTGGCATCTGGGCTCCGCAGCACAGGGTCCCTGTGGGCGGACGGCCGCCTGACCCCGGCCCGGCCCCGCGGCAGCGGACGACGGGGACGAAGCCCCGCGCGGCAGGTGCACCCGCGGCCTCTGCTCGCGAACTCAAAGCGACGTCTGCTGGGACGGGGGTGAGCCCAGGTGCCAGCTCACAACACTGACCAGCAGCACGCGACCCCTTCTCACTGCGCGGTTACACGTGGCCATTTCCTCCCACGCAGGTTCACCGTGGAGAAGGACGAGTCTGCAAGCCCCCGGCCCAGGGCCAGCCTGGGCCGCCCCCCAGCCCCGGGCAGAGAGGCCTTTCACGTGGCTGCCTCGTGACCCATTTCTGAACATCTGTGTTGGTTTTTCTTTCTTTTTGTAAAAAAACCTGTTTGGCCCACGGTTCGGAGCAACGAGAGGTCTCTCGCTGTGTCCTGAGGCTGAGTCCCTGTCCGACTGCGGTTCGGAGCAACGAGAGGTCTCTCGCTGTGTCCTGAGGCTGAGTCCCTGTCCGACTGCGGTTCGGAGCAACGAGAGGTCTCTCGCTGTGTCCTGAGGCTGAGTCCCTGTCCGACTGCGGCGCAGAAGGTCCGCACGGTGTCCTCTCCTAAGAAAACGCCCTTTCGTGGAGTTCCGGCGGTGGCTCGGCGGTAAATACGCCAACTGATATCATGAGGTCGCAGGTTCAATCCCTGGCCTCGCTCAGTGGATTAAGGACGTGGTGTTGCCGTGAGCTGTGGTGTAGCTCGCAGGCAAGACTCGGATCCCACGTTGCTGTGGCTGCGGCGCAGGCCGGCGGCTGTAGCTCTGATTCGACCCCCAGCCTGGGAACCTCCACATGCCGCACACAAAGAAAAAGAAAATATCCTTCTCCCTGTCGGCCTAGAACCTCGAGGGCAGAGTGAACCCCAGGGTCACGGCCTAAGTTTAAAGGGAGCAAGAGTCACACCCACAGCCCAGCAGTCCCGCACACACACTCTCACACTCACTGACACACACGCTCACACCCGATATTCTCGAACAACCCCGTACACACCGCCTCCCCACCCCGGGGGACCCGGCCTGAAGTGAGGCTCCCTGGAAGCGCCCGCCCCCCCCAGCCTCGGCTCTGACCCCATCTGACCCTGTTTCCTGAAGACACTCAGTCTCTCCTCGGTCACTGGGCTCCAGTCAGAATTTCCCAGTTTCCGGAAACAGGCAGGGGCCTTGACCTGGCTGCACGAAGGAGCTCTGACCTTCGGGTTTGTTCTGGTCACGGTGTCCACCCAGCCCTGACCCTGACCGCTCTCCCAGTCAGTTCAGCGCCGGGGCTCACGGCTGTCGGGTCCCGGTGTTGGGGCTCACGGCTGTCGGGTCCCCCGCAGGCAGTGCTGGCAGGTCCGCGTCCAGCCTTACACGTGTTCTCAGGCCCTCTCTGCACCGCCCCGCACCGGGGCTGGCACCTCTGCTGGGCCCTATCACTGGTCTGGTCACCACGAAAGGCAGTCCTGGTGGGACAAGGGTGACTGCAAGTCACGGGCCTGTGGCCCGTCTTCAAGCCGAGGAAGGGTGCTGGGTGGGCGCAGGGAAACGCGGGTCAGCCCCGGAGACCAGGGGCCTGGGGCAGCCGGGGACCGTCCACCCAGACGCCCCCGGTTCCACGTCAGGGACGCGCTTCCTTCCCGAGTGCGGGTCACCACTTCCGTGTCTTTGCGTGTCCTGGAACTTCTTGTTGACGGCTGGACATTTTGCATAAAATAGGGCAGGAATTCGGGGTTATGGCTTTTCCCGAGGGGGCTGCTGTTGTTTCTGTTCTTTGTTTGTTTCTTTAGTCACTCGCATTGTGTGGCCTGACGTGTCTCTGCTGAAGCTTTTTCCTTTCTTTTGATTTTTCTGTAACCCGGCTGCCCGGGAGCTGTGCGTGCGGCCGCCCAGCTTGGCCATCAGAGGGTGACAGCCTCGCGACGGCTCTCGTCAGGCCGCCCGGCTCCTGACGGCCGGTGTGTGGGCCGGGCCGTCGCCACAGTTCAGGCCCGGCCCGACCGCCCCTCTGCCGCCTGTGTGGGGCCCCCGTGTTTCTCCTGAGTGTCCTCAGCCTCGGCCCCTCCCCAGTCTCAGCGACCAGCGCTGCCCATCTCCCGAGGACACCGCGTCGGAAGCGGCCGCCTGGCCGCACGGTGGCCGGTGTTTGCCCCCAGCCCCGGGCAGAGGGTGGAGGGAAGAAACGCTTGAGTAGAAGCGGAGTCCCAGCAAAGCCTCGGGGCCGGCGGCACACGTGGCTCACACGCCGAGCCCGGCACGGCCACCACCAGGAGGACACACCGCAGCACAGGACCGGCTTCCACTCTAACTAAAGGGAAAGCGACCCTCGTTTTCCATGCAAAGTTTAGAGACTGAGCGCTCCCTGGTACCGTTTCACCCCAGCCCCCAAAGTAAACTAACCACACAGAATTTTTTCAACTTTTACAGAGCACAGAGGATCTGTTGGTGCTTTGGTTCATTAAAGTCCTCCTGACTTTTTTAAGTTAAAAGGTGTTAGTTTACATTAACATCCTATTTAAACTACTTTACACTCACTCGGTAGCTCTGCACTTTCCCCAGCATAACTCTGCCGCTTGCAGGTATTTGCCCATTCTTTTCTGTCTGAACCTTTAAACAGACAGCAGGGAGGATCACAAAGCAAAAATTGTTCTAAATGTTCCCTTAAAATAGCTTTTGTTTATTATTAGTACTTGTGAAGTTCCCAATTAATACAAACAAGCCTCTAACTAACAATGGGTCAAGAGTTTAACTATTAGGCTAGGTGTTTTTACTGAGTTAAAAATAGCATTTTACAATTTAAAAAAAAAATAGGACATACTGCTTTTTTCTTTTCTTTTTTTGCTTTTCAAGGCCGCACCCGTGGCATGTGGAGGTTCCCAGGCTAGGGGTCTAACAGGAGCTGTAGCCGCCGGCCTTCGCCACAGCCACAGCAACGCGGGATCCGAGCCGCGTCTGCAAACTTCACCACAGCTCAGGGCAACACCGGATCCTTAACCCACTGAGCGAGGCCAGGGATCGAACCCGCGTCCTCATGGCTCCTAGTCGGACTCGTTTCCGCTGAGCCACGACGGGAGTGCCCTCAAAGCCCTACCCTGATCTCAGGGATGTCGCGTGAGCGAGAAGGAGCCTCGTGCCGAGCGTTTCCTGGAGCAGAGACGGGAATGAAACCGCGAAATCGCACTTCACCCTGTGTCTGCGCTGTTTGACTAAACTTAGTCACTGAAAAAAGCGGCCGCTTGAGAGATGAAGGCAAAAATCCCTCTCGTGTTTACGAAGAGGCCGCTGTGCCAAGCACGGGGGAAGAGACGTCGGCTGCAGAAGGACGCGCCAGAGCAGGCCCCTCTTCCGTGGGACAGCGTCGCCCCCGCCCCGGCCGCGTGTCACCGCCGGGGGCCCACCCGGGGAGGCCGGCCGGACACGGATCTCGCTCGGGGCCCAGGCGCGTGACGACGCCATCAGCTCCGGGGCTCAGCCCTGTGATCTGGGCTCGATGGGGGACGCTGAGAGGCCTGTCGCCTGAGCGGTGACACAGACGCCACCGGCAGGCGGCGTTTACAGATCTGCGGCGGGGCTGACGGATCTCGCAGAGGGCTCGGGCCCCGGAAACAGTCCGCCCTCCACAAAGGGGCGCGCACCGTCCACCTAGGGTCCTGAGAGCCCGCGCCCTCTGCGGGAAGCCCCCCGACGCGGACAGGGAGCCCCGGCCCCCCACCGTCAACCTGACTTCACCCATAAACACGGCTTTTAACGCAGGGTTGTTGGTAAGTGCTCCGGGCACCGAGATGAAATCAGAACCCAGAGCGCTGAGGTTTTCTAACTGGGGTTCGTCTATTCAACAGGCTCTTGGCACGCATGTGCACACGTGCGTCCCGGAGTTTGTGTGCACACGTGCTCAGGTACATGCGTGGGCGTGTACACACGCGTGCACAGGCACACAGCCCTTTGAGGTTTGCCTACTTGGTGGCGCCAATTTAAAAAGGACACCCCAGGGCCCATATGAGGGAGCATGCTAGAATGAGGACCTCGTACAGGAATCTGTGTTCCCAGTGACAGCTAGCAGGCGACATCAATTACGAGGAGACGGAGGGAAACAGAGACAAGGAAGGACCGCCGGTTTTGGGGGCAGCAATCAATGGTTTTCAACGTATTACAGTCATTTCAGTGCCTGTTAGGTCTCAAAAAATCATTTGGTGTAGATGCGGTCTGGGAACCCTGCTGCCTTCTAAGCCAAATACGCATAAGGAAACGAGTTTTAGGTCAATTTAGAGCCGAGGTTTTCTCAAAGGCTCAGGACAGCAGGTGAGCCCTTCAGCCGTGTCCAGGCACGCCTGGCAGGGGGGACCCGCCAGCCCTGCGGGGTGCCCGGGAGCTGCAATGGCCGAACTGGCACAGAGGTCTATGACCCTGGGGTGCTCACCCGACCTGGCGTTGTTCTCCTGAGCTCTGGCCGAGAGCCGATCCCTCGGAAACGGGGCCACTCCCAGCGGAGCAGCCGCAGCTGCTCGGGGGGGACACAGACAAGGACTGCGACCCTCTGTGCACGGCGGGTGCTCTGTGGTCCTTCCCTGCCACCACCTGCGTGCAGGCGCTGAATCCTGCCCCCCGAGGGGATGGGGCAGGGATGGGGGGCTACGGGAGGTTCAGGTCAGCAGACGGAGCCCCGGTGACGCGATCAGTGCCCTCACCCCCCAGAGGCTGTGACCCCGAGGGGACCTCACCAGAGCCGCCCTGACCGCAGAACCCCCGCCGGAACCGGGAGAAGCGGGTCTCTGTGGTTTATAAGCCGCGACTTCCCTCAAAGCCACCGCCGTCACCTCTGCTCTCCGAGCCACCGGCACCTTGGTGACAGGACCAGGCGGCCGGCCCAGTTCAAGTGCAGGGTTCTGGGCCCGTGGACTCCCGCCCCGCAGAGAGCAAGCTGTGCCCGTGCCCTCCCGGAGCCCGAGAACGTGGTGCCGCGGAGCGAGGCCCAGCCCCGGCTCCGTCCCCCCGGGCCCAGCGCTTTCACCTCCTCTGGCTCCTGACCGCAGTTTCTGGTTCGAAAAGAAGCTGGGGTGCGGTGCCCAGGCTCCCTCTCTGCACACCGTGGTCTCTGCAGCTCCGGTCGCAATAAACAAACATTCTCTGGAACAAGAGGAGAGATCTTGCTTTTTATTATCTTCCCGAGAGTCGAAACAGCTGCCGACTCACGTCAAATACCCTGTTGAAGACAAAGTAATCACTTAAAAACAAAACTCAGAGCTCCGTTCCGTTGCTACAAAATGGCATGAAATTACACCAACTGGATTCAAACACCAGCCCCCGAGTGGGTCCCCTCTGGCCAGTGGCCCACACGGCACAGAGGTGGACAGTGCAGACACCGGGCTGGGATCCCGGTAAAAGTCAAGGGCAAAAACCGTGAACTCTCGGAGGCGACAGGCAGGCGGGGGCCTCTCCAGAGCAGTTGCTCGTGGAGGACGTCTGTGGCCGCCGTGCTCCGGGCCTCCGCGGCAGTGGATCAAACCTTACAAGGTCGCCTAGGAACCGCTTTCACTTCCAGAAGCACCGGGGGCGGGAAAGGTTCCCTTCTAAGCCCTAAAGGCGGTTCGAAGCTCCCCATTGGTACAGGGCGAGAGAACTGGGCCACCCCTCACCAAATACCCTGGTTCATCGACTCACCGTCAGAGCCGCCGGAATTGCTGTTCTGCACCAGGGCTGAGGGCGGGCGGGGAGTCCTGTCCGGGGCCTCGAGCAGGGGGAGGTGACAGGTGGAGAGGGGGAGCATGGCGCAGCCCAGGGTGCAGGGGTCTTGGCCGGGAGGCTTCTTGGCCGGGCTGAGACAAAGGAAACTCCTGGGCTGAAACCAAGCCCCTCAGCCAGCACGCTGCACCTGCTCGAAGCAGGCCTGCCTCCCGCCCCTAAGCAGAGGTGTCCCGGGACCGCCAACTCCCCTGCGCTCCCGTTAGCGTTCACTTTCCAGTGTGCCCCCCGCCTCCGCCCAGGGTGGGGCCCTCACACCTGCTCCCCGACCGGGGTAAGAAAGATGTCTCCTGGTCGGACATGCGTAGAAGGGAAAACGCTGCTGTGAGAAGCACCCGAGTGAGATCAGTCTGCCTCCTGTTCCAGCATCGGTGCTCGGCTCCTATTTCTTTGTTTAAATGCTGAAAGTAGGTCCGCCAAATAAATGCTACAACCACCGATGACGGGGCGGGGGCGGACCCTGGCGACTCAGAGCTCCGAGAGAACGTGGTTTGCTGACCTGCACAAGACAGACCCCCCGGGTCAAGCACCAGACAGACTTTGCTCCTGGAGCCCGGGGCACAGGTAGGGTGTGGCTTGTTCCCAAGAAGCTGTGTTGATGGACACCGAAGCCTGGATTTCACACCGTTTTCACGTGTCACGCAATCTTTTGACTTTTCTTCAGCGTCAGAGAACAGAGAAACCATGCTGAGCTCACGGGCTGAGAGCCGGGCTGGACTTGGGCACTGGGCCTCCGACCCTGCACCAGGCCCTGAGGGCGGAAGGTCCACGCTGAGCTGGGACGCCCCACCCAGGCCCCCGGAAACCCTGGACCAGGGGCACCCAGGCAATACTCTCTAGATGTCTGAACGGTCCTTGGAGAGAATAAAGAATTATTTGTAAAGCGGTGCTTGCCTGGGGCAAGAAGCCTTAAAACAACCACAGCTTTTCAAAGCCGAGGGAGAGGCTGTAAATGGAAGGGCTGGCTGGCGTGTTCTTCCACCTGCGCTGCGGGCACAGCTCCTCTAGGATAAAAGAACCAAACCCACCTTTGCAAACAGTCAGGCTCAACCCCTCCCGAGGCTGCTGCGTTCCCTTTTCCCGGCCCAGCCTTCCCCTGGGTTCACAGCAGGCTCGTCTCGGCCTCCTCACCGGGCTCGGTGCTCAGTGCCAGCGGCGGGATGAACCTTCCCGCTGGCCAGTCGCCGTGACCGGCGCTCAGCGCCAAGGGCAGGGACTCAGAGCTGCTGCCGCTGGGACCCAGGCCGGCTGAGCGCAGGCGAGTCCAGAGCCTTCCCGCCCGTGCAGGACGCAGCTGGGCCTTCTCCGGAGCAGGTGCAGACAGCTCGGCCACGCCTCCCCCCCTTTCTTCACCTCTGACTCTATCCTCCGAGCAGCAGTGGCCCAGCTAAGCGAGCAGAGGACCCGCCTGGGCCCTTCCTCAGCCTCAGGGGACCCCCTCCCGCTGCTGGGCCCATGGGCGTCCCATGTAATCGAAAACACACATATGCACGTCATGTACGTGTTTGCTGTTTTTGATGAATTTTGTGCGTTCTTCATGCTTTGCTCTTTTGCCTTCTTGAGGTTCTGTGGCCACAGCCATGCGTGTGGGGCCACCCGGACCTGCGGGTGCGTCTTCCTTACCTGTCACCAGGTGGGCATGATGGTCTTACCTTGGAAAATGCCCAGCTCTCCTCCCGGGTTGGTTGATTCTGATTGCTTGCTTATGTCGTCCCCACACCGCGAGTCGGCCAGGCCTGCCGACGAGGGGGGCGTCCCCGACAGGCAGACTCCCGCAGGCTAACCCTTCCGCCCGGAGGGACTTGCTGCCAGAGGTCGTTCCCCAGAGCGGCTCTAAGTGCTTCTGAAATGCGTGTGAAAGTAACCCCGCTGGTCACATGATGTCTGTGATATTTCTGGGCAGATTTGATCCAAGGGGACCCCTTCAGCCTCTGAAATAATTGACTGCATCGCAGCAGCATAGCCCGGCGGCTCTCCCTACTCAGGCTGCAGGACAGAAGGCCTAGGAGGAAAAGGAAAGAAAGTTTGGTGACATAGCTGGGGACAGGAAGCACGCAGCTTAAAAAAAGCTGAAGTGAGGTATAATGCGCGCGCCCGCGTCGAAGCTCCCCGGCTCCAGCACACAGCGGCACGTACGGCAGTCGCAAAGCCCCCGCCCCTCGCTGGATTTTAGAACCTGTCTGTCCCCCCAGAGAAGCCTCTGCCCACTCCCTGCTGTCTGGGGCTACAGACCCGCCTTTTCTGGAAATGGCACAGAATGGAATCCCACACCACGTGGTCTTCAGCGACCAGCTCCTCCCACTCCGCTCCGCGTGTCTGCAGGTCATCCAGGCGTAGCAGGTGGCGGGTGTCAGACTCACCTCTGACGGCCGAGCGCTGGTCCCCACGTGGCATGTCACCGCGTCTCTCGATCCACCAGCTGGTGGACGATGGATCCCCAGCCGCTTCCGGGCAGTGGTGCACGAAGCTGCTGGAAACACCTGCACACAAGTCCCTGTGTGGACGTCTCTTTGGAGGTTTTCATTTATCTTAGGCAGATACTTCAGAGCGGAATTGCTGGGTCATATGGTTAATCCACCTTTAACATATTAAGAAACTGCCAAACTATTTTCCAAATCCCTGCACCCAATGTGAAGTCTGTACCGCAGCTACTTGCTTTTTAAAAAGACCCTGGGTTTGCTTTTAGTTCACTTCACTGCAGCTCAAGAGTAATCACTGCAACTTATTGGCCACTCTGGGGAAGAAGTGTTTGGTTTGAACCAATTTCATCTCAAGGATTTGTAAGGACTTGCTGTGTCCGGAAGGGTCCACCCGCCTCAGAGCCGAGACAACAGCAGTCACATCAGGAGAAGTTGCCCGGACTCACCACTTCGGTGAATCTGCTGCGCCTGGGAGCTACGTTTCTGACTAAAGCCTCGCTGGGTGTGTAAGAGGCAGAGAATCCGGATGCAAAAGCACTACGTAAATAAGCACCTTTATGAGCTCACAGCCCGTTATTTTTTAAACCTCCGCTCCGCGTTAGCCCTGCCCTCTTGCAGCGGTAGTCAGCAAGCGCCTCCAGTGCTCAGGACACGACACGCCCTCGTGGTCTTTACCGACCTCGAAGGACTTTCCGTCCGTCTCGGCCACCCTGACAGGCGCGCTAAGGGAGTGACGGTGACGGCCACGTCTTGGGTGTCACTTGGGAAGGGGGCACAACCTGATGAATTAAGAATGAGATCTAGGAGTTCCCGTCGTGGCTCAGTGGTTAATGACTCTGACTAGGAACCATGAGGTTGCAGGTTCGATTCCTGGCCTCGCTCAGTGGGTTAAGGCTCCAGTGCTGCTGTGAGCTGTGGTGTAGGTCGCAGATGCAGCTCAGATCCAGCGATGCTGTGGCTGTGGCGTAGGCCCCTAGCCCGGGAACCTCCATATGCCACGGGTACGGCCCTAGAAAGGACAAAAAAAAAAAAAAAAGAACGAGATCTAGGGAGTTCCCGTCATGGCTCAGCAGTAAAGAACCCGATTAGGATCCACAAGGATGTGGGTTCAATCCCTGGCCTCAGTCAGTGGGTTAAAGGATCCCTCACTGCCATGAGCTGCAGTGTAGGTCGCAGATGTGGTTTGGATCTGGTGCTGCTGTGACCGTGGGGTAGGCAGGCAGCTGCAGCTCCAGTACAACCCCTAGCCGTGGGTTTGGCCCTAAAAAAAAAAAAGAAAATGAAAATGAAAATAAAGAAAAGGAAAAAGAAAAAGAAAAGGAAAAATAAAAAAAATGAGATGTAGGAGTTCCCTGGTGGCCCAGTGGGTTAAGGGTCTGGTCTGTCACTGCTGTGGCTCAAGTTCCATCCCGGGCTCAGGAATTTCCGAATGACACCGGTGCATGAAAAACAAAAGCAAAAACCAAACCCAAACAAAACCAAGAAACAAGAATGAGGTCTAAATGTTTTTAATTCCAAATACACGGGCCGAAAAGCCCCTTGGGACGTTATCTGTCTGAGACACCTGCACTCCAGCCTGAGGTCAGGCCTGCCTGGACCACCTTAGACGCCCTCGGGGACAGGGTCAGAGATCCTTCTGGCAGCCGATCCTGAGCCTGCGCCCCGCCCCCAGCCGGGGCTTTTACCAGCTTACCCGGCTTGTGCTCTGGCTCGGGGCTGCGGGAAGCCGGGTCCCTGGATCCCAGAGCACAGAGGGAGCGGCAGCGGGAGGCAGCAGCCGGGGGGCGAGGGGGCGCGAGGAGGATTTCAACTGGGTTCCGGAGGCAACCTTCAGCGTGGAATGCTCCCCGGTCCAGAGGTGGCCGGTGGGCGCAGGGGCTGCGTCTCGGGGAGGCGGCCCCCCCACTCCGAAGAGGAGCAGCTGGGGTGCTCAGCCCAGACCGCGGGGGCGCCCGCCAGCCACGGGACAGGAGCCGTCACACTCGGGACAGGCCAGCTGGGCACCAACCACCCTGCCACTCGGCCTTCCTCTCCCCTCCCTCCAGCTCAGGACCGTCCTCTCCCCGGGCCGCCTCCAGGACAGAGCCAGACAGCAACGCTCCTGCCCGCCAGCCCCCGTGCACACCGCAGCCACCGAGGGAGCACAAGGGACCCACGCACACACCAGAGGTGTCCCTGTGCCCCCCGCCGTGGGCTCTGAGGGTGCGCCCTGCCTCTGTCTCCATTTCCCGGCGCCCCTGTCACCTTCACCGTGGTGGCCTCCACTGCGCGCCCCTCGGGCCTGGCTCTCAGGCTGCGGCCCCTCGAGAGCAGGGGCCTCGCCCACTGCAGGGAACGAGCCGGATGAACCCCCTGGGGTCTCCCCAGGCCGGCGTGGCGAGTGCCCACCTCCCTGCCCTGGGCTCAGACAATGTCAGACGAGAATCCCACCCTTAGCAGGCGGGAGGGTGCGTCTGAGGTGAGCTCCAACCCCGACAACGAGGAGGGCCCCGCGCGGCCTGGGCCCCCAGCCCAGGCTCCTGCCCGCCTCCCCGCAGCCCCTCGCGTCCTCCCCCAGCGAGCGGAGCGGTGGGGGCCGGCCCAGGGCGGAACGGGGCCGGCCGAGGCCTTTCCCACGGCCCCGCCTGTGGGCTTTGGCTCTGCTGAAACGCACTGTGTTAACACCGAGACACCGGCATTCAGAGCTGCTACGTGCTCAGCCATGGAGGAAGTTCCGCTTCAAAAATGAGCACGACTTTCAAGTCCAAACATAATGTTTTCGGGTCACGGTGGTTCAAACCCATGAGAAAGCAGGGACCGCGCCGTGGCGGGGGCCTGCTGCCTGGACCCTCGCCGGGCGGCTCAGGACGCCGGTCGGGGCCAGGCTTCCGTGGGGCGTCTGTGGCAACGGCGGGGTGGGGGCGGCCGCGGTCACAGCCTGGTCACACGCGTTCACAGGACATGCCACCCCTGACTCTGGTCCCCACTCAGGCACGGAAGCGGCCGGCGGTTCAGACCGTCCGCACAGCCGCCGCGACCCGGTCACTGCCAGACGGCTCGGCTGGAGCACCAAAGGGTGACTGACGGCCACCTTCCGAAGGTCGGGAATCCTCGGGGATTTTTTTTTTTTTTTAAGGCTGGACACCCAGCTCCACCAAAGATTTCGGGGGCTTCGCAGATGCTGAAGACAAACAAGAGCTGGTTCTTAAGAACGGTATTTCACACCCTTTACGAAACAGTCCGCTTCTGAGAAATGAAGACTCTCACACGCTCTTTTAACGTCAGTTGCAAAACAGCCCAGACAGTGCAGCTTTAAAAAGAGCGAAGCGGTGAGACCAAGGCTTTGCTGCCTGCAGGAGCCCTGCCCGCTCTCGGGCACAGCAGAGAGGGGCAGAGACCACCCCTGGGCAGCAGGGGGCCGGGGCTCCGCCCTCCACAGGGAGCGGGCTGCTCCGTCGCAACCTGGCAGGACAGCATCGCACAGTTTGTACCTGAGCTTGCCGCGGTGGCACGGAGAAGGGCCTGACCCGCCCTCTGACCGCGGCCCCGGGCTCAGTGCCCTCTTTCCTCCTGGCTCACCGGATCCGGCCGTAATTCACAGTCTGCGATGCACACAAAGTAAAGAATTCACGTGTGGCTGGAAGTTCGTTCCTTCTCTGGAAGGAGACCAACCAGGATGAGGAAGTCCGAATGGACCAACAGCCAATAATAAAACAGGAGAATCTGAAGTCATTTTACCGTTTTCTGCTAACAAGACCACCCTTTCCCTTTTCTAAGAAACACGGACCGTGGAGAACCGTAACCGTCAGCACATTGTTCCAGGCGCCCGTTTTTAGCGCCATTAGGGCGGAAATAAAGGAAGGACAGCATCATTTTCTCCCACTGCAAACCGGGGGCGTTTCTGCCGGGAGCAGGGGTCCGGCTGCAGGCGGGAGCGAGGCGAAGCTGGAGCCTGGAGCCTGGAGCCACGTGGCCTCAGGTGGCCCTGCCAGAGCTGCGGTCACAAGCACAACGGGGGGAAGTTTGCAGAGATCAAAGGTCTCCAGGTCTATGTTCAACCGACCTGCATTTCTTTACTGAACTAAGAATTGAATTCCTCTGTCTTTCCTTGCTAACAGCACTGGGAAATCCAGAGGCGAAATTATCTTTCTAGGATTTCACTGTTGTGGAGCCCGAACGTGGGCTCGTCGTCATAACATTGACTTTTACCCTTAGAATCCTAGGAATCCGTCCTAAAGAAATAGTGCCGCCCAAGTGAGGGGCCGTGCGCAGAGCTGTTCTCGGCAGCAAAACACTGGGAACCAGTGACTGTCCCCTGGAGGCCTCGCTGCTCAGACTTCGGACACCCGCGGTTTCTGCCCTGCCGGGACTTGCACTTTCCATCAACACTGTCTTTACACCGCCTTTAAACCCGCTCCCCGTCCTGTCACTTAACCTCGCTCTGCGTCACACTGTCAGCGGGCACGCAGAGCAGGCAGACAACCTTTCCCCGACACACACTGACGTCTAAAAAATTTTCCTGGAGAATGTATTGCAGTTACCATGCTATGATAACAAAAGCGGGTCTGTGTCAAGTTCGTCTATTAATTTAAGTACACATATATGATCCCCATCATACAAAGAGGCCATTCTGAATCCGCTTTGAGGCCGAGTCAATCAAGAACTATCCACTTGCAAAGTCTGTACCTAGTACCGTATTAGACCAGACGAGGCTGCCGCCGTCACCACAGACGGGCCATCCGTCCTCGACCCCTCACCGGCGAACGGCCTGGCACTTTCGGAAACACTGGAGCACCGAGGTTCTCTGGGCCTGCAGGTCCAGATGAGAAGAGTTTGGACAAGGGTCTCATGTGGTCCAGAAAATCTCGAGTCCAGCGTCGCTCCGGGCCAGTCAGAGCCCGAAGAACCTCTATGAGAAGCAGGCTTGGCGAGCGGGCAGTCTTACCCTGAAGCAGCGGGTTTTCGTCAAAGGCGTGGCGCTACCGGCCCAGCGTCAGGCGGGAGTCTCTGGGCTGCGGTCCTGAGCCAAGTGGCCTCCAGCTTGTGACTTCCTACTGCGACGACTCCTTGAGGAGAAGACGAAGGCAGAGGACACATTGCAGCTGTGACACGAACGGCTCCGGTGCCTCCCATCTCTGAAGCCAAGTCGTTTCTTAGTAGAAGAAATTCACTCAATCCAACGATTTGCTATCAGAATAAAAACCTCTCTCTGTATGCTAGTGGACGGCACCTGTACCCTAGGTTCGAGAATCTAGGGAGATCATCAGCCATGTCGCGAAATAGCGTATGCAGCCACTAAAACTAGGTCTTTCGATCTGGGAAATGTTCATGTCATGATGTAAAGTGGGGTGAAAATACAGCACAAACTAACATCTAGAAAAACACATATATGAAAAACTGGAAATACATAAAAATAATATAATTGATTCTTTCTAGGTAATTAGATTAATTACTGGCTGTTTTCTTCTTTACGCTTTCTTGAATTTACGACAGTCAGTCTGCACGACTTTCAATCCAGAGGTTTATTTTCAAGGCTTTTTCAAGCAGCCCTTTGACGAGGCTGTGGGCTGGGCGTCACAGGGGAGCGGACAGCACAGCACTGAGACCACGGCCAGGGCAGGGCCACCGCTCTGCCTGGAGGGGCCTCTGCCCGCGGCTGAGAGCACTTCCTGTCCCCTGCTTTCACGGGGACTGAAGCCGGGAGAGTGCGGATAAGCCGCTCTGAGGACAAACAGATGTCCCAAAAGACGCGAGGCTGACTGGACCGCCGATGGCCGAGCCGCCTTACAAGCGAGCCCTGGGGCGCTTCGCAGGGTTCTCCCCGTTGCAGACGGGCCGCCGGGCCCCTCAGACCGCGACAATCAGAAACAGATGAGGAGTCGAGCCCTGTCCTCGCATGAGAACGGCCGGCCCTCCGAAATCCCACAGCCTGATCCAGGGACGGGAAAGTCAGCCTCTGAGCCTGACCCATCACCGCGGCGGATACGTGGGTGACAGCGTGTGCGTGACTGCAAGAGACTGCGGACAGTGACGACAAGAATCTGCTGCTGGCAAGTCCAAGTGGGGCCACGGGGGCCCTGATATAGACGCTGCCCGGCTGGGGACATGGCGCCCCAGCCACACCACACAGATCCAGGCACTCGCGCTAAAAGGGCAATTGCTTTTAACAAGCAGATTTTGCCATGTAGCAACTTTTTCTCATTCTTCTGTGGGTTCTTCCTTTTCTCAAAATTGTAATTACCAGTTTTATATCCTAACATTAAATAGCCAGAAAGCCCAAACTGAGTAAACCGTCTTTACACAGGAAAATGCAAGACATTAATAAGGGATGATTTTTATTTAATTAATTGTTTCATGTCAGTAACAGAGTCCAATAATCTCTACAGAGATTTTGATGGAAGATAGCAGTATTTTAAATTTTCAGCTATCAGAGTTCCCAGTGTTGTGCATTTGGTTAAGAACCTGACTGCAGCAGCTCAGGTCACTTGGGAGGAGGCTCGGGTTCAATCCAGGGCCCGCAAAGTGGGTTAAAGGATCTGGCTCTGCCGCGGCTGCAGTGTCCCTGGGCCGCGTCCCATGTGCGGTGGGTGTGGCCATTAAACATATATAAATACATAGAGATTACTTTTAATGGCCCCCTTTTCACCACCGTTTCTTGGAGCAGTGGATTTGTTGCCCTGAAGGCTTGGCCATATCTAAGCTCCCTGCGTTCGCTTCCTGTTCTCTCCACGCCATTCCCGGAAACAGGCTGGCTCTCTCCCGGCTGGTGTAGATGGGGATGAGAACAGCACTGCGCACACCTGCAGCGCAGGCGGGGCTGCGGTGTGGACCACACTCGGGAAGGAGGCCGCGAGGGCTGCCCCCAGGGGGGCTGGGATTAATTCAACGGGGTTGGAAGTTTTCCCCTTTCCCTTTGAAAACACTCCATGTCGACGAGTTCCAGCCCTGGATCCTAGGAAGTGTCCTTTGAGAGGGCTGTACCTGGCTTCCTGTTCATGCAGCACTCGGGACTGTGGCTTGATCATTTCAGCACCCAAATTCAGGCCTCTCTTATGGATGGAAACTCCATCAGGGAGGTGAGCCAGCCTCTGCCCAGGGCCCCGTGGGTCAGCCCGCCCCTGCCCCAAGGCAAAGTGAGCAGGCCCCGCCGCGGCCCCGTGGGCGTGAGGTGTGCGGAGCTTCCAGGCTGCCAGGCAGGCGCAGACACGCCCGAGCGCCGCCCACAAGTCGAGCAGATACTTGTTGGAGCGGGGCAGCGCCAGGCCCAGGCACACGCCCGGGCCGCCTCACGGACTGCGGTGGAGTCCAGGCCCCCGCCTCCACCGCCCCGAGGCCAGCATCCTCGCCACAGGGTGTAAGGAAGCCGGGACATCTGAGGCCTGGCCCAGCTCTCCCCACGCCACACACGTACAGGCAGGGCCTGAAACCCCAGCGGTCAGCCCCAGGCAGCGCCAGCGCTGCCCTGGGGTCCCAGCCCAAGGTGCTGAGCCGCCAGAAGAGCCCTCGGGGCTGGGGGCGGTGAGGGGCGAGCAGGGGCGGGGGTGGGGAGGGGCGCCAGGCAGAGGACTGCTCCTGGCATTCGCGCCCCCACGCTGGTCCTGGGCCCTCCAGGAGGTCGGAGTGAGAAGGGACTGACATCCACGGGCTTTCTGACTAACAGCCCAGAGGAGGAGCAGTTCACGAGTTCGGACCCTCACAGCCCCTGGGGGCAGAAATGTCCACAGAGCGGTGGCTCACTGGATGACTGGCAGTGGTTGAGCCAGCCGTTTTAACTTCAAACCCATTGCCACTTCCCTTTGTCCTCCCACCTCCAATGCTAGTCTTTTGTTTACCCAAACATCCAAAACCAGAAGGCTCTTTTTCAGTGTCTGGTGCACGGTTTGTGTTTAATACAAAGGCACGGGCTTGCATCAGAACTTCAGAATGATCTGTACTCTGTCCAGAAATGTATCTTTTTATCTCAACTCGGCTCTGGAAATCACCCAGCACGCTCGCCTGCACCCTGAGCACACAGGACCTGATCTCCTTCCTCTCGTGAGCGTGTCTAGAAAGCATGTTTTCCCAAGTGAACTGACTAGTCCAGGAATCTTGACTGTTCCTCCCGGAGAAAGAGCATATTGTTGGAAACTGGCTGCAGAGACACACGCAGGGACACACACAGTGTCATCACTTCCTGTTTTCACGTCTAAGAAAGGAGCTCACTCAGCACAGACCGAGTGGCCTCCAGGTTGGCGGTGACCCTCCATGCTGGGGGCGGGACCTCCAGGCTGGGGGCGGGGCTTTCAGGTCGGGGGCCTCAGAGGGAGGTGCTGCTCCCCCCTTTGCCCAGAGGAGGCCTGGCAGCTGGGGCTCCTTTCTCTTGCTTTTTCCTTATTCTTATTCCAGAATGGCTTCCTGACCCCAAAAGCCAGTTACATTTCCTCCCCTGCTTCCAGTGGCATCGCTGCGGTGCCTCCATGTCCCTGCGTCCTTGAAGCCTCCAGAGGACGTGGGCAGCCAGGCGTCCAGACCTAGACTCAGCATGTCCCCAGCACGAGGGGCCCAAAGGCAGCCCCGTGGGTGTGCCCCGGTCACACTCTCCTCCCACGTGGGAAAATGACGCTGGATCCATGTTGCCTCCTGCGCCGCTTTCACAGGGGCCCCAGCAGAGGCTGCGGGCCGCTCATCTAAGCCGTGGGCGAGGCCTTGGACTCGCGTGTCCAGGTGGGGGGGCGGGGCTGGCTTAGCAGGAGCCACGGCTGGCGCCCCCTTCCACAAACGACACACAGAAAGAAAATATCAGTGGAGGCCCCAGAATGCTTGTTAATTCTCTGTTTGGCTGCGGGGTGTTTACCGAGGTGTCTCTGAGCCACACGCCAGCTGCATCGTTTTTTCACCCTGCACTTTCCTCCCTGCACTCTCACCAAATCCATCCAAAAGCCCCTGAGGGAAATAAGAAGACTCTTGTCAAAATGTGGAAACAAATACCTGAAGGCGCTGGGGAGAAAGCAAAGCAGGTGGAAGTGTTGGAGGTCACAACTGGGAGAAGGGGCCTCTCTGGGGACACAGTGTCGGCGTGTCCGTCTCGTTGAGTAGCTACGTGCTGAGATCAAATCCCAACTCCTGGAAGAGGATGCACCACAGTCCAGAGTCTCCACAACAAACCGACTGCATTCCAGAATAAAATTCAGCATCAGGCATTTGAAGAAACTCTAGAGTTTCCAGGGACACGGAACCAGGCTGACCCAGGCGTCGTCATCAGTGGACGATGGCCTTTCTGTTCTGCTCCAGAACGTGAAGGAATTCACGCTCATAATTAATGAACATCTAGGAAAGCTCGTCAGAGAAGCAGACGGTTTTAAGAATCCAATCAAAATTCTAGGTCTAAAAAATAGAAAATCTGAAATGAAAAATATACTCCGTAACCAGATCGTGGAGATGACAAGAGGAAGCTTCAGCGAACTTGAATCCATCTATGGAAATCAGCCCATCTGAAGAACAGAGAGCGGAAAGACGGACGTGAATGCCGTGTCAGGGACAGAATCGGGGGGTCTAAAACGCGCGCGGTCCCTGTCACTAGAATGCTGGAAAGAAAAGAGAGGAGGGAGTGGCACAGAACAGTCGAAAGATTAATGGCCGAAACTCTTCCAAATTTGATGAAAGACACAAATGTACATATCCAAGGAGCTCAGAAGAGTCCAGAAATTTCCAAGTCCAGTGTATGCAACACCCTCATTCAAATACTAACAACGCTGTTCCTTGTCCTGTGGCATTAGAACAGAGGAAGCTACAGCTGTTGAAACGTCTCTTTGCTTCAGATGACCTCGAGGTTGGTGTGGAAACGGTCTTTCTCTTACATCCTCATCCTTGTCCTCGTTGAGTATGATCAAAGCCCTGCCTTCCTTTTAGGGTTCAGCTGTTCCTAAATTATCGTACTTTAACATGTAGGAACTTTTAACTCTGAAACAAACATTCTGAATTTGAGATACTTTCGAACTTAGAAACACGGCATTGATTTCAAGGAAAGCACAAATTTTAGATGTCATCAAAGAAGGTGCCTACCTTTTGTTTCTTAACTCTCAGTTGATCCCACAAGCTAACTATTGGAATGAGCCCCGAACTTCGGTGGCTTCTTCCTTCCAAAAGAAGATCTTAATCTGGCAAGGGTGGGAGCTGGCCTGCATGGTTCTTGCAGCTTCTCTCTGCGCCCTGACACAGCGAGGGGTGCTCTGCAGCGTCTGGGCTTTGCCCCCGGCTCTGCTGGGAGTGCGCGTCTTTTGAATCAGCACCCAATGCCCAGGGCACGCCTGATCACCAGACTGTGAGTCCAGTGCCCAATCTGCAGTGCTTTGGGCAGTGACTGGAAAGAGGCCTTGGTCCAGGTGCCAAACAGACAGAACCCAGCACCAGCCGCCAGACCTTCCCCAGGACCAGGGGTCCCTTCTGACTGCTGCATCCTTCCCAAGAGACCAGAAATCAGCCAGCAGTGCGGGAGCTGGAGTGTGGCCCTGTCGACGTCCCACAGAGCAGGCTGGGGATAGCAATCTCTCCCCCTCACCGAGCATCTTTATTATTATCCTTGTTATTTGGAGGAATTTGAAAAACGTGCTGTGTTTTGTAAAAAGGCGCGGTTGCCATAGGCTGTGCCGGGGTGAGTCAGACGCACCGGCTGCTTCCCTCACTGACTTTGGCAGAAGGTCCCTTTCTGCAGGGCAGAGTCAGCACGGCAGATGGGACACGTGGCCTTTCCTCAGCGTCGCTGCTAGTGCCAACTCGTAGTAAGTCGGGCGCCTGACTTATTAATAGTGATGAATCCATTAGTGTCGCTGGCGCCTGGAATTCGCCGTGAGTGGCCTCGGTCCCGTCCGCGACCAGCACAAGTCAGGTGGCAGTGACATCTGCTTCTCCCCCGGCTCTTAAGGAGTGTGGCACAGGAATCGGACAAAGACGCAGGCTGATCAGGAGTAAGGATCTGAGCTAAAATTAGAAATATTTATGGCTTGGCACCGAACCTTAAATCGCTGTAAAAACAGGACAGTAAAAAAAGAAAGAAGAAAAAAAAACACCACCTCTCCTCCGCATAATGGACCCCCCCCCTCGTTGGAAACACTCTTCCTTAATGGCATGCAGCATTCAATGAGAAATGCCAGAATTCCACCCCTGGGTGAGTCGCCTGTTGGCAGGGCTCCCACCTGCTTTGAAATCTAGTGTATTGAAATTACCACACAAATTCTTGAAGGATTTTGAAAAGTGATTAATGTGTTTCAACCCACATGCATACACACAGAGAGCGGCCGTGCCCGCCGCTCTGACAGGCCCAAATGCGCCCTGACACGGGCGGGAGTGCGTCTGCACAGCCGGCCGGCGGCAGGTCGCATCGGAGCGGCGGCTCCGAGGGCCCGTCTGCTGGGTCGCCGCACAGCTGCCAGAGCGGGGCTGCGTGGGCCTGAGTCCCGTAACGCGAGGTGCCGGTCTGCGGTGACCTTGAATAGCATGACTCGCTTTGCAGCCCACGGATGGAGTCTTTAAAAACAGCCTGCCGCGCGGTAAGAGGCAGCGAGCTGCCGAAACCCTCCCGAGAGACGCCACTTGGTTGCGGCGGCAAGAATTCCGTCTGACTAGTCTATTTTAAATCCCCTTATCACTGCCTCCTGGGACGCTCAGAGGTCTGAGACCGCGGGGTTGGTGGCAGGAGAGTGATTCACTGTAAATGATCCCGAACTGGAAACTTGATAAGTTTTACACTGACGGGTGTGTGTAAACTTTGGTTACCTTGGGTTAGTCAAGTGTAGTAGTGTAGCCACGCCCGCCCCACGGCTGGAAAGGCCCAGAAGAGGAGGACAGCTTGGGAGGAAGCCAAAAGTGACATCTGTAAATTCTGTCAGCACGGACTCAGGGCTTTCCCAGGCCCGAGAAAACATGCTCATCATGTGAAGGGTCAGAAATGACCCAAGTTAGAAAAGGGCCATTTGGAATCAGGAAAGATGTTTTCACAGCTAATCAGCCACCGCACTTGTGCTGGGTTGTAAAATGCAATATGCTGCAGCACTGACCTTGTTACGCCAAAGCCAAGGTCACGGCCTGAACACCACAATTTGGTCAGTTCACTTCCACTGCTTGCTCACGCACCCTACTTGTCGCCAAGCCAATTACTCCCTCCGCCGGGGGTCTCGCCAAGCCCCAAGCGCCCCCTTCTGCAAACACAGCACTTGGCAGGGCCAAGTCCCGGGTGCGAGAGCCTCTAGTCCCCAGAGCTTCCTGTGGCACCCGTTTTGTCCCCACCTCTTCCACCTGGCGCCCCACGCACCGGCGGCCGGAATGAAGGCCATCTCCCCAAGACTGAAGGTCAATAGGATTTCCTTAACCAACTGCCTTCGCCAGCTTCACTTGTATTTAAAACTTTTGGCTGAAGCTCCATTTGGGACGGGTGACTCTGAAGGCTTGTGAACAGACCTCCTTTCCATCCTCTGAGTTTCTGAGTTTCCCACCGCAGCACCTCCGAGCTACTGATAAGGAGCAAATTGATTTTTGATGTATAAGGTAGTCAACCTAGGTACTAAAATCTGAAAATAAACTGTGTGATTTATAAATATGAGATGTACTAGCCTTAGAATTTCTGATGAGTTGAAATTCCTTTTCCTCCCCGATGGATTTGCGCAGTCCCCTGACGTCTGACATGCTGTTTAAATGACCCAGACTTGGCCTCTGTGGCCCTCTCCCCACGTCACGGCCTCCCCCCACATCACGGCCTCCTCCCACGAGGAGACCCGTCAGCTCAAGAGCCTGCTGGCACCAAACTCAAATTTTTATACATCCTCTTATTCAAAAAATAGCCCAAACAAGCAGACTTTTGGCCGTTTAGCGACTCTGTCTGCCTTGCACCCCGCCCCCACCCCCGAAGCATGGCCGGCATTTGGTTTGGGCAGGAGAGAAAGGAAACTGCGCCGACGCTGTCAGGAGAGGCTGTGTGACAACCTCTCCCCCCAGCCGGTAACACAAACGGACAAGAGATCAGCCAAAACGCCAGCCGTCCCGACCTGACTGGCATCGACAGAGCCTTGCAGCCAGCAACTGCAGAACACACTTCCTTTCCAGGTGTGTTTACCGGACGAGGCCAGACTCCGGGCCACACAACAAACTTAATGAGTTTAAAAGCATTCAGGTTGTACGAAGTATGTGTCATTACCGACGCTTCCAGAAAAATGTAAAAAGAGAGGATACATACTCATCTGTGAGGCTAGTATTATCCTGATACCAGAAATATGTGAACAATTTACGAGATGAAAAAAATACCAATACCTCTCATGAACGCAGATGCAAATTTACATATAAGTAAATATATATAATAATGGATTTGATTTGCTGACACTTTGCTTAGAATATTTGCATCTATGTTCATCTGTGTACATATATATACATATATACACAAATATATATACAGATACGCACATTATGACTACATGAGGTTTAACCCAAGAATGCAAGGTGGGTTTAGCATTCAAAAGTCAATCGATATATTTTGCCATATTAATAAACCAAAAAAGAAAAACCATATGATGATCTCAGTGGACACAGAAGTATTTTACAAAATGCAGCTTCACAGGAAACTGGGATGAGGAGGTGAAGTGAGGTGAAGTGACCTGACGGTGAAACGTGAAGGCTTCATTCCTAAGATCGGAAGCAAGACAAAGGCCGTGAGTTTTACCGTCTCTGTTCACTGTTGTCCTGGACGGTCCGTTCCTGCAAGAACGAGAAGTCAATGTCCCCAGGTTAGAGAGGAAGAACTGAGCCTGTCTTACTTAGACCCAACATACATCACCTATGTGGAAAATCCAATGGACTCAAATAAAATGACGCAAGAATTAGTAAGAATAGCAAGGGTACAAGGTGCAAGATCAATATTTTTAAAATCTGCATTTCTGTGTACAGTCATTCCTCCATGTCCACAGGCTCCATACCCTCAGATTCAACCAACCACAAATCAAAAATAATTTTTAAAAAAATTCCAGAAAGTTCCAAAAAGCAAAACTTGAATTTGCCACGTGCTGGGAACAGCATCTGTAGCATCGTATTTGTAAGTATCTGCATAACATTTACACAGTATCAGGCATTACAAGTAATCTAGGGCTGATTTAGAGTATAAGGGGGGATGGGTGCAGGTTCGATGCCGGCACCAAGCCGTTTTACAGAGGACCTGGAGTGTTCTTGAACTTGGCGCCCACGGGGGTCTGGAGCCATCCATGGGCTGCACCAGCAGTGAATGAGGAACAGCTGGGGGTTTTAACTAAAAACACACAACGCCCTTCGCAGTGTCGTCATACTTACGGATAATCTGGCACAAGATGTGTAAGACAGAGAAATGTGGCTGAGAAATCCAGGTCCCGTGTCAGTGGGGGGACGCGCCATGTTCGTGAGTCGGAGGGCTCCGCCTTGCCGGGGTGTCGGCCCCCCTGAACTGAGCTGCAGATCTGAAAAGGCCGGGTCCAACCCCGCAGGCTGTGTGACAGCCCGGCAGTAACGCCTTTCCCCGCAAGCCACCCCGTCCAGCTTTCCCCAGCCTCTCAGACGCCACTCAAACCCCAAGCCAAGGAAGCCTGACCCTGGACACGAGACCCACCGACATCCTGTCTTTGCCCATTCTTTCTTCTTTCCTATGTCACTAATCAGTCCTTTTTTTTTTTTTTTAATTTTGATTTTGATGACTCTGTACGCAGGGAGGAAAAAAGAAGGTACGTATTTTTACAGGAAGATGATCAGCTTCCCCAGAGGAAGACGTGAAGCCAGGTTTGAGACCCGCCAGACGGGGAGCACGTGGTCTGAGCAGGTTTCCGGGGCCGAGCCCTCGGGCTCCGCGGGGCCCTGACCGGCAGTCATCGGCTCCGCCAGCTTGGGGGCTGGAGGGCAGCTGGGGTGACGCGCAGGGCCCTGGACTGTCAGGGGGATGCCTGGGCGCCCCTCCGCCCTCCCAGCAGCCCCCTGACTGCAAAGCCCTCTCCCCCACGTCCTCGGGGCAAGAGCAGACTGTTGGGGTGTCAGACCAAGCTCTCCACGCTGTGTCCGCTGCCGCAGCACCCCCCCCTTTTTGGCTTTTTGCCTTATCTAGGGCCGCACCCGCGGCATATGGAGGTTCCCAGGCTAGGGGTCTAACAGGAGCTGTAGCCTCCATCCTACACCACAGCCACAGCAACGCAGGATCCAAGCCGCGTCTGCAGCCTACACCACAGCTCACGGCAACGCCGGATCCTTAACCCACTGAGCGATGCCAGGGATCGAACCCACAACCTCATGGTTCCTAGTTGGATTCGTTAACCACTGAGCCACGAAAGGAACTCCCCCCTCTTCTCGATGGCGTGCCCTCCTCCAGGAAAACCTTTGAATCTCTGTCCTGCAGGTGTGCGCTTCCCTGTTTATAAACCACACAGATGTGTGCGTTCGACCATATTGACACATGACAGGAGTTGTACAAAGCGGCACAAAATGCACCTCTTTAAATATGAGGTGAAGCCAGAGAGACATGCAGACTGGAGCAGGTTCAAGGCCGGGCCTTGCTGTCCGCCACCGTCGCTGGGCCGGACAGAGTGACCACACGAGTAGAGGCTCTCGAGGCCACGCTGGCCCCGAGCATCCGGTCCTTTTAGACCCGACCTCCTTTAGAGGGACCACGGGCAGCATGAAGTCGAAACCATGGCGCTAGAGTTTCTCTGAGGTCCTCGTGCCCGAAGACCTTCCCACAAAAGAGACAGGAGCGAGTTTTTTTATCAGCCGGAATACGGCGGAGGCAGCAAGACCCCTGCATAGACCATTTCTTTTTTTTTTTTTGTTTTTGTTTTGTTTTTTCTTAATGGATTTTATAGGTGTACATAAATCATCTCAGGTCAATTTTACAGATTTTGTATCCCAAACCCACAGTGCATCCCCCCACCCCCCCAGATTGTCTTATTTGAAAAACCAAGGTTTTCCAAAAAGTCTGTGAGTCATTGTCTGTTCTGCAAAGAGGTTCACTGTGTCTTTTTAGTTTCCACATGTAAGCGGTAGCATTGGGTGTTGCTAATTGACTGGTTTCACTTCACATGATAATTTCTAAGTCCATCCACGTTGCTATAAATGTTGGTAATTCGTTCCTTTTAATGGCTGAGTAATATTCCATTGTATGTATGTACCATATCTTCCCTATCCACTCCTCTGTCGATGGGCATTTAGGTTGTTTCCATGACCTGGCTATTGCATAGAGTGCTGCAATGAACACTGGAGTACATGTGTCTTTTTGAGTCATGGTTTCCTCTGGATAGATGCCCAGGAGTGGGATTGCTGGATCAAATGGTAATTCTATTTTGAGTTTTCTGAGGAATC
>PVHT021183521.1:120813-222553 GCA_004024745.2 Catagonus wagneri | reverse complement strand
ACTGCGATGGCAGCCGTCCTTGCAACAAGCAGAGTGTGTCGCAGTATTGCTCCGAACCCACGATTAATGTTTAATTACAGACATTTCACCTTGACCAGTATCCACTTCAATTAGTAACCAAATGCAGACGAACCAAATTTTTTTTTTGTCTTTTTGCCTTATCTAGGGCCGCACCAGCGGCACATGGAGGTTCCCAGGCCAGGGGTCTAACAGGAGCTGTAGCTGCCGGCCTTCGCCACAGCCACAGCAACGCGGGATCCGAGCCGCGTCTGCAACTTACACCACAGCTCACGGCAACGCCGGATCCTTAACCCACTGAGCAAGGCCAGGGATCGAACCCGCAACCTCATGGTTCTTAGTCGGATTCGTTAACCACTGAGCCACGAAGGGGACTCCCAGACAAACCAAATTAATATCGTGTTTCCTCATTTAACGGCAAAATTCATCTGAAAACTGTAATTAAATAAGTGCTGTTTTAAACGGACGAGGCACCTCGTTCTTCTTTCTCCCCTCCCCTCCCCCCTCCCCCCCTTTCTTCCTAAACGAAATCTGATGGGACAGAATCAAAGGCTTTAAATCAAATCGGCTTAAGATGGCTCATGAGTAAATCGTAAACTAGCTTACAGACCTTGGCGGTAAACTCCGTAGAGGAAGGGAGCGCTGGTTCCTGCGGCGGGAGACGGAGGCGTCTGTGCTCGGCAGCAACGTGACCTACAGGCCCAGGGGCTCAGGACTTGTCAGCCAAAAAGGACGCGTCCCCACACTTAGAGCGACCACGCTGCCGTGTGGACCCCAGAACTGAACGCAAAACAAAGCCCTGCTCATTGTTTAGCAGAACACAACCTGCTCAGTGCCCAGAGGTAGAGACATTTTTCAAAAGACCGATCCTTTGATTCGAGAAGCAGAGTGGAAAGAAGGTGTCTGGGCTGATTTCAAGCCGGGCTCTTGGGAGCGGAGCCTCTGAGCCCCTGGGGCGGGACATCGTTCCAGGCGGTGCCGAAACCCGCACGCGGCCTGGGAGCCAGAGTGCGTCCCACAGCGCGGGGCTGGTCCGCACGGCGCGTCTGGGCCTCCGCCTTGACCTCTGCTCCCTCCGCGAAGCGCCCCCCGCGGACGCCCCCCCCACGACCCGAAAGAAGCCTTTCTTCTCCAAACCTGTCCCGGAGCTGAGCGAGGAGCGAAGACGAGGCGTCGTTCCCGCTGCTCGGAGACACGGTCACCACGTAGGCCGTGACCTTTGCCTGCGTGGGGTGTGACCCCCAGAAGGAAAGCCGGCTGGAGCCAGACGCCCTTGAGTACCTGCGTGTGACCCCGGATCCCAGGCCAAGCAGCCAAGGAGGCCGAGGAAGACGCCCCAGCCGGCGAGTTTTTTCACAAATGGGGGAATCGTGGGTTTGAAGCTTTTTCGCCCAAATGGTGGTTCTCCAGCTTCGGCGTGCGTCAGAATTACCTAGGCTCTGAAATTACAGTGACCGCAACAAAGACAGACAGGCTCTCTTGGGCACTAAGTGCCGGGAGCTCTTTGAATTGCTTTATTTTAACTTCTCTACAAAGCAGTAAGGGTGAGGCAGGGGTGCTGGTAGGAATCTAATCGCCAGCTCTGTAAAAACACCAAATCCCTGACTCACAGCCTCTGCCAGTTGCTCTGGTGTAAACTCTCCTCCAGTGGCCGACTCCAGGACGCAGGTGCGTGGGGAGAGGCCCACTGCCGCTGTCACCCATCCACTGATGGGGACAGAGCACTTTCCAAACCAGAGTCGTCTGTGTGACCACGGGTGTCCCGACCCCACCAGCCCCGCACACGGGCGTTCGGTTGCCCAAGGGAACGAACTGCTCGCGTGCGGCTACCACTCAGCTCAGACACAAAGGAAGCCCGGGCTCAGGGGTCGCTTGTGCTCGGCTGACCCAGTGTCAGCCCCAAACCATGGAGACAATTTGGACCTAGGGGGAAACGAAAACTAGAACACTAGGGCCCGAAGGACATCAAAACTCCACCTGGGTCTCACAGCGAAAATCATATTTTATGGTCTAGCTGCCCCTCCCCCAGCCGCCAGGGGAACAGAGGGTCCCAGAGCTCTGAGGAATGCTGACAATTTCCCCAGGACCGACTTTCTCAAACTTCCTGGACTCAGGACGCCTTCCCACGCTCACAGGTGATAAGGGCCCGGAAGAGCTTTCGTACCACACACGTGTATAGATGAATATGTGCATGTGCAGAGATAAGGCTTCTAAAGATTCATTAACTCATTCGTGTAAAATAAAATACAAATTTATTACATGTTACTGTCCATATCCTTATCAGGAAAAACTCTTTTCAAAAGCAAAAAAGAATTAACTTCCGAAAAATTTGAACAAAAAGGTGTTCCAAAAAAGTAAGAAAACGGACATCATTTTACACTGTCGCAATCTCTTCGGTGTTTACCCATTAAGGAGGTGGTGGGACTCATGTCAGCTTTGCATTCACCCTTTTGAACAGCGTGTAGTCTTGGTTCAAGTACACGGAGGAAATCTGACCTCATGCACATGTTACATGAGGTGTGTTTAGAGCCTTTCCAGATAGCTGCGGTGTTCTCTGGTGTTACGTCAGTACTCTGGAGGAGCTGGTTCCTAGAGACGAGCTGTAATACGGAATCTGGAAACATCTCAAAGAAACTTTCGGCTGTTTCCTTGAAATGCACCGTCCATCTTGCAAGATCACAGGCTGGTCCCCAAAGCCCAGCATCTCCGTCCGTGACCATGCGTCCCAGCCCTGTGCCAGAAACTCTCAAAAACCCGGACCACGGTCCTCGTCTCCCTGGAGACGACGCAACACAGACGGTGTTTAGGGCACAGACCTGAACTCCAACACTTCGCAGCCTCTCTCGTCCATTAGCGGGAAAACTACAGAACCCCCCCACCTTGCAACCATTAAATGGGGTCATGCTTTTCAAAGGGTGCTGGCACCACTGGTGGCGCCTGAGGGACCCACCCTACTAGCCGCTTTTAAACCACAGTTGAACACTGGCTCGTGGTTTAAAATGTCAGACAGAAAAGATCTGCATTCCTCTGCCTTCACACACTGACAAACGAGGAAAATTCCACCTGGAGAGACACGAGGCGCATAACCGCGCTGAGTGGCGCCCGGCATAAACCGCCTGACTGCGGGTTATGTAAACTCTGCTAATTTATCAGAGAGGGAGTGGCAGGTGGAAGGGCAAGGCCGATTTGTTCCTGTCTGGGACGAGGAAAAAGTCATGATTTTCAAGTCTGACCATGTCGAATGCTGACAGCTAAACGGGCGGGCCCCACGCTGCTCCCCACAAGAGGCAGGGGCGGTCCTGAGCTGAGCCTCCCTGCACACAAGCCACCTCCTCCCCATCCCCTGGCTGCAGCCCTCGCTCCCCCGCAGGCCTGAGCTGGCGACACCAGCAGCCCTCCAGCCAAGCACTTCCAACCCAGCTGTCCCCGGGTGGACCTCTGACAGACCGCAGGTGCCCAGGCGTGCCGTTTGGAGCAAATGGGTAGAAGCATGTCTTTGTGTCTGCACAGGAGGAGGAGTAGAGAGTGGACGTCTATTCACTTGTAACAAAATATCTGAGAGATTATCAGTTAGGAAAGCACCTAGCTTCGAGTAACAGAAAGCTGACTATTGCGGCTTTGAAAGAAGGGTTCAATCTTCAAACAAGTTTCAGCATAAGCAGTTGCTGGTGTTGGTTCTGTAGCTGAGTAATGCCCTGATTCACATCTCTGTACCTCTTTCACCCTTTCTCTCATGGTTGCAGAATAGTTGCTGCAGCTCCAACCATCACATTCACACTCAAGGCATAAAGAAAGAAAAGACCACACCAGCCACATCTGCCCCCTTTTATCAGTCAAGAAGGAGCGTTCCCAGAGCCCCACGCAGCTTCAGGCTTATGTCTAATTGGCCTGAAGTGGGCATATGGGTCCCTGTGACAAATGTGTCATCCTGGAAAAGTAAGTACCTGGGCCAACGCCCCACTCCATCACTTGTTGTGGTTCCACCAGTAAGGGAGTAGGAGGAGTGCAGCGCAGGTAACAGACCCCAGGATCCAGTATCTGCTCAAGTCCAGGATCACTGTCTTCACTGCGCGCACCTGCTCTCACCAGGCCCAGCCACCAGCACTGAGAGTGAAGTGAATATGAACTGGGCGGCAGTGAGGCTGCTGGTTTTTCCAGCGTCGACTCTGATAAATCCTTACTATTCTGCAGACGCCAGGATTATCATGATTCTCCCCTTGAGGACCCTGTTGCCAGAGGCCCTGGAATATTAGGAAGGAATGACCAAGAACAAAGGAAAAGGGAGCCAGCGTCAGCCCGTGCTCTGCGCACTGGAAATGCAGCGCCTCGGGTGAGGAAATGGGAACAGCGCTCTGCCTCCCACTGCGCCGGGAAGCTCAGCTGCGGCCCTCGGGAGCTCACCGTAAGACGGAAAGCCTGGTGTGGACTCAACACGGGCTGTGACGCCATTTATTTTTCTAGGTCACCTCCTCCTTTAGGGTCTCTGTGTTCAGGGCCAAAATTTGGCCACATTAAACTTTTGGCAAAGCAGGTGGAGAAATTGCTGTATTTGTGAGCGTTCGCGAGTCCCAGCGGCTCGCCAGGGCCTGGGCACAGCGAGAAATGCCCCCCAGCCTGACGGAGGCCTCATTTTCACACGCAGGCAAGCTCCCTCTGTGCTCTTGGGTGTCAAGTATTTAACAGCCTTAGGGTACTTTTCCAAAACGAAGCGTGAAGACCGCACAATTGGAAAGCATTGGGGTGACCGGCTCCAGCCGCGCATGGAAGAGTCGCAAGGCTGTGTCCGCCTTCCCAGGGACGGGTTCCTGGGCTGGGGGGCGGGGGCGGGAAAGCCCATGAGGGTCGGTGCGGCCACCGGAAAACGAGGGGCGAGGGCAGAGGCAGAGCAGGGGGAGGAGTTAAGGGCGCGAGGGGGCAGGATCCTCACAAATCGGCAAATAGAACAGAAGGGGCGGGGTGGGGCGTGTCTGGCGGAAGCCCCTCCCCCACGGGGGCCGAGAGGTGTGGGAGAGGGAAGCCGGCCTGGAGATCAGGGTCGGACAGAGCCCAGGGCCAAGCCAAGCCCCTGGACAGGGTGGACGAGGACGCAGGAGGGGCTGGGGTCCTGCAACCAGAAACAGCGGGAGCTGAGCCGGCGCTGCGGTCTGAACGCCCAGCCCCAGCCCCCTGACCCTGTGGCTTCAGGTTCACGGACCGTAGACCCACCCCCAGCCGTCGGACTTGAACTCTCCCGCGTTTCTTCGTGGGGAAGACACCAAATTCCACACCCAGAGCAGCGCCCGCGGTGTGTTAGCAACGCTGCTCGTTGGAGGGGTGGGAAAGCCTCCAGTGGGCTCGTCCTCATCCCATGCCCTAGAGCTGAAAGGCCGCTGTCCTCTCCTGCGACCTCTATCTGAATTTCTTTCCTCTGCGGGAGCCTCTGGCAGCCCCTCCCCGCGTTCCCGGCGCCTCCCCCGCGACCTCACGGAACCCCCACTACCCTCGCGGCCTCTCCTGTGGCCCAGGGAGGTCAAAGGCTGCGCTGGTATCAGTAAGTCAGGACGTCCGCTGAGAAGAGCGGTCAATCACACTATTGCTTTACCAGGATCGCAGGGTGGGGGGTGAAGGGAAGACTGTACTGGGGGCGGACCTGGAATGGAGTGGCCCCTGCTCCTGCTGGGACCTGTTCTAAGGCCTCTGGGTTCAGGCCAGCACCTGCCACCGACCCTGGCCCTCGGGCAGCTGGGCGGCGCTGAGGTCGGGGAGGGGCCGGGTGCACCTGTTCTCAGGTTGCACGGTCCCTCTGGGTCTTGCTGTGCCGATTCAGGGCAGTGGTCAAGGAAAATAGCCTCTGGTTTCCCCGGCTCTCCTGGGGGGAGCTGGGCTCTGGGAACCTCTGTTCCAGGCTCTGTCCACCAACCCCCAGCGGCAGCCAGAGGCCGCCCAGGCGCCTCCACTCCTGAGCCGCCCCGCCTGGCTCCCTCCTGCCTCGGCCCCGCCCCCTCCCAGAGTCCAGGAGCTACTTCCCAAGGTTGCTTCCAGCTCCAGCCCTCCTATCCCACCCTGTGACATTTCCCTGTGCTCCGTCAGCTAACAGGCCGTTCCCTGGGGTTGGACAGTCTCTCGTGGCAGATTTTCTTCTCTAATTTTGTTTCACTTTGGTCAGTAAAACAGTACAAATCTGTTGACCGTTTTCCCGAAACCACAGTAACCAGAGACCCCCAAACGCTTTAGATGGCACTGTCAGGGCCTTAAATGCGGCCACCGCAAATTCACCAGAAGCCCACGGTTTACTGGCAAATGCACAAGATTTGGCTGAATGAGATCAAGCAACTGAAAATAATGAATGGAGAACCAAAGGAAGGACATTGTCCCAGAAAGAGCCGCCCCTTACTCGCTCACCCACCCGAGACGGGCGGCGCAGGGACCACGGGGAGCAGAACGTGGCGGGGGGGCTTAGCCTTTGCGCCTGGGGGGGGGGCGTTTTGATGGAAATTTGTTTGCCCGTTGGTTGATGCTTCTGTAAGTCTTCAGTGAATGTGCAAGAGTCTAGGGTTGAATTTGATCAATGCGCGATTTAAACGTGCAGGATTCTTCTCATCCGCAAACTGTTCCCTCCGAGCAGATACTCAGCCGAGAGCGACTGTGCCTCCGGGGCCTGGGGGTGGGGGTGCTCCCGCACCTGTGGGCAGAGGCCGGGCGTCCCAGCCACGCTGCAACACCCGGGAGAGCGTGGAACAGCCCCACCTGGCAGTACACGCCTGTCCCGGGGCTCGCACACCTGCCACGCTCGGGGCCTGGGCTCCTCACCCGCAGGCTGCCTGCCACCCTGGCTGTGCTGACGGGGCCAGGGGCGACCCCGGGAAAGCTGGGACGAGAGCTCGGCTCACGGGAGCTCTCAGCACAGACGACGGACGGGCGGGTGTTGGCGCCGCGTGCGCACAAGATCCCGGACGGCTGAGCAGCCGCGGAAGGCGGGCGGGGCCCTCCGGCGAGACCCTCGGCGAGCAGAGCCGTGATGCGGGGGCTCCCGGCAGGCATGAGGGGCTGTCCGAGAGTCCTGCCTGGGGACTGGAGGCCCCGCCACGCGTGGGTGACAAGGAAGGGATACGCCCGGAGGCCTGAGCAACGTCCCTGCTTCTCTGAGGCCGCGCCGGGCCGGCGGAGGCCGCCTGCCCTCTTACCAGGCAGCTTCACAACAAAGTGACAGCAGCCGGGGTGCTCCGAGTGGCTCTTGAAACGAAAGAGAGCGAGAGAGCCACTCGAAGAGAGACGGGCCTGGCCGTCACCCGCAGAGAGGTCACCAAGAAAGGAGGGCGTGTCGGCCGGTTGGTCGCCAGGACCCGCCGCCCTTCCTTCTTGTTCACGGCTTGGACTGACAATAGGACACAATCTCCTCGTGGGACTGGAAGAAAGAAAAACTTTTGTTTTTTGTGTGTGTGTGTTTTTTTTGGCCACACCCATGGCATGTGGCAGTTCCCCAGGACAGGGATCAAACCCGTGCCACCGCAGTGACAACCCCGAATCCTTAACCACTAGGCCCACCAGGGAACTCCGGAAAACTGTATTTTAGCTGTTTTCCCAACCTGCTCCAGCCCCAGGCCGCCTCTCGCCGGGCGGAGTTCGAGAAGGCCCCGCCTCCTGCGTGACAGAGCAGGACCTGGGAGCTGCCGAGCCCTGTCCCGGCTGAGACCGGGACCGACCGCAGCTCGGTGCCCAGCCCGTCCCCAGTGAGTCAGCACAGCCGGACCCACCCTGTCATCAAAGCGCGGTTCAGTCTGAGGTCCTGAACCCACAGCAAAACATTGGGTAAGAACCAGCCTGTTAATAAGAGAAGAGAGTATTATTTTTAGGTCAGGTTAACCTAAAAAGCTCGGTGGACTCGGTTTGGGCTTGCAGTGAGGACCAGGACTGTGCACCCTGGCCGCTCGCCTGCCCGCGGGCCCTGTCCTGACTCCTGCTGGCGGCGGGATGGACACGCGCCATCCAGGTGAGAGCCGCCTCTGGGAACAGAACGCATTTCTCTTTCCTCCTAGAAAACATCTTGAAACCCACTCCAGACGCCGTGCAAACGAGGCTGAAGGACAGGACAGGTCACCACAAGCCGGTCTGGCTGTGGCCTCACGTGGCGCTGACGTCCGCCCAGGCCTCGGTTGTCCCTGACGGCGGCGGCAGCGGCGGCGGCCAACAGCTGTGACGCGGCCCCAGCGTGACGCCGTGCTGACCCCGCGAGGTTCTCCTTGGGGCTCATTTCCCAGCCCCCGCACGGAACGGATGTAGAATCGGGAGGAATAAGAAAGTCTCAGTTCAGGGAAGTTTCCCTCTGCTTCCTTCAGCTCCAGTGGCCCCGACGGCTAAACGGCAAGTGCGTGAGCACCCCCGCTGCAGAGGCAGGATCAGGACCAGAAGAGCCGTCATCACAGAACCCTTTCCTGTCGGTTCTGGGAGGAAACCGGTCCTTCCCATTTCAGTTTCAGCGCCATGACCCAGGTCACATGTATTTCATTATCTGAATAGGTTAACGAAACCAAAGAAACGAAGTAAAACTTCTAACTCAAAAGTGTTGCTCCAGGACTTTGGTTTCCACCTCCCATGGAGAGGCCGGTGTCAACTCGACCAGCCTGCCGAGAGCAAGCATAAAATCTGGACTAAACACGAAACAAGCTGCTGAACGATGATTGTCAGCCAGGGCTCAAGGCCGAGGGCACAGACGCGTTCCCCCCTCCCAAGCGCGGCTGTGTCCTGGAGACACCCCCGCACGCACAGACGCGGCCTCAGGACGGCCACCGGTGTCACACCGCAGCCCAGGCTCCCCAGGCCGAAGTTCCGCGGAGGCTGAGGGCTGGGGGAAGCAAGAACCACGGAGAAGTGAGCTCGCGTCCCGCAGCGCCCTCCCGCTCGAGGTCTGCAGCCCTCCAGCCTGTGCCCCGTCGGAGCCCAGGAAGCCGGTGGGGAGGTGGCTACCGCCTGAGCAGAGCTGTCTTAGAACTCGCGGTACCAGAGAGAAGAGGCAGCCGAGGGCCAGGCCGGCCCCAGGGGCTGGGCCGCCTCGCTCCGGATGGCACCGGGCCATTAAAACTCGTGGTACCAGAGAGAAAAGGCAGCCGAGGGCCAGGCCGGCCCCAGGGGCTGGGCTGCCTCGCTCCGGATGGCACCGGGACCGCCCCCACAGGACTGTCTATTAGGAGAAAAGTAAATCCTCTGAAAGATAAAGATAACGTCATTCAGAGAATCGACAACCTTTAAGCACAGCATCCAGCGACCGGTCATAAGTTATCAGCCATGCTAATAAACAGCGTGAGTGACAACTGGGAGAAAAGTGTAGAAACAGCCCTCAGGTGACCTAGGCTTGTTATCACCAGACAGAATTTTCAGACAGCTCTGATGAACAGTTAAGAGAATAGATGACAAGGATAGAGAACTGTTGTTTTTTTTTAATCAATAAAAATGTTAGAAAAGGGAGTTCTTTTGCAATGCAGTGGTTAAGGATCTGGCTTTGTCACTGCTGTGGCTCGGGTTCGATCCCTGGCCCGGGAACTTCCACATGCTGTGGGCGAGGCCAAAAAAAAAAAAATGCTAGAAATGAAGTACAAAACGAAGACTGCAGAGCTGCATTCCACAGTGAACTCAGCAGAGCAGCAGAGACAATGAGTGAGAGCAGGTTTGTAGACAGAAGGAGCAAAGAGAGAAAAATGATGGAAAATACCTGAGAGCTTCAGAAACACGTGACGCCGTGGAAAGGGGCAACATCCGTGTAATGGGAGTTCCAGGGGAAGACGAGGAGGTAAAGGGGCAGAGGCAGCATCCACAGAGAACTGGCCAGGAAGTTTCCTTAGCCGGTAAAAACATGCACCCACAGAGTTAAGAAGCTGCAGAATTGAAACCTGTTAGAGGCATGGAGGTTACCTCGTGCTGATCACATCAACATGCCGAAAACCAAGACCAAAAAGAACCTTAAACAGTCAGCAAAGAGGGCACCTCACGTTCAAGAGCCAAAACTTGTACTTTCGGCTGACTTTTCAGAAGACAAAACAATGGGTACAGAAGAAGTTGCAATGACATCGGTGCCAGAAAATCGTTGCCTAATTCCAGACATAGAAAAATATCTTTTAAATGAAGGCCAAATAAGGCGTTTAGTCTATTCTACTGATCTAAAGCATAGCGGACAAAGCTGTAAATATGTGTTAAAAACCCTATTTGTCCCGAACATTCTTCTGCAAGCACCCATGCCCCTCCCACGGGGCGCAGACCTGCCAGGAGACAGACAACGTGGGAAACCTGAAGTATTTCTAGGAGCGACCAGCCAGCGCAGCTCCTGTTCCTCTTTGTTCCAGTTAACAACATCCAGCCAACTTCTGCCTTTGTCCTCAAAGGTATAACATGCTGGGGCTAAGAAACCATGTCTCTACATAAGTACACTTCTGTGGCGACTCAAAAGCAGGAGAAAATGGAAGTAAATATTTCACCCGGCACCACCAGCAGCCGAGGGCCAGCCAGTGCCTGGCCGTCCCCTGCTTCTCATTCTTGGTGCTTCTGCCCAGGACACAGAAGCTCAAGGGCGAGCGTGAGCTGGAGAAGGCCATCTTTTCCTGGAGGCGTGCTGTCCATCTGAAAGCTCAGAGGCACCTTTACTTCAAGGTCACGGGCTGGGGCAGCACACAGGTCCCCCAGACGGCTCTCCGCTCTGATCGGCTCAGCGGAACCTCTCGGAGCCCCGTTGTCTCCATCCGTCGTTTCAGTGGGAATGCTGGCTGCCCCTCCAGGAGTCGTGAGACTAAATCAGATGAAGCCCGCGAGGTTCCCACACAGCGCGTGGGTCGGAGCTGCCCCGAATAGGAGGCGGTGTTTCCACCACAAGCTGCCCGCTGCGTGTCCGGGGAGGAGGTGCTGGGTGACCAACTCCGAGTGGACACGGGGGTCAGGCTCCCCCCCGGAGCCGGGAGGACACGAGCCAACAGCCACACGCGCGTTTCCCTCTCCTGCGCGCCTGGAAGCGCGGTTGCCTGAGAGACAGCACCACGATTCGATTCGCCACCAGGAGAAATAAGCGCCCTGCTGAGAATTTACAGGAAGATGCCTTAATTAAGGGCGTGTGAGCCGCCCACACTGTGAACGAGGGTTCTGGCACCACGAGGGTTATTGCTGCCTAGTTCTGGCCAAATGTTCTTTCCTAAATCGGCGTTGGGTTCTCTCTGACCGAGGCCCGAACAGGGAGCTCCAGGTGGTCCCGTGGGGCGAGGGCGCTGTCCCCGCGGCAGAGCGCAGAGACCCAGAGGTCTGAGGGGGTTTCCTCTGGGCGGGGCAGGGGCGGGCACCACAGCCAGTGCGGGGGGGGGGGGGCGTAAACCTCAGGGTGAGGGGTTCCTTGAGGCCACCGGCTGGACTTTCCTCGTCTTTGCACGTGTCCCCTCCCCATGAGGCCCGTGCAAAGCACAGGTTCTCGGAAAGCGCTGTGGGAACCGGGTGGGCCACCCAACAGCCCGGAGCGCACAGGGCGGCCGGAAGCACACGGACCACGAACCGAACGCCACCCTGCCAAGCACGTCCCTGCGCTGGCAGCTTCAGTCCTCGTATCGACCAATTTCACTGCAACCAGTTTCGCCCTCGGCTGCTGGTCAGGGGACGTGAAAGGCTGTGCCCGCGGGCACAGAGCTGGGCTCCAAACGAGGCCTGTCTGAAGCCAAAGGTCGCGCTCCAGCGCCGCTCTGAGAGGCCGGGCGAAGTCCTCAAAATCCACCGTCACAGGAACAGGTGACTGAAAAATCAGTGTATAAGTTAAGCTTGGCCAGCGGGGGAGTTCTGGCCGATACAAGAATATAGCTCAAGAAACTCAGAAAGATCCACCGAGCCGGGAAATAACAGGGCGTTCCATGCAATCGGCAAGTTCAGTGTCACAGAGTGAAAAGTAAAAGTGCTCTGAAACGTCACCGAGGGCCCGGTGTTGACTCAGCCACCCGCCACCCGCCACCCGAGGAGCAGAATTTCCCCACACGCGGGTTTAAGCCTCCAGCAGGCTCGTGCAGGGCTGTCGTCTGAACACCCTCTGTCTCCTTAGCTCGCAGGAAAATGTAGGTAAGCTGCGAGTGTAAATGAGAAGGCTGTTTAATCTCCTGTTAAATTTTCCGCTAGGTGTCAGGTGTAACGCCGAAGAGGGACAGTGACAGAGGTCTTGTTTCCATAGCTCTTTAGAGACAGAAAATACCGGAGTGTTGGCGTGGAAAGTACTCATAGGCAGGGCGGTCTGCGCGGCTCTGTCCCACCGGAGTGGGCTGCCGCGGTCCCAGAGCCCCGCCGTCGTCTGGATGGTCATCTGCAAACCGAAGGCTCCGATCGCACTCCCAGCGTCTCTGCTGCAAAGCCACGTGCGGTTAGCTCCCAAACAGCCCGGGTCTAAGAACAAACAGCTCGGCTTCAGCTGGTCCCAGCCTGAGCTCGTCGTCATGCAGTCCGAGTATGTCTTTCTCTGGTGTCCCCATTCCAGGGACACCCAGGTCTTCTCACAGCCTTTGGAGCTGGAGACACAGCGTCACCACTGACACCTCCGTCTGTCTCCACATCCAGTCAGCCACCAGCTCCGCCGCCCGCCTCCGCGTACCGCCTGATTCCATCTCTGTCCGTTTCCAGGACCACGCTTTGTCCATCATTCATTCCCACCTGAAATAAGCCCAGTTGCCCACCATTCCCCCGGGGTCACGCGCCAACAAAACCCACTCTCCTCACGGCACCCAGAGCGGTCTTTAGGAAACTGCATCTGGTTCTAGCACTTCGAAGGCAAAAAGCTTTAACCTCTTCTCCAGGCGCTTCTGTGTAAAGTCCGGAAGTCTTCACCTGCCATGCAAGACCCTTCACGGTCTGTCACCTTCTCTGTCCATCGGTGGCCTTTATCATTCCTACTTGTGCTTCTATAATGCAGTCAGAGCAAATGCCATACCTCGTTTCAAACTGACTATAATAGACGAAGATGACAGATAGATAGATGACAGATTACAGATGGCAAACAGAAAAATAGGTGACAGATGAATAGGCAAATACACAGATGACAGACAGCAAGTGGGGGACCACGGTCGCTGCTGGGGAAGCGTCAGCACTGGGCTCCACACAACCACACCTGCAGGCAGACCGTGTGGACAGCAGCAGGTGGGGCTACCGCTGGCCAGAGGGGCGGCCCATCTTTGAGAAGAAAGCTGTGGTCTGGTCCCATAATTGGTAAGGTCTGTGGAAGACCAGCCTCCCGGTGCAAAAGCTGGGAACAGTGAAAGAAAAACTGGGCAAGAACTAAGAAGGGAAGAAAAGAACCGAAGCTGGAAACGCGGACCGTGGAGCAGAGAGAGACCCGTTCCCACTTGGACGGCGGGGCGAGTCCTGTCTTCCGTAAGACGGGGTACCGTGCGTGTAACCTCCTGGAGGTGCAGCCTCGGACCAGGGGCTCCCAGGCGACGATGGCGCTCTCGGGCCTGCACTCGGGGTACACGGTCCGGGACCCCTCGGATGGAGTGTTGGCAGGTGCGCCACCCGCCAGGGGGGACGGGTGCCCTGGATTACTGGCCAGAACGCTGACGCTGCCAGAGACAGAGTGACAAGCCCCGGGACCCCTCAGGGTCCTAGCTGCCCGCCGGGAAGAAGCTCTGACCCAAGGGCGCGGCAGGAAGGGAGCCGGGCGTCCTGGCGACTCGAGGGTTCCCTGTCAGCGAGCCTCCGTTCCTGTAATTAGACTTTCGAAGATCCTGGCTTCATGCTGTGACCTGATTGAAATCCAGACCCAAACCCTTCCCCCGCCCTGTTGTCACCACCTCTTCAAATACAGGCATTTTAATTAAAAAATTATAAGCTAGACTTTTTCCAGGGATTCAGACGAAACATCAAACGGGGGCGGGGGGGTGTGGAACAATGTCTTTACCTGAGTTAAAGGGTTCAGGGTTGGGGGTGGAGTCGAAAACCACCACCCAGGCTCCAGCTGGGACGAGGAGAGGGGTGGGAGCCAGCGGCCCGCGGGGGGGCCGGAGCTGTGAGCAGACACCGCGCCGCACGGAGGCCACGTGAGAGATGTGGCCTGACCCCCCACCCCCGCCCCGAAGCTGGCCTTGAAAACAGGCCTGTCCCAGCCTGTGGGGAAGACAGAACACGAGGAGTTCAGCGGCGATCCGTGTGCCGGGGAAGACAGCCAAAAAAGCGGCCCCTTGGCCACCACCAGGCTTGGGTGGCCTCTGTCCCCTGCAGGTGGACGAGAGCCGGACGCAGCCTGACTCCCAGCAGAAAACACCTGACCGCAGCAGGACCTGCATCCGCGCGGCCACGGTCGGGGCTGGCGAGAGACGCGGGAAAGTCAGACCCACTCTGATGTCGTCTGGGGGCGACAAGGTCCGTCTGCCTTACAGGCACGGTGGCCGGATGGTCTGCAAGCATTTGGGCATTTAAATAAACAGGTGTTTGTAGGATGCCTAACAAACAGCCAGAGGCTGTCGCGCAAGGCTGGGACCCTGGGAAGACAAACGGAGGTGTGTCTCCTGGGTGCCCTGCTTTTCCTCCGCGGCCTTCCCGTAGAACGGCCCCCCCCTGGGAGCTCGGCGGGCCTGAGCGCAGCGGGGACCCCACCCCGAGTCCCTGCCCCTGGGGCCCAGAATCAGCCCTCACAGAGACCCCGACGAGCGGGCTCCCGGGCTGCCCGCACCGCCTGCCAGCCCCTCTTCCTGTCCGGTCTGGAGCCTGGTCCCGCGGCCCCGGATGGCAGTGCGGCCCGCAGAGCACGTGCCCTGCTCCCACTCAGAGGACCCGCGAGGACCAGCGGCACCAACACTGACCCTCTGGGGAGGGGCCGCCCCGCACCAGGTGCCCCATTTCCCACCCCAGGTCCTCCCAGCCATTGGCCGGGGCCCCACGGTGCATTAAGGTGTCAGCGTCCTTGACTCTGGCCGCCCACAGGTCACCGCGCTCGCCGCCGGCAGCGGGAGGAGCAGGGCGCGGAGGGAGGACCCGTGAAGGATCCTCCCCGGTCTCTGTGGGCAGCAGGGCCGGCCAGCACGCAGGGCACAGTGGCTGAGATGGCCTCTGGGGACCGGCCCCGGGGCCACGCAGGGCCTGCCGGCCCCAGCGACCCGCTGCTCTTCCTGGGGGCGCCCTCCCGCCCCGGCCAGCCGTGCCCCAGGAGCCCAGGAAGAAGGCGCCTCTTCTCCCAAACCCCCCCCCATTCCTGCTGCCTGCTTTCTTGGCCTCTGTCCAGAATTTGTTTGCTTGGGTACAAAGCCAGAACAAACAAACGGTATCACGTAACTACGAGAAATCAACAGGCAAATCCTCCGTTTGGCTCCGAGGGGGACCAAAGTCTCCAGAGAAAACATCGTTAACCCCAGGTGCTATGCTTCTTCCTTTCTTCGGGGAAAGGGGTGCACGCGCACGTGTGTGTGTGTGTGTGTGTGTGTGTGTGTGTGAACACAGCTATCTCCATAGGCCTTCAAGGAGTATGGACCCTGTGGATCAAAACACATCAAAATGCTCTTTATATCATTTCACTTAATTCTACTTCCAGAATTTTATCTTGGGGAACAATCAGACATGTGCAAGAGAAAAAAGCATATCAATATTATTACTCATAATAGCAAATATCAGCAACAACTTAAGGTCCAGCAAAGGGATGTTTGTCCCACCTGCAGTGGCATTCTCCACAGCTCTACAGCCAGGAAAAAATCTAATTGTAGAAAAATATTTAGAAGCATGTGAAAATGTTCACAAATACTTGTTCAATGAAAAAGAAGTAAGTTACAACTTTCTATATTTTATTTCAACTTTAAAAAAATTATGTTTTAAAATATACAGACAGACCTTTATAAATGTACATCTATGTATTTGTGTATCTATCTGAAACAGAAATAAATTACACTGTTTAGATCTTGATAGTAGAAATAAATGCTAGTGATTTTTAAGTTTTTATATTTTCTTTGTGCCTTTCTCTATTTTCCAAAATTTCCGCCTTATTTATGTGTCTCACTTTCTCTTATTAGAAAAAAACTGCAACAGATACTACTTTAATAGCCCCCTAAGGTTGTTTTCATCCTTATGTCGTATTACTTCCCAGGCTAAAATTCATATCTCACGGTGGAAATCAAGAAGCCCAGTCACTCACTGCCCTGATGGCCTTGCTTCCACCAACTCTGCAGTGGGAGCCGCTCGCCTGCAAGTCTCTCTAGTGTTTTGGGATTTTAAGCTGAGAGACGGGACAGAAAACGTCCAGATGCTGCTGGACCAGCTCCCCCGCTCCCCGTCTCCTCCTGGGAAGCGGAGACCAAGGCAAAGAGCTTCTGGTCCTTTCCACACTGCGGTGCCAGCTCTCTCCGTCCTGCCCCAGGGCACTACCGAGGACCGTACCCGACTGGTCCGGGACCCCCACGTTCTCATTAGACCAACACGCTCCTGACGCTGCTTCCTTTGGGCCCCAAATCCGCTAAGTGGAAACGAAATAACCAGGCGATGACTCCAGGTAACACGTGCAGGCACTGTCACCCCAGGCAATCCGTGCGCCCTTCAGCGGGCACGTGTTTAAAAGGGGGGCGTTAGGAGAGTTAGCTTGGCTTGTTGGGGTTACCCCAACCATGAGTGGGTTTTTTTAAAGTTCATTTGCATTAATACTTTTATATAACAGATAAAAATCTAAGGAAAAACATAACAGCAGGAATAGTAATAGAGAAAAAAGTGTGTCTGCTATATAAGAAGGACAATTTTTTAAAAAGGACTTCTAGTGGTGAAACCGGCGGGGCACGCGGGTGACACTTCGGGCCGTCGGAGAACGGGCCGCTTCCTCCCGCCTCCTGGCTTAAAATCCCAGATCAAAAGCTTGGCCCCTAACTGCCTCAGCGACCGCGTCACAGGACGTCTCTGGGCTCGGAGCTGGTACACCAGCACTGCCAGCCCCTCTCTGGGACCTCGGCCGCGGGCTCCGCTGTGCCTCGCTGTCCTCATCCGCAACGCCGCGCTGACCGCGTCTGCGTCCCTGCACTGCCGCGACCCGGGAGGAGGAGCTGTGTTCGGCAGCAGGCGGTAAGGTGGCCAGGCCACAGCCCCGAGCCCCGCCGCTCACCCCACCCTCTCAGTAGCGCCCCGGCGGCATCACAGGCCGAGACCCGTCCCCAGAGCTGCAGGCGGCAGGGCCCTGGGCTGGGCCCTCCCTAGGGAGCGGGTAAAGGCCGCGCAACAGAAGCGCCGCCCAAACAACTGCGCCAACGGGCCCCGGAGATCCTTGAACAGACACGGGGCAGCGGTTGCAGCAGCGAAGCAGCGATTATGGCAAATCACCCTTAATGGAGGCGATTAAGCCGACTCAGATGAGGAGCCTGGGCGCTCCTTCCACGCGGGTCCTTGGGACCCAGAAGCGCGGCGTAAACGGAGCTGAAGGGAGGGGCGGGGAGAGCCGGGGCTGCCCGAGGCCGGTGCCCGGACGGGGCGGGTTAGAACTGGGCCTGGCTGGTCTCCCAGGCCGCGGGCAGTGACCGGACGGCTCGAGGGGCTTCGCTGTGCTTCCAGCCTGGAGAGTGGACAGCGAGGTCCCGGCCAGTGGCCGGGGTCACCGCCCCGAGGAGTGCCCTTGCCCCTGAACCCTCGTGCTTCTCGGCCGCTTCCCTCTGAAGCTCCACATCTGCCTTCCCCCGGTTCCACACGAGGGAGGGCCGTGCCCACCCTTCTGCTCCCGGCCTCCCTGGGCGGGAGCGGGTTAGGGGCAGGGTGGCCGTGCTGTGGGGGGCCTGGCTGATGCGGCGTCGGTGCGGGCCACGGCCGACACCAGGAGCGCGGGGCGGGTCCCCTGCTGGGCTCTACTGGCTCGGGGTGCCCCTCTGCCCTCTGGGCCCAGCGGGGGGCCGGCTGGGGTCTCGCCTCCGGAGCCCCGTCCGCACCCCTGTCCTCCCCCGAGGCGCCGCCGAGCGCCGGGACCCACACGCCGGGACCCACACGCGCGGGCCCTGCGCAGGCCCGGCTCCTTCCCGGTTTCAGTGGCTTCAGGATCCACACCGCTCGCCCCAGGCCGCAGAGGAAAATGCCAACAAACAAACCCCGTGTTTAATAAACCACGGCTGCCCTCCGACTTTGATCTGTTCTCTGAAGGCACAGTGACGGGCGTGGTGGTGGCCGGTGCCTCCGTCCCGCAGACGCCGCTTCGCCCCCCACCGTCCACCCCGAGCCTCGCGCCCTCTGCGCAGCTGCACTCTGTCTGTGCGTCGTCCATCACGGTGCAGCTTCGCTCTGCTGTGCCAGCCGTGGTCAGGGAGGCCAAGTGTCACCAGCCCGAGGCCTCAGAGACGTTTCGTGGGGTTTTCTCCACTTTAAACATGAAGTTCCAGAAAAGGAGAGGGCTGACCCACAGGAACAAAGGTCACAGTCCGTGGAGGGCCCGTGAAACAACATGCAACACACAGTCTCCCCTCCGTGTCTGCAGGGGACATGGCTTCCAGGACCCCGGGGGCCCCCAAATCCGGGGACGCCCAGGTCCCTTGTGGAAGATGGTGCCGTGTCTGCCTACAACCCACGGATCCCTCCCGTGGACTTCAAACCACGCCCAGGTCACTTGTAACTCCTAATACAAAGTAAGAGCAACCTAAACAACAGGCAAATACGTGCCAGCGTGGTGAAAATTCATCCTGCTTTTTGGAACTTCCGGGACTTTTTCCAAACAGTTCCCACGCGCGGCTGTCGGCTCTGCGGATCCGGAGCCCGTGCGCACGGGGTTTCGTGCATCGACTGCTCAGGTAGCCCTCACAAAGAGAGCCGAGGGAACGGCGGTGCACAGACGGCACGCGGCCGAGGTGGGCACCCACCTGCATGGGGTGGTGGCCAGAGCCCTTCCAAGGCCGGGGGCAGGCGCCCGGGGCCGGGCGGGGGGGGCGGGTGACCGTGCACCTGCGGGCGCTCCTGGCAGCGTTCCTCCTGGGAATCGATGGGGGGCGCTGCCCAGACCCCGACTTCCTGAGCAGCAGATGGACCCCCTCAAGCCGCAACCTGCACCCTGTGAAAACCCAACGGCCTGAGGGCCTTTCTCGCTGATCTGGACTTGGGAGCAGAACTTAAACCACGGTGCTCCATCACCTTTGGGAAAAGAAATCTTCCCCAGGTACGATTTTTAGGAAGAAAAGAGACAGAAATTAAGCCACGTGATTAAGGGGCGTAGTCCTTTCTTTAAAACAGCAGCATTAATGGTCCCGAGAGCCACTTCCCTGAGGTCAGGGGCCTGCCCCCTCGAAGCCCTCAGCCTTCATCCAGGCCCCTGACCTCACCGCCCCGCTGCCCCCGGGAGGCCAGCTGCTCCTCGCAGATGTTTCTCCCCCAGCGTCTCTCAGCCATCAGCTTGCTCAGCAGCTGCATCAAGCTCCAAGGCTGTTGTCGTCAGTCGAGCCTCCGCATCTCTGTAACTCTCAGCTTCCAGCTCCCTCCTCCTCGGGCGAGAGCCCCACAGCCCTCTCACCTGGCCCGGGTGCGGGGCTGCAGGCCCTGGCCGTCCCCGCCTCATCCCGGCTGTTGGTCACAGCCTAGGGCGAGGGCCTCACTTAGAGTTCGGGTCCCGTGACACCAAGGGCTCCGTCCTGGCCCCTCCAGGCCCCTCGCTCAGGCCTCAGCCGAACCTGCCGCCCCGCAAGCCTCCTGGCCTCCACGGCTGCCCTGCACGGGTCCTGTGGTCCTCGGTCCCGGCCACCACTCAGGTTCCGGGGTCACGCCCATCCTTACACCTGTTCAGCGGCAGCAGCACCCTGGGCCGGGGGGCCAGGTGACCTTGGGCTCAGGCAGGAACCTGCCGGAGGCCCTCTGAGACCTCAAGCGTGAGCCTCGCCCCCACCGCAGCGCCAGGCCTGCCTGCACACGGGCGGCTGGGTGACGGCATTGCCAGGCTCGGTGCCCACGGCTCTTCTGCGTCTTGCCAGCTCCGCTCTCAGGACTGGGACCGCCTGGGGCAGGGCTCTGCTCTCAGCTCCCACCCCGAGAGCACAGCTGAGGGCCTGGGGCAGGTGAGGCCGGGGGCGGGACCCGCAGGAAGCGCCCACGTGATGTGCAGGCCGGTCGCCTCCTGCAGTGTCACCTGATTTCCAAGCTGTTTCCAGAAGGGCAACGACGGGACTGGTTCCCCTGACCAAGGACGCCACGTACACGCAGCCCTCTCGGCCCTAAAACTAGCAACCGCCCGCGCCGCTGCCCAGTGCAGGGCGCATCTGACACGCAGACCCAGGAAGGGTCCGGAGCAGCCGCGGGCAGGGGGGCTTCGTTAAGGCAGGAACGGCCGCGGGCTCTGCTCTGAAAGCTCAGGGGCCACGGCTGGTGTGTCCCGGCATTTCAGGAGATACCGTGACACAGTGAGCTCCCGGTGGGCGCGTGGCGTCTCCGAGCAAGGCGTGACCTCTGCTGAGCTCAGACAGAGCGGCTGGTGGGGAGAGGCCCGTGACCCCCAGGAGGGGCCTGACCGGGTGTGGGGTCGGCTCCCTGGCCTCGTCCGCGTCGCGGGTCCTTGGCCTGCGCGTCGGGTGCAGGAGCAGCTGTGTAGCTCGGCGCTCGGGCCTGCAGGACACGGGTGGGAGAGGCCAGAGTGACGCCCACATTAGGGGCTGGGGTTCAGCTGTGGGAGCCACGAGCTGGTGGGGGCCCGCGACCCTCACGAGAGGGTGAAGGTGAGAGAAGGAGGCTGAGGAGAGGCTGGGGGACAGGGCGCCGAGAGAAGCCGGGGAAGGGCAGGGCGGCCGGACCGAGGAGTGGCTGGGAGGCCACCACGCCGGGGAGACCGGGGTCCAGCGGGCGAGGGTCCGGGAGGGCGCGGGGGCCGAGCAGGCCTCGCGGGAGGGGCTGGCGGCCGGACAGCAGCGGGGCCGTGGGCCCAGGTCCGGCTGCTCTGCGCTCCGCACGTGGCTCTGGGGAGGAGCGTGGCCACGGGGGACCCAAGGCCGCGGCTGGGGGGACGGACGGCGGCAGGGGGTCGTGAGGAGGACGGAAGGCGTCCAGCGAGCTGGGCAGGAGCTCCTGGGCGCCGGTGGGCCCGGGGAAGGCCAGGGCCCTTGGGCAGCCCGCTCGGCGTCCCCCGGGTCATCGCCGCCGGTCCTGCTCACACGCGGCCTTGCGCATCCACAGCGTCAGACGAATGTCCCGGCCCGGCACCCGCCCCTGGGCCTCGTCTCTGTGCCGTCAGGCACCGCCCCAGCCCGAGGCAGCACAAGGCAGCCCCGTGTGGTTTGAGACACTGGCAAGTCGACGGCCAGAACTGAAATGAACCCGATCCCGAAAGGTCTCCAGGGAGCCCTGGGCGGTGGGATGCGTGCTGACCCGGGCAAGTCACCTCCCGGGCCGGGGAAGGCCAGGGCCCTCGGAAACCGGCCCGGGTGGGGGTGGGGGGGTCCCGCCAGGACAGCGATCGCAGGTGCCGGCAGGTAGGCGCTTAGTCAGCCTCCAGCACTTGTTTTAGAATAATCCTGTTCAATCCTGTTTTCTTCACTACGTAGCTCAGACTTCACAGAAATAGCTAATTTTCTACACTAATATCTTCCTATTGGGATGCTGGTAGTTTTTTCCAGCACGAAACAACAGCCTACTGGCCCTGTAGCCACATCAGTTACTTCTGTTAAAATCTGGTGATTTCAGGGAGAAAACCAACTGGTTCAGGAAAAGCACAGGCTCCAGCCTGCGTCCAGCCCCAAACTCACCTCCTCAGACGACCCCAGGGCTGAGGGGGGTTTAAATCAGCTTGGATTTGTCCAGAAGAGACAGCAGCTAAAGCGGAGAACGCTCCCCGAGGAGACGGCCTACGTCAAGACTCCCTTGTTTTTAAAAATAAAAACAAAATCCTGTAATTAGACACTTAGAGCAGTGACCAAATCACTAAAAACAACCAGCAAACCACAGGAATGTGCCTGTGGAACCTGTCCGTCCAGTGGGTCATGCTGTTTTCGTGCCCACGTCCAGCCGTGCCCACGGCCGGGCCAGGTCGGCGGCAGGCGTGAACGGCCAGCGGCTCCTTCCTGAGACACGACCCGGGCGCCAGAGGCTGACCCTCCGGCCGCAGCTCCCACGGCCGTGTCAGGGTCACCACGTCGTTCACGCGAAGCCGAACAGCCCCCCCTAGAAATCAGCCAGGGGACCAGGAGCTTGTCCACGCCCCGCCCCACGGCGGGAGGTCAGACATCTACCAGGGCTCCTTCTGGATGTTTGATGTGGTCCAGCTAAAGCGGGGACTTCACACCGAAAACCGGAGCCTGCCCTGAACTGGACTCCTTGCTGACGGGAGCTTTACAGAGACGTGACCTTAAAATGAAGGACAAGTTATTCCACCTTTGTTTCTTAATTGATGTGTGTATGTGTAGTGTGCGTGTAAGTATTTGAAGAAGCATTTTTATGGGAAAAGAGAGGCCTGGTCCAAAGAGAGAAGAACCAGGATAAATAAGTCGGTGACGCCAACTTGAGGGCTGGTTGGGTTAACTTCCTCACCGCAGGCCCGGCCCGGCCTAGGCTTAAGTCTCCACTCTTCTCCTTACTGCTCAGTGAGGATTCCTTTTCTTTCTCTCCTTTCTTTCTTCCACATTCATTCCCCTCCCTGCCCTGGGAAGGGTTTATGACGGTCCTTTTACGTTAAACTGTTGTAACTCAATGTATGAAGCCAGCCTTCGAAGGCGGCCGAACTCATGACAAGGGGCCGGCAGAGGCAGACAGACCAGGCCGAGGCGAGCACGGTGACGGCCAGAGCCACACTGTCACTATAAGAAGAGGTGACTGAAGGCATCTGAAGATTCCCTAGGTCATGGGGACAAAAGATACATAATAGTCACGAGCACGCATTCGCCAAAAAACAGTGATGGCAGAGTTCGTTCATACACTCATTCCAAAATCAGACAGGTCTAACAGCAAAAAAGGAGCTCAGGATATTCTGGTCATAATCCAATAAAATTCAGAAAGCATAATAAAAAGCTTTCTTAGAAACCAAAACATTTCTTTCTAAATAATCCACTTCATAATATTGAAAATCAAATTTTAAATTAAATCTATGCTGAAAGCAATAAAAAAAATACTTCATACCAAAACACTTAGAGCTAAACCAGCACTAACTGCTCCAACTGAAGACGTTAGTGGGGGAAACATGACAGTAATGGAAAGTTTTTCGTTACCAATCAAGATATATTAGCATTTGTAAACGCAAGGTCTTTCGATTTCTCCCGGGCAAAGCTCTGCTGCCCCTTAATTCCTTATCAAGTTAAACCTTCTACCGGAAGCCACAGACAACGGGCCTGTCCAATTTCTGTAAAAAAATTAAACATAGACGGACGATCCACGCTGAGCACCGCGGCACTGCTTACGACCGGCTTCACTATTTGTAAAGCCGTCAACACCGTGTGTCCGAATGAGAGAGCGCACGCTTCCAGTACCTCCGCGGAGTCCGGGGGACGGGAAGTCTTCAAGAAAGAGCAGTGGCCCCTGATCGACAGGGAGCGAGGACCCCCAGCCCCTGCGGACGCTTGGCAACGTGTGGAGACCTACGCTCGTCCCAGCTGAGGTGGGAGGTGCTGCTGCCGTCCAGCAGGTGGTGGCCGGTGATGCTGCGATCATCCCGCCATGAGCAGCCCCCGACAAAGCGTCACCGCGTACAAAGTGTCGGTAGTGCTGCAACCCGGGGGGAGACAGGGAGGTGGGCAGGCAGTCCACACGCGAGTAGGTAGGTATGTAGCTGGGTGGACGGGGGTTGGGTGGACGGGTTGGGGGGGTTGGGTGGAGGTGTGGGTGGGCGGCTGGGAGCGGGTGTTGGACGAGTGAGTAGACGGTGGGGGGTGGATGGGTGGGCGGACAGGTGCGTAAAACTGCGCCTTGGAAGAGACTCGGGAATCAAGGGCCTGACTCAACATCGCATATCCTTCCGCGACCTCGCCCCCGGGCTCCTGTCAAATCATCCAGACTTAACGTCTTTCTAAGCAGCTCACAATGCTGTCCATCATATTTAGGGAAACTTACAGACACGGCAAGGCTCTGTCATCATCTACGCTGTAGTTACACGCGAGGAGAGAAGAAGGAAATCACACAAGATGCTTTCAAGATTCTGAAGCTCTCTGGTTAGAAGAGTAATGACGCTGTTCATGGAGATGCAGGACTTGAGGACAGACCAGCTGTGTTGCGGCTTCAGACATGCCACGTCTGAGACGACCGTGAGGTGTCCAAACAAAGGTGCTTAGGAGACAAAGACGTGGGGCTGGAAACAGAAGATATCTGCAGATCTGGGGGTGCGTGTCTCGGCTTCGAAGTAACAGCTGAAGTCACAAGACAAAGGCGTTTACCGGGGATGAGAAACTGGTAAGGCTGATGGGACCCCCGGCCTGGAGAGGGGCCCGTGGTGAGCCAGGAGGAAAGAGAGCTGGTAAGGAGACAGAGGACTGAGAAGCTCTGACGTCACAAGGACTCGAGGCGGGAGAGTTTAGGGACAGGGTGCGGTTCTCGCCGCCAAGTCCTGCAAGGAGGTCAAGAGAAAGACGGCGGAGGAAAGACCAGAGGCTCTGAAAATGCCGCCAGTCCCCAGACCTGCGACGGCGGCGGGTAATTAAGGGGAGACAGAGGTTAAAGCGGACACCTGCAGGGAAGTCCGGCTGTCAGGGGAGTGAGTGGACCAGGCACGGGAGGTCTGCTCGGTGACAGCCACCCAGGGGCTGGTGGGCAGAAACGTTTTTCTCTAAAATGAGAGCTACTTAAAGCATGTCCTTAAAAAGGAGAGGGGGAGTGGGTAATAAAAGGAAATCATTGTCTCTTCTCCTATGAACAGAAGGGGGAAAGAATGACTGTAACGCTTGGAAATGTGAAAGTAACAGAAAAATTTTCATTACCAATCAACATATATACTAGCTGAGAGGGATCGAATACGTTTAGATCCTAATCTGACTCAAAGGATCGGAATAGTCAGGGTCTATTTCCAGTTACAACTTTAAAAGCTGCAGAGATAAACACAGCAACAAAGAAAGCTCTCGGTGTGCATCATATTAACATCTGTGAAAGCTGGTCCCACTTTCCTCTTCAGATTAGATGACAGCTTCCAAGAGAAGCTCACGCAAGACGTTTGGCATAAACTTGCCAATCAATGCCTCTATTTCAAAAGCAAGAGTAATGAATTAGTTCAGTAAATTTGCTTTAGTGCCAAGGGGGGGACAGTTGCAGGGACCTGAAGTGGTTCCAGTGACTGATAATCTGTATAAAAGAAAAGTGATGCAACTCGGAGAGTAGTGACTGCTGCGACAAGAACAGCAGAGCGGCTTGTTTGCTGCCCGGCGCGGCCGCGCCCCAGGTTCTGTTACACAAACACCCTTTGTCAAACTTGCTACCCAGTCAGGGAGCCCGGGTCCAACCACTGCAACTGCAAACGTGTCCCCACATTCTTAGCAAAACCCCGAAACCGGGTCAAGGAGGATCATCAGTCAGGTCTGTTCTGTCCACCGGAAACACAACTTCGTATGTATCCACTCGTCTAAACCCACCTTGTTCCAAAGAGGGTTTAACGTTAGCTTGATTTCCTTTATAAATACAGAGCCCGACTCAAAGGTCACGGTGTAACATGTGACTGAGACCCCAGTACATGCAGCACAAGTGAGGGCTGCCCGGCAGAGCCTGTGGGGGAGCAGACAGCAGGTGAGGAGGACAGGGCTCATGTTCCCGACGAGAGGGGCTCAGGTCCCACCGCCCCAGCACCCCAGCAGCCCAGGCCCCAGTGCCCCAGCACCCCAGCACCCCAGGCCCCAGCGCCCCAATGCCCCAGCACCCCAGCGCCCCAGCACCCCAGGCCCCAGTGCCCCCAGCGCCCCCACAGGTGCGCAAACCCACCGTCGGCGAAGTGAGCTGCCGGAGACCTGCCTCTAGCTCTGATGACAGAAGGAGGAGCTAGGAGCAGAGGCTGGGTCATTTTACCTCCGATGGGACTTTCTGCCCAGTCCTGAGGTTACGTCTATGGTTGGCACGGATTGTGCTAATAATAACTACAAATAAATAACAACCACGATGACAACAAGTCTTGTTGGCTTTAAGCCAACTGGGGGAAAACAGGAATCCCGTTCAGAACTCGTGATGTCTGCCAAGGTCGTCAGAGTCAGGACAAGCTCAGCGCCCTCGCCCCCCCCAAACGAGGCAGAGGAGGAGCGAGCTGACCCCTGACGGCACCAGGAGGCCGGCGGGAGGGGACAGGCCAGGCGCAGGCCGGCCCCTCCCCGCCCTCCAGCCCACGGAGCACGTGGGCCCCGAGGTGGGGACCCAGGGGCAGGATCCCAAGCACAGCCACCAACCCACGGATCCTTGAGGAGGAACGGGGCCAGTGCTGGAGCGCCCGCAGGGCTCAGCGTGGGCTCAGCCAGGCGACACGGCAGTGACGCTCCGTCTCTAACTGAGCCTCGTACAGGCAGCGCAGGGGACACCCCGGGAGCTCTCCAGCGGGGCCCGGGGATGAGGGCCCAGCACTCTCCCTCGCAAAGGCCGCTGAGTCTCCAGCCAGAGCAGGCGGGTGGCCGAGAGCAGGCCGCGGGCCAGCTACCTAACAGAGCCGATCTGAGCCCCCACGAGCACTGACCCCTGGCTGTCACCGCGTCGTGACCTCACCTTTGAATGACAACTCCCGGAACCATGCACTTCCTTTCACGCAAGTCTCTCCTCCTGGGGCTTGAACATCAGATGGCAGTGACTCCGACACAAGATGACTTTCCCTCTTTCTCAGCCAAGATGAATGGTGTTCTCCACCAAACGCAGACAGTCTGATGCTGGAAAAACTGTAAAACAGCCTTTGCTGAAGTGACGACCAGCAATGGCTTACAAGGGCCCTCTAGCCAGTGATGCTGGGTATTTCCTTAAAGAAAAAGAACAAAAGGAAACACAAAATATGCAAATCACGCAGGATTTAAACTTTTAGTTCTGACATTTATTAATGCAGAAATGAGTCGTGTCTTTGCAATCCGACTCACCTCGTCAATTCCTTTGCAGTCCTTAGTCCGGATCAACTCCCAGTAAAAAAAGGGCGGCGGTGGAGAGGAAAAAGGGAGAAATATGCTGAGAAACCCACTCATCTGACAAGCAAACTGCTTCTGCGCGGGAGGAAACGCACTGACCAGGCCCAGGCCCACCCTATCCGTGCCCTACTGAGGGCTGTGGCCCGGACGGTGTTTTATTGAATAGATAAGAGTTACAACGACTCTACAAACTACTGAGAGGCCACGCTCCCGCCAAAGCCGCCTTCCCAGCTGTGTCCAGGGGAACCAAGGGCGGGTCACGGAGGCCGTGACGAAGGGGACCTGCGCCAGGGTCAGCGGGCGCGGGCTGGGCCCCCGCCCTGAGAGGCAGCGGCTTCTAAGGCACGTTAGTCTCGGAAGAGCCTGTGACCACGGAGCCATTTCCCTGAGTTCCTGCGACTCCGGGTCCCGGCCCCCGGACACCACCCACGGTCCAAGGCTCCAGAACGGTCCATACGCGTTTGCTGTCGGGAGCGTCCACCGGGGCTGGTGTGCACTCCTGGTTTGGTCGGCGCAGGCTTTCCTCACGGAGCGCCCCAAAGCCAGCTAAACCGGAAGGTCAGGGTCACCGAGGTCGGAACCACGGAGGGCCTGCGTGCCCGCCCCGGGCCGCACTTTCCCGAGGGCACTGGGCCTTCCTCCTCCACCGGCCCCCGCGAGGCCAGGAGCTTTCGCGAGCCTGGTTCGGCTCTGATCTCCATTGCCTCGTCCTCTGAGTCCCAGCGCCACCTCCTCTGCCTCTGGAAACGCACACCAGTCACACCTGCTCACTGTCCCCGGTCAAAAATCTGCTTTTGAAGAGACACGGAAATCCCGCCGCGACTCGAGTGTCCAGTAGAAGATTAAACCTCCCCTCTCTCGGGGAACCTGCCTTTTAGCAGAGCGAGGACGCCAGAGCCGAGTGAAGCACACAGAAATCGACAATGAGGCGAACGGCCCAGGACCACACGGCAAGCAGAGTCCGCGTAGACGGCACCGGTCTCCAAAACCGCAGGCCGGTTTGCCATACTCCTGGCCACCCCTCAAGATTCCCGGAAAAAGAGGGGTTCCCGAGTTGTCTGCTGCACGTGCTTTTAAGACCGACCCCCACAGACCCCAGACGGTGCTGCGCTAAGGACTGTGGACACTGAAGCCCGTGCTTGGCTCGGGCTCTGTCCTCGTCTGTCCGAGCGGAGAGGAGCTTGCCAGCAGCCAGGCAGCGCCCACTCTGTTCCCGTCACTGTTCCAGGCACCAGGAAACACTGTGAGATGAAATCCCTGCCTAAGGGCCGGGGCCAAGCTGAGGAGCCTGGACTCGGTGCGCACTTTAAAGGTCGCTCTGCCAGCGCCGCGGTGAGACGGGATCAGAGTAAGAGGACGGGCCGGAGGGGGAGCGGCAAGACCTTGCTGGGGACCAGGCCGCAGCCGGCCGGGGGCTGGACGGGCCTCTCCAGGTAGGACTGATGGGACTAGGGGGTGAGGAAAATAAAGGAATCAGGGATCCAGCAGGCACCATCCAGGGCCGTGGAGCGAACCCCCCGAGATGGGCCAGGCTGGGGGAGGGGCGGCTTGAGACGCGAGGCGCCTCAGGCGCGACCCACGCAGAGGGCCCGGCGACGGCCTGGTACTTGATGCAAAGCGGTGCCGGCGTGGCCAGTGCGGTACGACGGGGAGGAGGGCCGGGGGGGCGTCGAGGGGGCCCTTCACTCACCAGCGGCACCCACAGCCGCCTCGGAGGGAGGCGGGCACCCGCCCGGGCAGAGCGGGGGCCGGCCCGGGACGCTGGCAGGAAGCTGCGTGTGAGGCAAACAAGTCAGAAAAACAGACAAGCAACAGCACAAGTTTGTACCTTCGAGAAGCCCGGGAGGGCGAGGGGGCGACCACGGCGGGTTTGCCTGCCGCTCGCGGGAGGGACTGGCCATCCGACGGCGCGGTGGGGTGTCCGGGAGAAGACGGCAGGAGCGGGGGCCGGGCGGGCCGGGGCCACGCCTGGCAAAGGGTGCTGCCGAGAAAGGGGAGAGCCGGGGCCATGGCTGGCGTGGGCGCTGGGTCAGGGAGGGCCTTTGCGAGCGGACAGAGTCTGGACCGTGCGAGCGCTGTTGGGTGATGCTGGGGTGTCCGGCAGAGCAGGCGGGTCAGCGACGTGCGAGAAGGAGGGTCACCTGCAGGCGTACAGTCCGCGCGGGGCTGGGGCTGGGGCGCGTCTGCAGGGGGCGCGGGGGCGACCTCCGCCCTGAGACGGACCGGGCAGCACGCAGCCGGGACAGGCCGCGGCGACTCCTGTTTCTCCAACAAGAAGCCAGACGGTCAGCGAGAGGATGAAGAGAGACAGGGGTCGGGGAGCAGACAGCTCGGAAGCGCGAAGCGGGCCAGAGGGAGCTGCTCCGCTCCAAAGCCCCCGGCTGGCGGCCCGCGTACAGGACAGAGCAGGTGTCCGCCGCCCTGACTCCGCAGCGGGCCTCTGCTCGCTGTGACAGAAGCACCCACCCACCCAGTTCAGACAACCAAATGCCCACTGGGTGCCCAGTCACCCTGGTGGGGGCAGCCTGGGGGCTGACCCTGTTTCTGTGTGAGGCACCTGAGTCGTGCGGGCAGCAGGGCCCCGGGGACCAGCTTCTCCCAGAACCTGCCCGGCGTCCCTGCTGCAGAGACAACCCTGGCCGCGGGGCGGGTGCAAAGCACGCTGTCGGGGGCGCGATGCCGGGGACGTGGGAATTTTCAGGGCAAAGGGAGGAAGGGCCAGGTGCGCCTGAAGTCCGCGTCCGGGCTGCGCGGTCCGTGCTCTGGGGGGCGGCGGCTGGGGCTTGAGCGTCGCGGGGCACAGGCTCCGGGAAAGGGTGAAACCGGCTTCGGCAATAAAGCCTCCGCAGAGGCGTTCACTTGTGACGCTTGACTCAGCCGGTTTCACGTCGAGGAACCGTCTTTCTCTAACCTTTTTAATGAGCTCTAAAATACCTTTCCACATTTGCTGTCTTCACGTAAATCACTTGGTGCCTGATAAATTGTCACATCCTTACTGTTCTGCCCAAGAGCTCTCAGTTAAAAAAAAAAACCCAAAACCTCAAAAAAAAAAAGGGAATTCACGCGGGTGCCAGGTTTTGGAGGGAAGCAGAGCGAAACGCCTCACAGCCGGTGCCTGGCACATCCAGGCGGGCAGCCCGGGGCCGTGAGGCCGCCGCGCTCGGGAGGGTGTTGAGCCACAGCCCCGGGCCTCTGCTCGCTGTGACAGAAGCACCCACCCACCCAGTTCAGACAACCAAATGCCCGCTGGGTGCCCAGTCACCCTGGTGGGGGCAGCCTGGGGGCTGACCCTGTTTCTGTGTGAGGCACCTGAGTCGTGCGGGCAGCAGGGCCCCGGGGACCAGCTTCTCCCAGAACCTGCCCGGCGTCCCTGCTGCAGAGACAACCTGGAGAAGCACGGTGGTCCGTGCGTCCCCCAACGACTCCTGTCTCTCCCTCGGCCTGGGCCTGGGGCAGGCCTGCTTTTCAGTGTGTCTCTGTCATATTCAGCACTATGGCTAAAGCTTCCAGGAGGCAACACACAATCCACGGCCCCCACAGGCCCTGTGAAATCCTGCCTCGGGGTCCCCACGGGGACCAGCCCTGCCCCCAAATCCCTCCACAGAGCCTGGCCTCACCGCCACGTCCAGCGGGGACAGCCGCACCGGCCGGTGTGGCCGCCAGCCCCGCAGCACCGTCGCCACGCGCCGACCCCGCTGTGGGCGCACTGGTCCCATCCAGGCGAACCGATTTCCAGAGAGCAGCACGGTCGCCCCACAACCTACGTGTTTGCCAAGGAGAAGAACCCCCGAACATAGTCACACCGCACTTCCTTGAAGTAGCCCGAGGGCAACACTCAGAGCGAACCGTCTGGTTGGAAACTGGTCTGGCCAAGGTTAGGCATCGGCGGGCGGGGCCGAGCTGCTGGCAGCTGGGCAGCCGCAGAGCCAAGCCTGAAAGCCCAGTGCCCATCATGCTGGAGATGCTGGAGACGCTCCCTGGGGCCCTGGCAGAAGGAACGGGCTCCTCAAGTGCTTTGTGCGGAGACCCGGGCGGGGGCCCCTCCACGTGTGGGGGAGGGAGCCGGTGTCACTCCCGCCTCAGCGCGCAGGGTCAACGTCCACAGGCCATTGTCACGGACTTGGGCGGGTCTCCGCTTTATCTGCCGCCGGGTGGCCGCGCGGGAGCCCAGCTCCGCAGTTGGGCAAGAGAAGTTGAGGCCCTGAACCCGGAGGTCAACGAGCCAACCTTCAAAGAGGCGCGTGGGAGGCGACATCCGACTGGAGCCACTCTGAGTGACCCGTGCCCCTCGGAGCCGCCACCCTCCACCCCTCCGGCCGCCTGATGGGTTTCTGAGCGTTTCCAGCCTGGAGTCGCCCGACTTTCTCAGGGGGGGCAGAGCCCCCAAGGCCACAGCTGCGGGCGCAGAGCAGCGTTTTTTGCATCATCTCCCTTTCAAGACGCATACTTTCCAGCTGAGCCCACAGCCGCGGTTATCCAAACACTTCATCGCGCGGCCGGCGAGCGAGGGGCTCAGCTGGTTCTCTTTACGCAGCAGCCCCGCCCGGCCCGCTGCTTCCTCCCCCCGTGTGGGAACCGCGAGGTCAGAAAGAAGATGTTTTCTGGGCAAAACAGTTCTGGGGAAACAAAAAGAAACTTTTGCATCTGAGGCTGGCGCTGCCCTGAAGGAAGCTGACCGGGCAGGAGCGGCAGAGCCTGGCTTCCCGAGACGAGGGCCGAGGGCGGCCCCTGCGCTCACCTCGCCAGCGAAACCACCACGGTGTCGCCACTGCTTCCCGGCACCTCGGGGACCCGGCTCCGTCCTCCGTGCTTCGGGCCCCGCGGACGAGGGACTCAGGCCAGGGGAGCGGCCAGCGTGTGGCCCGGGGCCCTGCAAAGGAAGCGCTGTCCCGAAGGCAGGCGAGGAAGAGCCGGGCTGGGATGCGCGGCCCAGGGCAGACACCGCGGGGCAGGGACGCCAGGGGCCCCGTGAACGGGGGCGGGGAGCTGCTGACTCCCGCAGGTCGGGGCAGCTGCGGACGAGAGCCTGGCCTCGTTTCCTCTGAGAAAGGTGGATAGCGGTGCAGAGGTGTTAACAAAGTCTGTGAAGTTTCCTGAAATGTTTGAATCGCTCTAAGGACTCGTTACTTTCAAAGCGAACGTCTCTGGTAAAGACAAGAGCAATGCCGAGCGCCTCGCAGGAATCTTGCCGGCAAAGCCGAGCGCACACATAAAGAAAGCTGCTCCCCTAATGGCAGTGATTCACTCGCTAAGAAGCAGGAAGCTTGTTCCTACAGCGCAGCTACTCATTGCCCTCTGACTTCATAAAATTTGCGGTCTTGGTCCCTGCAGTTCTGCAATTAGCCTTTAGTCATCGCATGATCTTACATAAGAACTGCCGAGACTGTGTGTAAAACCCGGGTGTACGCGCACGGCCTTTGATGTGAGTGCCCTGCGCATGAGGCTAATGACCCACGGTTGTGAAACGGTACGAAGGGCTGAAACACTCTGTGATGTTGGAGACAGAAAAGTCATTAAGCTTTGCTGTCGTTAGTCGGAGCGGCAGTGCTTCAGTTTAATCACTGGTGGTGAATCTCCCCCCGGCCAGCACTTGGCAGGCGACTGCTGCGCTGGCACAGATGGGTCTGGTCCCAGGCCTGGGAGGCACGCACAGAGTGAAAGGCCCGGACGTTTGATCAGGCAGCACGGCTCATCCGCTAACTGCCCACCGAGACGCGGTTTCAGGAGCAATCACAGAACCTCGTCCTGGTCGCAGGCCTGGCCAGCCCTTCCCAAAACCTCATGCAGCTCTTTGGCTCAACAACGTCTTGCAGCTAAAGCTGCCGCAGGTTTGACAGACACTCGCTCTAAAACACTGCCTCAGACAGGCTCGCCAAGCAAACACCTTTGCTTTCCAAGTGCCCACTGCGTTCAAAGTAAGCATCGACTCCGGAATTTCTGCCCAAGCTCCTCGTGTGCATAACTAAGCCCTTCTTCCTGGGGGGAGCGCGGCGGGCAGCGCCAGCAAAGATCCGACAGACGGACTTCGAGCCTGGCCGACTTCCTGTCGCCCGGAGACTGATGTCTTGGCCAGCAGCCCCTCCCAGAGGCCTCTGCGGAGACCTGGTGGGGGTCAGACGGCCCCGCTCCCGCCGCTCTGAGGTGCCGGGCCCCCTTCCTCCGTGCACGTCTGGATGCTGGTGTCTCGGGGCAGAGAACAAGGCACCAGCAGGTAAACAACCAGCAAACAGGGAGGGCTCCACGATCTCGACACACTGGAGGCCAGAGAGGTCTGGGAGGGCCTCGGGGAGACGGCGCCCAGAGGCAGGAACGAGCTGGGCCGCTCCCAAAGGGCCCCCGGGGGCTGCTCCTCGGATGGGCAAAGACGAGAGCAGCCCGCGGTGGTTAATGTATCAGATCGGGGGGCTCCAGCCCGGGAAAGAGTTAGCGCAGCGGGAAGACCACGTGCATCTTTAACACAAGAGACAGACACGTCGACTCCAGTAAAAACCTGTGGCGTTCTCTTTGGACCCTCACCCCCGATTTATCTTTTTTCGTTCTTTCACCAAAAATCTCTTTTCCTCCAAACCATGTGCAATCTGACAGGTGACTACGGACTGGCTCGCTGTGAGGGCGGCCAGAAGCGTCTCAAAAGGATGCTCTCGCCCGAAGCGGGCAGAGGTGAACGGGGGCTTTAGGCAGAGGCTTAAAGGACACTCGGCATTCCTGCTGCACCACCCGCCGTTTCTGCTTCCTCTCTCGGTTTAGGGGTGTTGTGCCGGCGTGACGGCGTGGGGCGTCCCTTGCCTCCCCCACCTCCCTCGCAGCTGGCGCACAAGCAGGGGACACAGGCTCCGGGGCCAGGGACCCAGAGAAGAGGTGAAGCGTGGACACCTCTGGCAGGCACGCCCTCTAGTCTGCAGCGGTGGCATCTAGCCCCTTGGAGGGTGGCCTGGGTGGTGTCAGCGTCACAGGCACCAGGGGTGTGGTCTCTGGGACCTTGCTTCCGGTCTCCGATGTCACCGTAGGAACTTGCCGGCTCTGCAGCTCCCAAGATGGACTGTCCACAGGTGGAGAGTGGGTACCCTTTATTTTTAACACATTCTTGTTCTTCCAAAACTAGCCCAAGCTGGTTTCTGCTGTAGTTGAAAGGTTCAACTGGAGCGGTGGACGGGGCCTCGCAGAGTGGCCCAGAACTGCTTCTCCCAGCTGACCTCGGAGGTGGGGCCACCTTCTCCCAGCTGACCTCGGAGGTGGGGTTTTCTCCCAGGTGACCTCAGGTGTGGGGTGGCCTTTGTGTCCAACCCACCAGGACACAGTCCCAGGAGGATGCGGTCCTGTGTCCCGGCCGGGGAGAAGCAGGAAAGAGGGGGCTGGAGAGCGGGATTTCAGGCCGGAAGGCTGGCTGTGGGAGGACGGTGCCCTCGCTGTCCCCGGGACCTCCCCTGGGAAGTCTAATCCCAGTAAATGACCCGTCGCCATCGCTCATGATATCGACAAAAGCCCACGGAACTGCAGCTCCAGTCACCACAGGACCACCCTGCAGAGAGGGGACTCCTGGTCGACCTTGACACTGACCCCGTGACGTGTCTGCGGCCGATGCTGGTGTAGGGAGGCCGTCCCCTTTCTACTCCGCAGCTCAAGCACCGTTTGGGTCCAGGACGCCACGCTGGATGCGGCTGAGGGTGGGAGGAAGACGGGGCCTGGGGTCTTCAGGGCTCGTGTGACATCTGCCCGCGCTCCACCCTCAGCTCAAGCCTCTGCTTTCCCAGCAAAACCCCAGCATCCCAAGGTCCAAGAGCCAGCCCAGCGGGGACCCCAGTCCGGGTTCCAGCGGGGACACTGGCTGTGGTGAGACGCAGGCAGAAGCACCAATCTGCGCTTCTCACCCGTGACCTCATCACGCCGTGAGCCTGATGTCACACCCCAGCCTGGGACGCACAGGAAGCCAGCAGGGGCAGGCCCGGGCTCTGTCTGGGGACAGCGGTGGGGGAGCTGACCGGCTCTGGAGACCGAGGTCCTGGCTGCGTCTCCGGCCCGCTCGTCGCCCCCTCACCCTACGGCCCGGCCGCGACCTGTGACCTGCAGGACAGGGCCCGCCCCACGCCCTTCCTGGCAGCTGCTGCGGGGGCTCGGCCTCAGCAACCGGCGTCTCCCCCGGGCTCCACACCCAGGCCAGCCGCTCGCCCTCCGAAGCTTCTCCTGTTTCAAAGTGCGCGTCAGGGACCCCGCCGCCGTGCTCCGCTGCAGGCGCTCTGAGGACCCGAGCGCCGATCCCGCGGCCGCCAGCACTTACGCCTCACAGTGAGCAGCTGATTAGGAGCAGGAGACTTTTTTCCCGAAAACATAATAAGGCCTTATTTTTCTACTCATAATTATTCAGTGATGATAACGTCACGTTACTGTGGCTGTGTGGCTGGACAGAAAATTGCTGTTTAAAGCTAATAAAGTAATGAAAGAGCTGCCGTTTGGTAAAATGACCGACGTGCCGGTTACACAGCAGGACCTTACCTGTGGGGGCACCGCGCACGCCACCCCAGTTAGTCTGTGTGACCGCAGAGACGCGGCAGTGACAGCAAAGCCCTCAGTGTTTGCCCTGTACCTCGAATCAGCAGCCCTGGGAAAGCCGCTGTCACCCTGGGACACTCAGACAGCCTCAGGAGACCGAGATCTCGGCCAGCGGGCACGGGAACAGAGGTCCATGCGCAAGCAGCTGACGTGGACGCGCCCTCCGCTGAGGCTTTCGATGACCACGGCGCCAGCCTGTGACCGGGCCCGAGCTGGACCTGCCTGGCCTCGTGCTCCTGGATTCCTGGCCCAAGGAAACTGTGATATAATAACTGTTGCGGTCTCAGGTTGCAAAGTGTGGGGTCATTTGTTACTCAGCTCTAAGCAGCTGACACATCACCTAACTGATACAGTCACACACACGCAATAAAAGTCCTTGGCCCATGATTTCAACCCTGTAATTCTCCTGCATTCTGGAGTCCTGTCCCCGGCTGTCCACACAGAGGGACCGTCCTACCCCCACGGCCTTGGGCTCCTCAGCCAAGACACCTCAGCCCCTGGCACCCAAGGTGTGCCCCGTGCATGTCAAATGTCGTCATGCACCCAAAAGTGCACTGCAAGCGGAGGAAAAGAGGCTCTCAGAGTCTCCATGTCATTATGGAAGGAAGACAAATACAAACTGATGTCTCTGCCTCCTGACAAGAAGAGCCCTCGGACTCTCCCAACAGAATTAAAGAACCTTCCAAATGCTGCGACCTGGGGAGAGGCTGCTAAACAGGGAGAGGACAGTGGATGCTTGGGGCACGCTCTGCTGCTTGAAGATTCTTCTGAAACATTTGTCATAGGAGTTATTATCCAAAATAAAGCAAAGAAGCAAAACAAATGAATCACACAGGCACAGATGAAGTCTTACGCTTAGAAATACATAGGAGACTTAGTAAGACTCTAGAGGTTGACTGTTTAGTATTTAAGTACAGCACAGTGTATAAGTATATTCATAAAGATTTAGAAGATTATGCCTCAGATCTGTCATGACCTATTAAATTCTACATCCATCATTTAGTTAATCCCCAAATTCTTTGCCGTCATCATGAGATGAAACACCCTTGATCAACAGAGTGACTTGTTGACTTACATAAAATAAATCATGAAATAAAACCTCATTTCTGGTTTAGACTGTAAAGTCCAGAGACTGAGAAACGCAGTCATGAAATACGGCGCTCTAACTACTAGTAGTAGTGGTATTAGCCAAAAATACTAGAGACGAGCTAAGTCAGTGGGCAGAAACTAAGAACATGCAGGCGGGCCCTCTGATCTCCCTTCGGAGCGGCGGTCGCAATGTCAATGTTCCAACTAGCACGGCCTGCTTTACTCTGCGCCTCAAGCTCGCACGTGATAAAGACCTTCACCGCATCGCCTTCAGAACCAGGAGCGCCGCCCGCGGGCCCTGAGAAGGACCAGAGGACTCAGGAGAGCAGGCGCTGCTCTTCAGACTCTGGAAAAAGCCGCCAGTGCAGCCAGCTGCTAGGTGGCTGCTCTCTGAGAACTTCCTGCAGGCCGCCTCTGTCTAATTCCGACCCGAAGACTTAGAAACTGCCCAGAATATCAGTCCTTTTTCAGTTCAGACTCGAATCTTCTGAATCAAATAAAGACAAAACATCTAAAAACACCTCCGAGTCCAGAAACTCAAACAGATTAAAACCGAAGAGCTTCCCGGCACCTGTTCGTGAGGGAGGAAGTCACCCCCGCGACCTGTCCCCACGACCTGTCATCACAAGCAGGGGACACGTGAAGAGCCCACGGAATTTATAACTAGAAATTCAGATAGAGTTGGAGAACCATCACAAGCCAAGTTCTGAGACAAAATTAGGAATATCTGAGGCAAAACGTTATCACAAATCCGAGGAAGTTAACAAATTTACACATCTTATAACAATTATTTTTTAAAAAGACTTCTAAGTGGGCTAGACAGGAAAGGAGGCAGAAGCAAAGAGTCTGGTCTGCTTTGCAAAGAATACACGATTTGGTAACAGACATTAAACAAATGCAGAGAAAACAAGCAGGTGACACTGGAATGCTGCCCCATGAGACAGATCCAGACCATGAGACAGGAGGCCTCGCGCGGGCTGGACATAAGGTGAGCGGGCTTTACGCAGTAGTTTACTTATACGGTACCGCACCTTACAGTTTTCTAAGTGCCTTCGCGGGGCTCCTCTCAACAGGAAATAGCTGCGAGATGGACAGGGCCGAACACGGTCTCCATGTTGCAGAAGAGCCCGGGACGGCGCCGCTGGGGCTCAGAGCTCCCGGCCCCTGCTTTCCGGCGGGGGCGCCGCAGCAGCCCTGGGCCGCGAGGCTGCAGGCAACAGAGGCTGAACGCAGACCAGGAAGCTGGGCTGGACGAGTCAGGCAGAACCTGGGGACAGCCAGCTCGGGAAGGCAGCTTGGTGGCACGGAGCCCAGAAAGGGGCGCCAGGCTGGGGGTTCTGACACCGCCCAGCGCTGGCGAGCGGCCTCGTGCCGCCTGCAGTCCCTCATCCTTCCTTTAAGGAGGCCCCTGAGCAGCAGGAGCCGCGTCCCCAGAATCTGGGTCCCTCTGCTTCGGCCAGCCTCCAGCTCTGTGTAATTTCACAACACATGTTGGGGGGTCCTGTCACCCTGGACGGGCCGTGAGGGGCACAGGCTGGGAAGGAAGCTCCCTCCACGCTGCCCACCACTGGCAGGGCTGGACTCAAAGGTGCGCCCCAGCGCCCCACCCAGCACCCTGTCCCGTTGCCTCTCCCAGCACCAGCAGCAGCCCCGGGTGATGAGAGCCGCAGGGTCCCTGCACCGTCGGACCTGCGGGCCCCACCGGAGCCCTCAGAGCTCGGCCTGGCAGCGCTCAGATGCACTTGGAGGCAGGAGCACCCGGAAACTTCAGCTGCCGGGTCTCCCATAAATTGAAGCAACGAGGCTCAGAGAGGCTGGAACCTCAGTCAGGTCATACAGCATCTGGGGCTCAGAGCTGGGAGGTGAACATCAGCACCCAGCCTGCGGCTGGCACCCCTTCTAAGCGGTTAGCATCACAGACCCGGAGGCCACGGCGGCCCGAAGTCTGAGACTTCAAAAAAGTGGAGATGGTGGCGGGAGCAGAAAGACAGCCACAGGAGAGAGCAAGCCCTGCCTCTCAGCCACGGGGTCTCGGGAACTCGTCCACGTCCCGCTGCCTGTCCCGAGCCAGGCCAACCACCGCGACGGCTGCGAGCTCCTGGTGGGGAAGGCGAGCTGAGGGCCGAAGAGGGTTGTCTACGCAGATGTCGGCTCTGTAACGAGCACGGCCGGGCTGGCCGTCGGCAGGCCGAGGAAGGTCACAGCGATCGCAAACGCCCTGCATTTGAGCCCCTGGCAACAGCCCCACACACGGCGCCCTGTGCCCAGCCGCCGTGCTCCCCGCCGCCCGCGTCCGGCCAGCCTCCAGCTCTGTGGCTCCCGAATGGGCCGTGGAACCCGGCCTCTGGCTGGATGCTCTCCATGCAGACGCCCGGCCTCCAGCCTGGACCACGGGTGACCTGGGAGCAGAGGCCCCAGAATTAACGTGGAATCCAGAGAAGGCTCAGCGTGGGGCGCTGGTCCCCCTGGTCCATAAAATGGCACTTTCTTTTATTTTCTTTCTAAACAAAAGATGGCTTCTTCTGTGTTGCTTGGTCGCTCAACCAGGAAAGAGGAACTGCTTCTATTCTTTATCGTTTGCTATTTGTTCAGCACAGGAGGCAGAGCCAGGCGCCCTGGAAAGTCCCACATGCAAACTGGAAATTCTGGCCCCTTATAGAGTCTGTTCACAAAAGTTTACTTTCCCTGGTTGTTTAACGTCGCCTAGAGTTTGGGGACTTTGATTTCTGTGTTTTGTGGGGGTTTTGGTCTTCAAAATAACTGCAAAGATAGGCTAGACCAGTAAGAGTAAGGTCGTTTTTTTCTTTTTTTCCCGTTTCCTTTCTTATTTTAGAAAACAAAACGAGCTAAGGGACAACGGAACACAAGAATGCAAACGTCTATACAATAAATAATTTTAAAATAAAAAATAGGTCAGCGGGGTTAGTGTTTTGGGACATACTTGTCAGTCACATCAGTAAAAGGAAAAAGAAAATGAAAGAGTACTTGAAAAAAATTTAAATTGCAAAGAGGATCCTAGACTCTTCCATTTATTTCTTTGGTTTTTGTTCTGTTTTGATTTGTTTTCCAAGGCCGCATCCCGACACACGGAAGCTCCCGCCCCAGGGATTAAATCCAAGCCACAGCTGAGACCTGAGCCACACGGTGGCAACACCGGGTCCTCAACCCACTGGCCGGGGATCGACCCACATCTCTGCAGCCACCAGAGCTGCTGCAGTCCGATTGCTAACCCACCGTACCACAGCAGGAACGCCTAGACTTCTTTCTTTTTTCGTTTTTAGCGGTGGCGTGCAGCAGCTTGAAGTGGGAACTGGGTTCCCAGGCCAGGGACTGAACCCAGGCCTCAGCAGTGAAAGCACCAGACCCTAACAACTAGACCGCCAGGGAAACTCCTGCTCCTCGACTTTTACTTTCCCTGGAGCGTCGACCAGCAGCACAAAGTAAAACCCTCTGCAGGTGTCTGTGTCAATGGATGAAGATAAAAGACGGATTAAAAACCCAAATAGAAAAACACTGGAGCACCCTCAGATTACGCCCCGGAGGACCCTAAAGCTTCGTGCACTAGAGGTCAGCCTGGTGGCTGAACCGGGAATTGAGACTCGGAAGCTGCCTCGTTGCTAAGTGAGAAGTTCATGGTTTAGACCCAAGGAGACTTACAAAACCCAGGACGCGAGGAAGGGTACAGGCCCCCAGGTGGGAAAGCTCCGGTCCGTGTGGTTTCCAGGAAGAGAGCTGGGCCGCAGGGGAGACAGCTCTGCGCCCCCTCCTCCCACCAGCGCAAGGGCCCGCCTTGGCCTTCGAGTGTCGGACTCGGGTTTTCTCGGCCACGAAGAGGGTGGCTCTCAGGGCGACGACCAAGGCCACGTGCGGAAACACGGATGCAGCGGCACCCGCACTCCTGCCAGCTCCGTGTGCCCTTCGCTGCCCTTTCCTGGCAGGTGCCGGGCTTTTGGTCGATGGTGGTTCAGCACTTACTGCGGCTGTTCGCTCCCGAGAGGCGGGGAGCTCAGGGGCCACCCGATCCGCCTTCGCGGCTGCTCCCCCGCGCCTTCCATCTACGCCTTTAAGGCTGGGAGCGCGTCCGGCTGAGGCGCAAAGCCACGTCCACGTGCCGCTCCAGCCACGGCCTCCGCGGCCCGGCACACGCTGCCGTTTCTGCTCTCGGGGAGCCCGTTCGACACCGCGGGCCGGGAACCTCCCTCCAGGGCGGGAGCCGGCAGCACGTCCCCCGAGAGCCCTTCCTGTGAGAGACTTGTGCACCCGGGCACGCGACAGCCCTTCAAAGAAGCGCAGAGGCCGCCACAGACGCCCTCGCGGAAGGGGCTGGCCGGGGCCAGGTGGCAGGCGCCCTCTCTCAGCCGCGGCTCCTGCCTGTCTTGGGGGCCACGTCCGACCCGGGGGTCCTGCGGCCCCAGACGGCCCCGATCCCCACACGGGGCCGGAGGCGGGCGGCGCTCTCCCTCCACTCGGGCTCTCGGGCCGGGTCGCCCCACCCAGCGCCATGACCCCGACCTGGCCGGGCACACGGAGGGACCCAGGAGACGGACGGGGGCCGGCAAGGACTCTTCGACAGAGACGGCAGATTTGTAGCTGCGGCCTTGACTTAGGGTGCTGGCACCACGTGTGACCCCAACGCCTACGCTCACGTCTTAACCCCAGCACCGCAGAAGGCGAGACCGGAACAGACACACACACGGAGGGACGGCCACCGAGGACGCAGGGAGCAGGCGGCGTCCAGCAGCCTGGGAGGGAGGCTCAGGAGGCCCCAGCCCGCCGACGCCTTGACCTCGGACATCCAGCTCCAGGCCACCGGCAACAGAAGTCTGTTGTCTGAGCCCGTGGTGCTTTGTCATGACGGCCGTGGGCGTTCACACGCTTACCAGGTGCCTGTCCCCGTGGGCCCCGTCTGGCACAGGGACGCCATCCAGAGAGGCTGCCGGCTGCTCTGTGCCCCACAGCGGCCACACCTGTCCGCCGGACCCATGAACCTGGACTCCAGCAAAAAAAGACGGGTCCGCCCAGGCCCTGACGGTCCGCTCTGCCCAGTCGGAGTCTGCAGAGCACCTGGCCAGTTTTCAGGAGGGCTCGTCCTCGAAAGCCCGGGACCCAAGAGGCTTCTGGGCCCTGCCTGCCCCGCAGCTGGCGGGGCCCGCCCCTCCCTTGGGGGGTCCTGGGCACAGAGGACGGGCGGGGAGTTCCGGGGGGAAGGAAGCCAGGCGACGCTGCTCCGGGGAGGGGCCCGAAGGCCGTCACCTCTTCCAGGCCCTGCAGAGTGGACAGAAAGTACGAGTGCCATTCCGAGGGCAGTGCTACCCGGACCGGCTGAGCTCAGCCCCGGCCTGGGGGAGGCCTACTCGCTGCTGGCCCCCGCGTACACACATGCCAAGCCCCACACGCCTGGTCCCAGGAGCAGCATTAGACTTAAGAAAATCGGGGCTGAAAATGACAAGCAGGTGTGTAGCCCCGGGTCCAGACACGTGGGTTTCACGACAACGGAACGCTCTTCAGCTTTAAAAGGAGGGAGGTTCTGCCGGCTGTTACAACACGGGGTGACCCCCAGCCGCGACGTTCGGTGGCATAAAGCATCACAGGAAGAGGAATACTGGGTGCTTCCACTTCCAGGAGGTGCCAGGCGGAGTCGGCAGAGACGGAGGGCAGGCGGGTGGGGGCCGGGCGCTGGGAGGGGCGTGAGTGCCCAACAGGGACGGAGCTTCGGTCTGGGAAGATGAGAAGGTTCTGGAGAGGACGGTGCTGAGGGCCGCACGGCAAAGTCGGTGTCCTCAGCCCGACCCATCTGCACACTTGGCTGAGACGGTGGGTTGTGTGTCATGCATGTTTTATCGTGATTTAAAAACCAGCACCAGCTGTCGTGGAAAAGGAGAGGTCACAGGCGCCCTCGAACGGCTCCCCGGCGCCCAGACCCCGCCCCCACCGGCCAGGCCGCGGCTCTGGTGCCAGGCGCGGGGCGCGGGCAGCCGCGGGCACCTCCTGAGCCCCTCTGGCCGCAGCAGCTTCGCCTCCCGGCAGAGGTTTGCACGACGGGCCTCTCTCAGGATCCTCGTTCTGCAGAACGTTTCCTCAGAGCACCTCTGCCCAGAAACGTGGCACAAACAAGCCGGCGGTGACTCACCGGCCGGGCGGCGCGGGCCGTGCGGGCCTTTATGTAACTTGCCCCTTAGTCAGCGGCTGGCCCGGGAGGTAAACGCGCGGCGCGGGCGTCTCTGCAGGAACGGCCGCTGTGCCCACCGTCTCCCGAGGACACTGGCAGCCAGGCTTCCATAGCCGGTGTCACCAGAGCGAGCTTTCTGGGTGAAGTGGACTGTGCCACAGGCGTCTGGGGGAAATAGAAGACAGGATCCTCGCGTCTGTGCTGAGCACCGACGGCTCTGAAATGAGGGAGAAACGTGGTGTCTGCGGGCCCCGGGCCGGCCCCACCTCTGTCCAGAGAGCAGCAGCGCCCGTGGCGGGACCAGCCGGAGCTTCCGCCCGCTGCCCAGACGCCCGGCCCTCCCGCCCGGGGGAGGCGAGGTCCCGCTCGGCCCCGGTCAGGGACGGGGCCTGTCCCGACACAGCACGTGGACAGAAGTCCAGGCCCAGCCCCACACGCTGGTGCCAGGTTCTCCTCCTTGTAAAGGAGATGGAGAGTCTGGCCTCACGAAGCAGAGCGGGAGGCGGCGAGAGAGGGCCCGGGACGGCTGGGGGGGAACGGCCTGGCCACTGCCACGAACACACTCTCGCACACCCCCGCAGACACACGCACAGCCACACTCCCTCGCACGCGTGCTCGCACACTCACAGCACACTCTCACAGGGACACACACACACGGGCACAGGTGCACGGCCCCTCACTCTCAGCCATGCCCGGGTGGCACCTACAGGGGCCAGGCCCGGCCCCTCCGGAGCCGGGCAGACGGCGAGTGACCCTGACGCTGCCCTGGGCCCTCAGGCCTGGACCTGCCTCCCAGCCCCGCTCAGCCCGGGCACCTCCCCGTCCAGCCAGCTGGCCCTTGGACAGGAAGCGGTGAGCCCCCCGCCCCACTACGCTTCCCTCCTGAATCCAGAAGCCTGGAAAGAGGTCCAAGGGCTTGTTACCGAACGACGGCTTCACCCTGAAAAGGCGCACGAGGCGGACGTGACGGCGGATGAGCCCAGGGCTCCGAATCCGGCTGGCGGGGGGCGCGGGCCTTCCCCTCGTCCCTCGGAACTCGGGACGGGGTGGGGGGCACGGTCGGGGCCTGAGTGCGCGGAGGCTGGCGGGTGGCCTTGGCCTAGAGAGACCTGCCCGCTTCCCGAACCCCCCTTCCTCCTGGAGGAGAAGAACCGCTCTTTCTCTCCAGTTCCGCTCGCTGAATAGCCTTGGGTCACTGCTGAATTAGGCTCGGCGTCTGCGCGGCTCGCCTCCCCTTCCTGCTGTGTGTGCGTGTGTGCGCACACGTCCGTGCCTGTGCGTGGGGCGGCCTCGACGGTTTTCAGGAGGCACTGGGACACACGTCTAAGGGGACCAGAGGGCACAGGTGGGACGGGGGTGGGAAGCTACGCGGATGCAGACCGAGGGCCTGGGTGACGGGAAGGGCGAGCTGCGAGGACCTGGACCCGGGGTGGACAGGGCACAACTCGAGCATGTCCCGGTCAGAGCGCAGCCGCCCCTCTGCACCAGCCCGTGATCCTGGCGGGTCCCCTGGATGCGCCCCGGCCCCGCTTCCTCTGCAGAACGGGAGATAAGAGCCACCACCTCCGCTGCTGTGAGCAGCAAGCGACACCCCAGACTTCGTGGAAAGAAGCTGTAAATGATGGAGAAAAGTAACGGTCCGCAGACGGGGCCTCCTCAAGTGTCAGGATAAACTCCAAAGACACTCGGCCCGGCCTCACTTTTCCACACCTTCTGTTTTGCACTGTTGGAAAATTTGCACCTGGGTACAAAAGTGTTCTTGCAAACTAATTGCACCCACAGCCAGCTAATTGGGGGGGCAAGGATCCAGCCACGCTTGCAGTCAGGTAATTGCTGCTGTAAATCCTTGCCAGAGAAGAGAGATTATTTTTAGACAGCACTTGGAGCTTTCCTGGGGCTCACAGGCTTTGTTCTCCCCAGGACCTCAAACACCACACCCACTTTACGACGGTGAGACGGCAGAGCGGCAGCTCTCGGCTGAGATGGGAGGGAGAGTGAACCACCAAAAACACGCAGGCAGCACGTGTCACTCCTGCATTTAAGAGCAGGGACGGCCCCCAGCATCCGCCAGACGGAGCCCAGACTCGTTAGCAAGACCCAGGCTATCAAGGCCTGTCCTTGGGGCCCCGCCTAGCCTCCCCCCACCTTCCCGAACACACCGGCCTCTGGCCCCACACCTGCCCTGCGCCCTGAGCGCGGGCTCAGTGCCGTCTCCTCACTGACCAGGCCCACCGTCAGCGCCAGAGGAGCCTCCCGTGGGGCCCGAGGGAGGGGGTCACTGCACCCCGCCCCCCGCGACCCTGTCCCTGGGCCGGGCCTGCGGGCCCCGCGTTGGGAGGCGCGGTCCTCCCTCACCCTGGTTTCTGGCCGCGCCCCAGGGACCCAGGTGCCAGGGGGGGCACTCAGGACTCCTGCCCGGAGGCTCGCGTGTGGTCTCGGGCCTCGTGGCGGGAAGGGCCGGGGTCTGAGGAGGGTCCAGGGCGAGCCCTCCCCGGGCCCCGAGAGACAGGAGGAGCCTCGTGTGGCCAGGGTCCTTTGGCAAGCGGCCTTTAGCGTGAGCTGTCTGCTCTGCGTCTACACTGTCCAAGGGTCTCAGACGGCACTGAAGGCAAACACCGTCAGCCCTGCTCTCAGGCCGCCAGAAAATAGCCTCGCACGTCTTCTTACGAGTCTATGAAAAGCACACGATGTTAAATTAAAACATGGATTTGTGCCGGGCATTAAACCAGAAATCAGAAAGTATAAAATGTGCCTAAATGTAAATGCAAATGCAACAGTAACCCCAGTCTACAAATGTCCTTGTCCGTCAAAAGAGCTTTCTTACTCACTGTCCCAAAAAAGTGAGGCTGCAAGAACGGATGTGATCACGATGATGAAGGCGTCCAGGTTTACTGCCAGTGCTCAGAAAGACTCACGGTAAACCATGAAGTTGGTTTATTTATCTTTTTATTTATTTATTTTTGCTTTTTAGGGCCGCACCTGCGGCATATGGAGGTTCCCAGGCTAATAGTCTAATCAGAGCCGCAGCTGCCGGCCTGCACCACAGCCACAGCAACGCCAGATTCTGAACCCACTGAGCGAGGCCAGGGATCAAACCCTCATCCTCATGGATCCTAGTTGGGGTCGTAACCCACTGAACCACAACAGGAACGCCCCAAAACCGCAAAGTTTAGACCCAGCGGTACCTCTTCTGAAAACAACCGACGAAGGCAGCCCAGCGACAGCAGACAGGGCGCAGCTCGGACGCGAGACACAGCAGAGCTGTTCTCAGCTCCTGGTCCAGGCTCGGGGAGCCAGCACCTGCCTCCCGCTGCTCTGAGCGTGACGGGCGACAGCGCGTGTTTGAGGCCGAGTCTCATCCTGTGGCTGCAAACGCACACACAGGCTCCACGTGCACGCAGCCTCGGCGGTTAAACCGCAGCGGCTGGAACCCTGACGAAGGGTGAAGCCCAGCGCTGACCCTGGACAAAGGAATGCGCCTCGGGCTGAGTGACAAAGGGAAGACAGCGGCCAACGCCAACGACAGCTGCGAGCGTTCACTGAGCACCTGCTGCATGCTACACGCCACGCTGGACACCTCGCGGTGACCTCACTTCATCCTCACGACAACCTCACGGGACGGTGTTTGCACCCGACTTGCAGACCCAGAGGCGGATCCAGAAGCCACGGTGGCCGCATGCAGCAGAAGAAGTGGAGACAGTCAGAGCCCCTGAGCCTAGGAGGCAGGGCGCCAGGGAGGCCCGGGCCCGGGACTGAGACCCGACCGGCCAGGCCCGCGGCTTCCCGCGGCGCGGATGCGGCCGCGCGGACACCCCGAGGCCTCCCTGCAGACACCAGATGCCAGCGCAGGCATCACAGCCTGCACAGGAGCGGAACTCGCTGGGATGCAGGACAGAGGCTGCAGGTGAAGCCGGGCCCGTGAACGCCAAGCGGCAGACAGGGCGTCGGCGGGGAGTTCGCCTTCCTCGCGAGTCCCCGCCTTCGGGGTTCTCCTTCCAGGCTTCGGACGGGAACTGACTCGGCATCCATGAAACCCAAGGCATTCCGCACAGTCTTCTCCCGCGAGCGTGTCTGTGTGTCCTGTCGGGGCTCACGATGTTCGTCGGCGCTCAGGAGGACCGACGGCTGGCGGCGCAGCCGTGAGGCCCTGGCCGGCCTGGGCGGGGGGCCGCGCTTCCTCCCCGAGACACGAACGGGGGGAGGCAGCGCAGGAGGGCCCCGGGCGTGCCGGGAAGTCAGAATGCGAAGAAAAAGGCAGCAAACGCTCTGTCGCCCCGCCCGCCTCCCTCTGCCGCAGCCGCCCTTTCCCATCTGCAGACCCGGCCACAGGGCCCGCCCTCCGGGGGTGCACGCGCGAACCCAGAATCCACCGCGCGGGCACTGGTGCCTCCCACAGCCGGAGGGCCATCCCGGGGCCATGAAATCCAGTCCCGAGTTCGGGGCGACCTCTCCTCTCCTCTCCTTTTGTTTTGGAAAAAGAATAGAATGGAATAGAACGGAGAGCAGAGACGTTTGAGGTCACGGGGGAAAGGTTCAGCTTTGCTTCTGGAAAGTTCTGTTTCAGTCTCTGTGTATGCGTGTTATGTGTGTGCACACGTGTGCTGTGCCTGTGTGTGCGTGTCCGTGTGCAGCGTCACAGTTTACCACCGTGTGTCTCAGTCAGGAAACTGAAGGGCAGATCCTGGGTGCCCATGGGGTTTGCACACGACGGCGGTGGCTTTCAGAAGAGCCGTGAAGTCGCGGGGAAAAGCCGAAAGCAGTGGGGACGGAGGCCCCCGATGCCAGTCCTGGCCGAGCGCTGTGGCCCCAGCCAGGTCCCAGATCTCTTGCAGCCCCTTCCTCGTCGGCAGGTGGGGACGGTGACCCCGCTCTGCCCGCCCCCGTGAGTGCCCGGTGCACGAGGACAGCTGAAGCAGGGAGGGAAGACACGGTAAGAGGGTGACCGGGGGTCCCGCTGGGTGACACCGGCCAGGTGGCCCTCGGGAACCCTGCTGCCACAAAGGAGGTTTCGAGCTAGTTCTGTTAAGTGCCCTTGGCCCGGGCACCAGCGCGTGAGAGCGGCTGAAGGTCTCAGGCTGACGCGCTCCTCGGCCTCCCGGCGGGACCACGTCACCACCGGGCAGAAGCGGCGTTACGCCTGCCTTTACCTGAGCCAAGGCTGGTGTTCTCCCGGCGGCACAGGAAGGCCTCGCAAAACACTGGTTCTCATGTCTTGCTGCATGAGTCACAGTCAAAAGAATGCAGAAACACTCCTGCATGACAAACAAGGAAAAAAGAAGAGGAAGAAAGCTACGGTGGTGCGGTCTTGGACCACAACTCCAGGCCGGTTTACACAAGCAAAATCAACATGCAGATCTCTGTTTACAGAGTAAGCTGTTTAAGGAAAAAAAAAAATCCATTCCTTTTTTTGCTGATTACAAGATAACAGACACACAAAAATCAAATAATAAAATAAGTTCCCAAGAAGAGAGGAATGCCAGCATTTTAAAGTGCGTCTTTCCAGACTCGTTTCTTCGGCTGCGGTAACGGGTGGATGGACATACGCGAGACAGAGTACAGAGGTTACTCTGCAAAACCCACTTTGCTTATCCATCAGGCGTCAGAGGCTTCACCCATGAAGGTGAATGAAGGCCCAGGACACTGCTGTTTTGCTGTAAGGGGTTGTATGGGTCTCCCTCATCCAGGTGAAGCACAATTTCTCACTCAGTCTCACTGAGGGGCGTTTAAGTTGTTTCTGAATTTTTTGATGGAGGTAGAGTCGATATGTAACATTGTGTAAGTCTAATGTATCAGATACACGTACCCCTGTGTTCACAGCAGCTGTGTTCACAACAGCCAAGACACGGACACAGCCTAAATGTCCATGGGCAGGGGAATGAGTAGAGAAGACACGGTACACACAAACAACGGAGAGCTCTTCAGCCATAAAATATACTGAAATCATGCCGTTTGCAGCACGCGGACGGACTTAGAGATTATCCCACCAGGTGAAGCTGGTCAGACAGTGAAAGACAAACACCGTATGATGTCATTCATATGTGGAACCTAAAAAGAAAAGGTACAGATGAACTTATCTGCAGAACAGAAAGAGACTCGCCGACTTTGAAAACAAACTTAGAGTTCCCAAAGGGGACAAGCAGCGGGGCGACACGGACGGCGGTCTGGGTGGGCGCACGCACGCCGAGGTCTGCGGAGTAACTGACTGAGCAGCGGCAGGTGCTGTGCGGCACAGAGAGCTCCACCCAAGGGTTCTGCGACCATCTGAGTGGGAAAAGAATCTCTCTCAAAGAGAGTGGATGTGTTCCCACGTGAAACTGAATCACTTAGCTGTACAGCAGAAATTATCACGACCTTGTAAATCAACTATACTTCAATAAAATTTCTAAAAATACAAATAAATCATCGCACAGTGTAAAAACATGTTGATTTGATCCATTTCTAGTTGCTTCTGAACTGCCGCCCCTATGAATAATGCCAGGGCGGGCATCCATACACAGTTATCTTGAGCACACGTCCCGCAGCTCCTGGGTTAACTTCTAGAAGAGTGAGCCGAAGCCCATCTGAGTTTCCGGTGTCCGTGCAAACCGCCCATCGCCCTGCGATGGGGCGCACTGCCCAGCAGCCTGGCTTCCCTGCTTCTCCCCGGCAGCGACAGTCAGCAATTCTTCCACATTTTCCCCAGTCTGATGGGTGGCGAAATTTTTCACCCTTGTTTTAATCTCATGGCTCTCAAGTCGTTAACACTGCTTATGGATGCATCTGCACGGCCAGGAGCAACAACGACTAGTGCTTTGAAAGCAAACTGCACAGCAGGCTCTGCGAGGAGCTCCTTCCAGAATCATGAGCTTGGTCCTCAGCGCCAGGCTGCAGGTGCATCACCGCATTAGCCTTATTTCACCGGGAAGAACAAAGCCAGCGCCACGAACTCACCGAAGGGCCTGGAGCTGATAAACAGCAAACCGGAACTCAGCCCGGACAGACCCAGCCCCCTGGAGGGTCCGGCCTTCCCTTTACTTCCACGTGCGAGTGGCCCGATCCTGCCTCTCTTCTCTGGGTGTCTTCACGGGGGAGTGTTAAGTATGATGTCCTTTGCCAGTTAGAGCGTCTGCCCTTTTCTTAGTGATCAGCAGAAACTCTTGCATGTTAAGGATAACAAACACTCTGTCATTTTTTGCTGTTGACTTTTTCTCTGCATGATGTTTACACCCAATCTGCAACTTTCACTCCTGTTTACACCCAGTGCAGGGACTTGAGTGAGGGCTGCAGAGAGCCTGACACAGAACCAGCAAAGCAGCTCCGCGGAACTGGCGTTAGATTTTGCTGGAACCCGACCCAGGACGCCCAGGGCTTCGGCCCCAAGAAGGGGAGCAGCTGGAGGAAAGGAGGCAGAGTCGGGAAGCGTCTCCCCTTTGGAGGGTCTCTTGGTGAGTTTCCCGCTCGCAGGACTTTTCCTGCCATTTCTGCCACCCCTCAAGGCATGGGTTTTGTCATCTGACCTGTTTCCTGCAAAGCTAAAGCTCTTCTCCTCCCTAAGCTTAAATGTCCTGTATTGAGGCAAAGATGAAGCTTTGGTGATGATGGACCATTTTCCAGAAAGCAGGCAGGTGCCAAGGAGGGGATGTGGGGTCTGAGGCCCTGGCGTGGAGTCCGGCAGCAGTCCCAGCCCTTGAGCCTGTCCCTGGGGCCACTCCCACAGCTCAGGTCTCCTGTGAAACTAGGTGACACAGCAGCACTCAGCCAATCACAGCCCTTGAAGAGGAAGCTGGGAAGTGCAGCCAGAACCAGCGCTGCCCAGATGAGGATTAGAACAAGGCCGCAAGAAAGCCTGGCATGTGAACCACACACCCCACACACCGAGTTCAAGGGCACAGGCGCCAAGGACCGTTCGTCCCCAAGAGAAGCCACCAGCATGGCCGGCTGCCTCCCTAACCCAAACAGGCTCGTGCCAGACAGAAAGGCACCGGGCTTGTCTCTGCCCATCCTTCCTGGTGGGTGAGGGCGGTCACCCCCGGACCCAGAGCTGGGGACTGTCCTGTCCCCAAACCCCCTTGAAGCTCCCCAATCCAGAGGCCCTTCCCGACCGCCCAGTCCCCACGACACCATCTCCACGTGGTGCTGCGTTCCGCTCCAGCGCCCTGTGTCCCTGCTCTGCCGTCCCCACCAGGCCCCAGTGCCCAGGGCAACAGTGACCCCGCATCACCCGGGACCACAGCAGCCGGGAGCCCGGGGCTGTCCTCCCGGCTCAGCGTGCGGGGCCGCCGTTTCCCAGAGACCCCGCTCAGCGGGTGGAGGAGCCTCAGAGCCCGAATTCTCCCCTCTTCACACCTGCTCGACCCCCGCCTCTCAGGGGCCAAGGGCGCAGGGCCGAACTGCACCGGAGGAGGGAGAGGCAGACAGCGCCCCGAACGGCCTGGTCTCAGCAGCGCTCAGACACAGAGGAAGGAGGCCGCTCCCAGCAGCTGCAGCAGCTCAGGCTCCAGCCCTCGGTGCCAGCTCTGCAAGCAGCAGGTGCCCGTTACCCAGCCCCGCCTGGTCACATCTGGAGGGACACGACAGCCTGGTTTTCCTTGGCAAGTTATGCCGTCCCTCTCTGTGAGTAAGGATGCTGCCCGAGGCCTTGGGGACCACTGAGCCCTTGTGCCCGATCACCTGAAGCCGCTGGGATTTGAACAAGGCCCTCCGCACAGCCCCGGAGCGCTTAATCGCCCTAAAATCATAACGAGAGAGAATTCGGAAAGGACTCAACCTGCCCGAGCCGCCTTCGGGCGGGCGGCCCACGGAGCCGCTGGGGTGGTGCTTGCTCGCGGCGCCTTCACGGTGAGCCCCGCGGGGGGAACCGGATACGGACTCGGTGTCTGGTAATACTGTGCAAAAAATATGGGCATTTCTGAGGTTTGCTAATGATGCTGTGCTGCTATTTTTATTTTTTAAAAGGAAGCCCATATCTTTTAAAGATATCAGAGTGATTGCAGAAGAAAAATACGATGTCTTGGGTTTGCTTCATAAACATGTGGTGCAGGTGGGAAGAGGGGGGCGGAAACGGAGACGAAAGGAGCGGTAACAAACCCAGAAAGACCGAGCAGGATGACGGGTACAAGGGACTTCATCATGCCACTCGCTTGACTTCCGAAGATGCTTGGAATTTCCTATGACAAAAAGCTGACAGACGACAGACAGACAGGAGACGGTCTCACGGCTCAGTCACAGGTTTCATGCACGACTGGCTAACGTGGTTTTACCCACGCCACGCAGTTTTCTAGAAGAGCCTCTGACTTTCCTTTCTGGACACAGGCATCAGCCACACGCCAGGTCTGAGGGGCCCCACAAAGCTCCAGTTCACTCGGGGCCATCTGCACTCCCAAGTTTTCACCTGGAAACTTCCTTGGTGGGTCGGTGCCAGGGAGCTGCCTGTCGGGCCGGCGAGGGCGGTCCAACCCCACAGAGCGACCTCCGCAGAACGAAGGGAACCAGAAAAGTGAAGAGCGTGTAATCAGGGCCCAAATCCAGAGTTCAGCCATTACAACTCTGACAACAGGTCTTGTTTTAGAGTGGAAAACAAAAGCGAGGCCCCAGGACACACCTGACAGAGCAGAGGCAGAAACCCAAGGTCATCCAAGGTCTCCAAGGTCTGCCTGAGTCCAAAGGGGCTGCACCTTCTCTAGGGCTGATGCGGGAGGCCACCCCCAACCCCACAAGCCCAGCCTGTGGTCGGGGAGCCGGCGCTGCTGGCAACACGGGGACGGACAGAGCCGTCCCATCCGGGGGGAGCTGAGCGGAAGCCCTGCCACCAAATCCCACTTGCCACCGGCCCCGCACCAGATCCGAATGACAGCGGGACAGAGCAGCAGTGCCAGGGGTGTGGGAGTCAGAGGCACCCCCGGTTCTACTCCTGGAAGGACGGTCTCATCCTTGACAAACATCAAGGACCATCTGACCTTGAACTTGTTACAGGAAGTGACCGTCTCCAAGGTTAAAAGAGCGCTGGACAGTTCACTGTGAGGGGAAGTTCCATGCTCCTTGCTCTGCTTTTAAAACCACGTGAAAGAACTTAAGGTGAACGGGAAGCTGGAATAGAACTGGACCGGGCGGGTCCGTGGACGTGGTCAGCTCTGAGGATGGGTGCCAGGGCCCTCGCATCCCACCGCTCACCTCACGTGACCAGGCACTCTTTCCCTGAGAAGATTCCACACGCGGAGCCAGGTTTGTCTGTGGATCTCAGGTCAGGAGCTTTCTCGCTGGCCTCCAGCCCTGCCCGCTGCAGGGTCACAGCCCCCCGCTGCCGACGCTTCCCCACTCCAGGATCTGCCACCCAGGAGGGGCGCCCCTTGGCCCAGTGGAGGGGCTGGGTTTTCTGTGGTCCTGAGCCCTGGATTCTTGAAGAAAACTTCAAGTACAGCCCCTGGGTTTGCAGGGCGGACGCTGCCCAGACCCTGGGTTCCCTGACTGAGCCATGTCCCCAGACCAGCAGGAACTGGGGAACAAAAGAGGCCGAGTGCAAACTAGCAAGGACGGTTCTGCTACACGAGGTGCGAGGTGCGTGCACAAAGGCTGGGCTGGACCTGCACCCACCCCCGCCCCCAGCTCTGCAGGTCCTTCGCAAGGGCTCTGCGTCCCCAGGACCTGGCCAGACTGAGGACGTGGGGCTGGAACCCAGGGCCGCGTCCGCTTCCCTCCCAGCCGCTCGCCGTGAGAACAGGGCGTGCGGCAAGCAGGGCTTGAGCCCTGAAGAGGACCTCAGGCTCCCCCGACTTCCGGCCCCTCTGTCCCCCTTGGTGCCTGGGGCCTCCTCCACTGTCACAGCATCATCACGCAGCCTCCTCCAAAGGCCCAGGGCCTTCACCTGCACAGCCTGTGGCCGACAGTGCGGCTCGGGGCAGAGGCTGCCTGGCAAGAAGTTCACGGCTGGCTCCCGGCCGCTGGGGAGTGTTAGGTGAGTCCCTGGTTCCCTCGGAGCCAGGAGGCTGTGTGCCCTCCCAACACACCGGGCAGGCCACCCATGTTTCCACCAGGAGTCGGCGCCCAGCCTGCCGAGCTGCCTTAGGAGTTTTAGGAATCGCAGGGCCGCGCCGAGGGCGGAGCAGAGAAGCACCTTCAAAGCGCGCACACGTGCCGAATTTGCAGACAGTTTTCATCCTTGGCGTCTGGCGACAGACGCGTTATGTTCCTTGCCTAAAACCACTTCAGGGAGCCCAGAAGGTCACAGACACGTGAGCTCATCCTTTGCCAGTTTATCCACTTACGTCCACAGACGTCAAAGGGCGAGGGGACAAGCGAAGCAGTGGGTCTTTCCTACCTGCAAGCGCTCGCTCGGCTCCTCCGCGGGCACTACCCACTCGCCTGTCAGCGCGGGTCCCGGAAGGCCGACCCTCACGGTGCAGAAATCTCCAGGCATTTCTGGGGATGTTAGGCACCAAGAAAGCCCGCCCGTGAAGGGTGTGCAGTGCCTGAGCTCTGAGCCCGCGCCCACCTGCAGGGTGGACGGAGAGCCGGAGAAGGCCCGGCTCCATCCACGTCCGGTTTCCCGCGGCGAGGCGCGAGGACCTCCGCCGCGAGGGACAGCGTAATAGATCAGCATCAGCCAGAGACGGAAACCGAAGACAAAGCAGCTTCTCCTCGGGGAGTGGCGCAGCGTGACAGGCCTTCTCGAGGCAAGGATTCCGACACGGGGGGACAGAACCCCTGGCCTCGTGGGGGCCTTCATTCCAGCCCCAGGTCTCTTTAAACTTCCCAGTGGCCACTGCCAACAATCCTAGTAGCAGCTTCTTTTCTAAAGCCCATTTGTTTCCCAGGGCTCTCAATCACCCTGCAAACAGAAAAAGTTTTCCTGGAGTTCCCGTTGTGGCTCAGGGTTAACAAACCCAACCAGGGTCCATGAGAACGCCGGTTTGATCCCTGGCCCCGCTCAGTGGGTTCAGCATCTGGTGTTGCCGTGAGCTGCAGTGTAGGTGGCAGATGTGGCTCGGATCTGGCGTTGCTGCGGTTGTGGTGTAGGCCGGCAGCTGCTGCTCTCCTGGCCTAGGAACGTCCTTATGCTGCCACAGGTGCAGCCCCCAAAAAAAATAAGGAAGAAGTTTTCCTGGCAAGAATTTTCCCACCTCCACGCCGCTTCCTTCCCCCATGCCTGTAGCCAGCAGCCCACCAGCCTGAGGCGAGGGACACACAGGAGGAACTGGCTGGTCCTCTCCCTGCTGAGGTTGCCGGTGGGGAAGGGAGTCTGCCGCTGGGCGGGGGAGGGGGCACTCGGCAGGCAGGCGGGACGACACCCGTCCTCAAGGCCAGGCAGGCACACACAGGGGCAGAGTGGAGGGGACAGGCAGAGCCGACAGGTCACCGCGTGGACCCCTGCAGGACACCAGTCCACCCCAAGACCCTCCAAGTCCCCAGAGGTGGACACGCAGGTGCTGCGTATTCACCCCAAGAAACAAGCAGTGCCAACGCTCTCTGCACAGGGGTGCGTCTGATGGGCGTCTTCTCACAGGCGGAGGAGGCAGGAACACAGCCCAAGGCCACATGTCGCTGAGAATGGCAGCGGAGCCCAGGGACCTCCATCCTCTTCTCTTCTCTCGTACAAAGTCCCTATCGACCAAATCCCAGCTCCAGGCTGAGCCGGTGGGGCGGCCCGAGAGCAGGCTGGGGGTCTGGAGGGAGAGGGGAGCAGAGACAGACAGGAGGGGGCCTTCGGACCCGGAACTCGGAACCGCCTGCCAGGTGGGTGTTGCGGCAAACCCGAGGTGCAGGGGCTGCTTGAGGCCAGGGTGTGGTGCTAGCTGGGTGGCTGGGCCCCCCGAGACTGCTCACCTGGGCCGCCTCTAAGATGGAACTCGCTGTCTGACACTGTGGCGCTGGAGTGTCCCGGCAGCCAGCCTTAGACTCTGCAGCCAACCACGCCCACACCTCAGCCTGCCCGCCTATCTCCCCCACAAAACAGGCCTTCGTCCCCGTCCGGCCCACCCAGAGTTGAGACAAGGGCAGCACTCACTCTGAACGGCTTTTTACTGGCCACTCCCCTCCCCAGGTCCCCGGGGCTACACACTCCCAGGCTGGGAACTGAGCCCTCTCCCCAGGGCAGCGTCTCCAGAAAAAAAGCCATTCTCCGCCAGATCCCAGCTCCCGCAGGCACAGGCACGCAATGAATGTCATCTAATCTCCAAATAAGATCTTTTCCCCAAACACAAAAACAACAGAGCCCTCCATGGGTCTGTCATTTTTCGCGCCCCAAGCTGGATCCTTTAAAACTGCCTAAATAAAGATAAGAGACGGTTGTGTACGTTTTCTGCACAAATGGTGGGAAGTAATGAAGTAAACACGGACGATGGGCTCCCACGTACTCGCAACAAAGGCCGGAAAAGGACGAAACCTCAGCTGCTTGGAAGGGCGGCGGGTTAGGAGTGCGCCCTCAGGGCGCGGGCACCCCTCCCTGCAGCACCCAGGCCGCTTGGGCGTCAAGCCCCGAAGACCCAGAGTGTCCAGAGGGCCCTCTTTCCCGGCTGTCCCATGGCGGTGCCACCGAACCACAGCAAACGTCCTGGAGAAGGAGAACTGGGCAGAAACTGCTCTGGGGGCGGGGCGGCTCCCGCCCTCGCCGCCAGGAACCACCCTCCGTGGGTGGGAGCCGCGCAGGCAGAGGCCCACCGCGCGAGGGCAGGGGACCTGTCGCTCTTCGCAGGAGCCACCAGTCAAGCTAGGGAAAAGGCAAAGATAAAAGAAAGCGAAAGTCCGACGAGAGCAAGAGTCGAGGTCATCCCGGAAGGGAAACCAATTTCAAGTTCAGCATTTTATTCATTAAAGAAGGGAAGAAGACAAAGATCTCAAAATGAAATCACAACAAGGACACACCATGTGGCTCCAGTGGGCAGTGATACCAGGTGTGCCCTGCGCGCTCTCCGCTGTTCGGCACCTCGGATAGGTTTGCTTTCGGAAGCAGCACCGTCTTCACCGCCGGAGAAGCCCAGGCACGGCCTGGAGCTTAGGAAGGCCGCGGGCCCCAGCAAGTCCCCGCTGCCCGGGCCTGGCCCCGCCAGGTGTCTCTACAGGTGGACAATCGCTTCCGCGAGCTCCAGGGCGCGGGGGCCCCTCCTGGGAGGCCGAACGCTCCCACCCGTTCCGAGGCGCACACGCACACTCGCGGACTCGCGCACACGCGCGCACACGCGCGCGCAGCTCAGCCGCGCGCACGCTTTCCATTGGCTGGAGGCGGAGGGCGGGGCCGGGCGGACCCCAAACAAACCACCTGCGCCCGGAGACTCTCGGCCCCGCCGCCGCGTGGCCTCCGCCCGGTGCGCGCCAGCGCCGGGAGCCGCGGCCACCCGGGCCACCTCGATCCCCACCCTCTCCGTCCGCGCCCAGGCCCCGCCCCCGCGAGGCGCTGCGGGGTTATATTGGGCCGGGCCGAAGGTGGAGGAGAGGGAACCGTGGCCGGCCGGCGCGGAGATGCTGCTCGGGGGGCCGGGGGAGGGAAGGCGGCTGCGGGCGCCACAGCCTCAGAGACTCGGCTCCGCGGGCGCCCAGGGCTGAAGACCTGACCCTGCCCCAGAGGGGGCACGCACGGCAGCCTGCACCGTCTCGGCCCGCGAGGACGCCCGCCCGGGCGGGACCTAGCACCAGAGGAGAAGAAACCCAGTCCCTGGAACCGGGAGCAGATGCGCACGCTTCCTGCTCCAGCAGGAAATTCAAGCCCCGCGCGCCCAGGCACCAGAGGCTGGAGCCGCAGCCCTGCCCGCCTCCCCCGAAGTCGCTACTCCTCACACTGAAGGCAGCACTCACCCCACTCCTCCCTCTCCGCCCCTCTCGGTTCGCCCAATAAGCACCATCCCTGCAAAGAAAAATTCCTGCGGAAGAGGACTCCTGTCCGGAAAGTGACTGGCTCCCGCAGGAGGACGACACTCTCGGGAAAGCAGGGAGAGGACCCCGGCCCCAGATCGACACCCGGCCCCCAGCTTCCCAGGACCGCGCGGAGGAAAAGGGTACCCGCCGGGCAGGGACGCGCGCGGGCATGAAGTTGGAGGTGTTCGGGCCCCGCGCGGCCCTCGGGGACAAGCCGGGGAGTGACCTGGAGGCCGCGGGCGGCGGCGACGCGCCGTCTCCGCTGTCGGCCGCCGGCGACGACTCCCTGGGCTCGGACGGGGACTGCGCGGCCAACAGCCCGGCGGCGGGCGGCGGCGAGCGGAGCGCGGGCGGCGGCGAGCGGAGCGCGGGCGGCGAGCCGGGCGCCGAAATGGCCGGCGCGGCGGCGGCGGCGGCGGCGGCGCCGAGCGTGGGGGCCGCGGGCGGCGGCGAGGGCGCGCGCGGCAAGCCGTACACGCGGCGGCCCAAGCCGCCGTACTCGTACATCGCGCTCATCGCCATGGCCATCCGCGACTCGGCGGGCGGGCGCCTGACGCTGGCCGAGATCAACGAGTACCTCATGGGCAAGTTCGCGTTCTTCCGCGGCAGCTACACGGGCTGGCGCAACTCCGTGCGCCACAACCTCTCGCTCAACGACTGCTTCGTCAAGGTGCTGCGCGACCCTTCGCGGCCCTGGGGCAAGGATAACTACTGGATGCTCAACCCCAACAGCGAGTACACCTTCGCCGACGGGGTCTTTCGCCGCCGCCGCAAGCGCCTCGGCCACCGGGCGGCGGGCCCCGGCCCCGGGCTCCGGCCCTCGGACGCCGCCGCGCCCCCGTCGCCCGCGCCCGCCGCCGCCGCCGCCGCCGCCGCCGCCCCGGCCGCGGCCTCGCCCCGCGCGCGCTCGCCCGCCCGCCCCGAGGGGCGCGCCAGCCCCGCGGGCAGGTTCTCCGGCCCCTTCGCCATCGACAGCATCCTCAGCAAGCCCTTCCGCAGCCGCCGCCCCGGGGACGCGGGCCCCGGGCCGCGCCTGCCGTGGGGCGCGACGCCCTGCCCGCCGCTGCCCGCCTTCCCCGCGCTCGTCCCCGGCGCGCCCGGCGGGGCGCTGCTGCCCCTCTGCGCTTACGGCGCGGCGGAGCCCCCGGGGCTGGGCGCGCGCGGGGCCGAGGCGCAGCCCCTCCTGCTCGCGCCCCTGGGCGCTCCAGCCCCCGCCAAGCCGCTCCGAGGCCCCGCCGGCGGCGCGCACCTGTACTGCCCCGTGCGGCTGCCCGACGCCCTGCACGCGGCCTCGGCCCGCGCGCCCGGCCAGCACCTGCCCTGCGCGCTGGAGACGCTCCTGGCCTGAGCGCGCCCGAGCCGACCGGGTGGGCACCTTCGGGGAGGCGGGATCGCAGGCTGGGGCTGCGTGCTTCCCACCCGGAGCACAGAGACTGTAAGGGACAGATTCCAGCAAACGTGCCTTAAAGCTAAAGCGTTTTGACAGGAGTGTTTCCAGTTAGTTCAGAGGACTGCCCGTCGTCTTTTCGGCCTTCCGGAGGGCCACGGCGGTTCTTAGCAGCTGCGTTCGTTTCTTGACCAAGCCTGTCCCCGCCCCACCACAGAGACCGCTCCTCTGGTCTTAGCGCCGAGGCTCTGCCTTATTCCTGCTGTTCTCCTTTCCCCTTCCAGTGATTTGCTCCTTAAAACACAAAACAGAGCACGTCAGGGAACCAGCCCGTAGGGTCAATGACACGACTACTGTGGGGTTCCAGGACCCCCTCCTCGTACGCGCGGCATTTACATTGGCCAGCTTTTCCCTGTGCCAGAAGATGAAAAGTATATATATTGCTGGGGTTTGTAATTAAATTATTTATATATTTTTGAAACCCGAATTGAAAATGTTGCAGGCAACGGCTCCGGCTTTCCTCGCGGTTGGGTTGTCTCAGCTGTGGTCCCCGCGGCCACAGTTTCTTCCAAAGAAAAGTTCCCTTTCTGTGTGTGGGATGCCAGGACCACTGCCACGTAAAAGCGAGTGTGATTTTTATTTTTAATATTTTATTTTGTGTCTGTGTACATATCTGTGTATAAACTTTATGAAACCCAGGCATAATGCTTATTTTTTAATAAAACACAGTTGACCTCAGCACTTTGTGGTGATGAGCTGGAGGAGAGTTTTTTACCCCCCAAAAAACGGGTTCGGGTTTGACTCTTCGAGTTCCTGTGGAGTCCCACATATTTTCCTGAATAACTCAGTGAAGGCAGAGCAGTGGGCTGGTCTCCTCACCTGACCACGACTCTCCAGGATGGGACTCCACCAGTGGGATTTCTTACACTGCAAACCAATGACCTCTCTAACAACAAAAACGGAGAGTCTGTGCCCCCACTTCCCCAAGAATCCTCTAGAAAACTACTTCCGGCCATCAGCAGTCTCAGAGTCCTAAGCAGACATTTTCGAGTGAACTGGTTCTGACTGTGCTCAAAAAGCCAGAAACAGTCTTTGTGCAAGGCTGCTTAACACACGCAAGGTTTCTTGGGGCAGTTTTAAGAGCAATGTGAAAGTCAGTGTTTCTTGTCAAAACAAAACTAACCGCCTTTTTTTGGCATATGCAGAGGCTCATCTGGCTGAGAACCCAGCAGTCCGATCTTGTCCCTCTCCCCTCTTCTGCAAGGATAGCATTTGTAGACGTGGGGCTGCCGGGCCTTTTTCAGGTGTGATGAAGAGAGAAGCCACCGCCAATGGGGCTGAGGCGGTCACCCGTGTTAAAAGCAGGTTTCCACCAGAGGAAGCACCAGAAAACAGTGTGACATCTGTTTCTGGACAAAGTCCGAGACAGCAGACCTGTAACAAGCCGTGAGTCGCAGGACCCGCAGACACGGTGAGACGTGTGAAACTTTCAGAAGCGGGAACGGAGGCCCCAAGGTCGCCTCTGCCTCTGGGCGGATGTCATGAGGAGGACCTGGTGCGGTGGGCAGGATGGCGGAGTTGATTTCATGGTGCCGTCTTTCGGCAGAAGTGGGAGAAAAAAGCCCCTCCCTGAGTCTAGTTAACAAGAGACAAGTCTTGACTGATTTGGGCTCTGTCTCCTTAGCAGTCATGAGGAAGGATAATGACAGGCTTGTATTATGACAAAAGGTGCCCATTGAAGTGGAGATTTGCACCCACGAGGCCAATAATTAGACCGGGAAATAAAACTGCAGTGGGGGTGGGGTGACAGGTTCACCGCCCGAAGTGGCAAGTGGCAGGGCCATCCGCCCCCTCCCCTGCGGTCCCGAAAGCGCCGAGGCCCCGAGCAGGGACCCCCTGACTCCGGCCGCCGACCTCTCCTCTCGAGCCTGCCGGCCTCCGGAGGCCGGGCGCCGCTGCCCTTGCCTGTGTCTGGTGAGGCCTCGGCGTGGTCGACGCGCCCGACAGCGCGGTGGAGGCCTTGGGTTGCCGTTGAATACTGACTTTAAAGAAGGCGACAACAGCGACGCGGACCAAGTGATGTTTTTAAAACCACTCGTCCCCCCTCCCCTCAGAACGCCCTTCCTTCCTCCGGAGCCAGGCGACTGGGTCCCCTTGCCGCGTCCCCAGGTACCCCCAGGTCTTCTTGAGAATGGCCAAGGTCACAGGCCCTTCGCGCCCGGTCCGGCGGCGCCACCACCGCCACCAAGCTCCCGCTCCCACGACTCAGGGGCACCAGTCCCACCGCCTCGGGAGCTTCGGCCTCAGCGGGGCAGCTTCCCTACGTGATGGGAGGTGCACTGGCTTCTCTGCCGATGACCGGCCAAGGCCCACCCTTCCCGCGTCCGCCCAGAAAATCCGGTTCCTCTTCCTTGGCCCAGGACGGCTCTGGTGGGCAAAGGGCAGGCCTGCCCCTCCCCCAGCCCCGGCCCATCCCCCCCAGCCTGCCCTGTCCCCTAACCTGCCTCACTCCTCTCTGGGCCACCGGGGCCAAGGCCCACCTGTGCAAACACCAGGCAGCTGACCTGAGGCCCAGGCGGGGGTGCGGGATCCCGGGGTGGGGGTGTCTGTCTGGTTTGGGAAACGCCCTTTGGTACCTGGGAGCCAGGGCCGTGGGCCAGGGCGCCTTGGGCCAGTTTGCAAAGAGCCGCCCCCGCCCCGGGGACTCTCTGCAGTCCCCTTTCCTGACCCCCAGGAAGAACCCGCGCCCACCAGGCCCCCGCCAGCAGGGTGTGCCTGCTGCCTTTGGGGGCTGAAAACCTGCGCAGCCCGACCCGTGGAAGGTAGATGGGTTCTCCCCAGGCCCCCCGCCCCTGCTGTAACCTCGGCCCCCACTCTTGGGAAACAGCTGGCTGGGCCGGCTGGCACCAGGTAGGCTTGACCCCTCCTGAGCTCTGAGGAAAGGAAACCCCCTGCGGTGGAGACGGGCTCCTGGCCCCCAGCACCCAGGTGGCGCGGAAGCCCCTGAGGAGACTCCCCAGGCCCGCGGTTCCACTGCCGCCACAGCAGCTCCCAGACTGCAGTTTTCTGCCTCAGGGAATGTTCCCTAAAGGGTCAAATTCACTGAGTGTCTTGGATGAACCCTAACCTTACAGATGAGAAAACAGGGGCCCACAAACCTCCTTCCTGACAGGCCCAGCTCCGAGTTCTTTCCACTGTAACAATTATCGGGACAATTCAGACCAAAACATGCTTTGGCCTCAAGTTACTTGAACTCCTCAGTTAGTTAGCTGAACTAATTGTCTCCGTTCACTTTTATTAAATGGTAGGCAAGCCTCCCAAGGCGGAAAGTGGTGTCTTTCCTTCCTGGGAGCTTGGGTCCCCATCATCCCCCGCAGCTGGCCTCTGGACTCGCCCCAGACCCGGCCCTCCAGCGTCCCGTCCTCGCAGTGGGCAGGAGGATCCACAGGCCAGGCACCCCTGACACCACACCTGCTTCCCCAAGCAACAGAAACAGCCCCTTCTCCCCACTGGAGAGGAAGAACTTCTTACGGTAATTTGCCTTCCATTTTTAGCTTTTAAAAAGGGCCAGCAATGGAGCTCCCTTGTGGCCCAGTGGGCTAAGTATCCGGGGATCTGCTGTGGTGCCAGCTGGAACCCTCGGCAGGGAACTTCCACAGGCTGCGGGCCCAAAGAAAAAAGGCCAACACAATGCACCCAACACGACTAGCTTTCTTAGGTATTAAGGGACTTTGGTGGCATCAAACGTACAAAGATATTGCTCCTCTCTTTTACTGTCTTTTAATTCTTTAGATTATGAGCTTTGCTTGGGTTCTGGAAATTAGACCCGAAAGGGCCCTTCGATAAATATTTCCTGCCCTCCAAGGCACCCTATTGCTCCCTCAAGTCACAGGCTTTATAGCTCTTTAATGAAACCATTAAGCTTCTGTTATGCTTTAACGATCTAATTTGTTAATTCTTACTGTTGTCAACAAATGGCCCCTAGAAGGGCCTTGTAAGAGGACGGTCATCAAAACCAGAGAACTGTAACCACCCCCTCCGGGCCCTGCCTCGCGGGCCTCAGGGCCCCGCCCGGCGTGTGGGGACGGTGGGTGACGAGAAGCAAATGCGGCCTGTATTTGCCGGCTTACACACTCCCTGTCCCTGGACGGACTCCCCGAACCCTGCTTCTTGGCAAAGTCCAGCCAAACCCCAACACTCACACAAACCCCCTTTCCTCAGCGCTCCCGGCCCCGAGCCGCGCTTCTCGGAGAAGCTGAGCTCAGACCGCGGGCCCCACCCGAGCCTTTCTGTCACATCCGTCTGGAGCCCCGACTGATAACGTGTTCAACACCTTAGACCCGGACGTGCTGTTTCTGGTCACCGATCTCTAACCATCAAGGGACAAGGTAGAAAAGCTGCCTAGCCCGGCTACGCTCACTGGCGTCAGACGTCTGCTGACGCCCACATCGCAACCCCTGTCCAGTCAAGGGGGAGCTCGGAAACGACGCGCAAAGAACATGAGTCTAAATGCTCGTCACTCACAGCTCAGACACGGCAGGCCGTCTTGAAGGCCCGGGGCACCGCAGAGAGGTCTATACGGCCCGCCCTCCTAGCGGATGGTAACTCCCCACAGCACTGCCCCAGCGCCCTCGGCAACTTACATTCTGCTCAAAATCCCAGCTTCCAAAGTTAGGAAAGCAGCAGCATGACTTCACAGTCAGGAAGGAAGGCTCGGAGAGGCTGGGCTGCTTTCATGAGCGTTCAGGATAAGCCCAGCCTCCGGGGCTGCGATCCTGGCTGCAGGGCCAGCTCCCGGGCAGAGCTCAGACCCTGCGATGAGGTGGCGGGCCGGCCCCCCATCGTTTATTTAAGAACAAAGCCCAGAGATGTCAAAGATAATTCTCTGGGTAGCAGAGTGGACATGACCTGAAGACGCAGTTAGCGCCCAGGACACTGCAGCCTGGAAACGGCGCAGGCACGTGTCCACGGAGGTGATACCGGATGCTAACCCTGGCCCCTGAAATCAGGTCGCGTGGGAACGGAAGGGGTAGGAAGGCTAAGCCGGAAACTAGAGAAAAGCCCTGAAAACACCGACCCAAAGAGGAGCAGGTGTGACCTAATGAAGTCTACGCAGACGCGTCCTCGGGCCCAGGACCCCACAGACACCCGCCCTTTCCGATGGGAAGGGAACCTTTGTTCTGCCATCGGCTTCCTCAGGCGGGTCCCCTCCTGGAGGACAGCAGGCCGCCACTTCTCAGGGCTCTGGCCCTGGACAGTGGGACTCAGGCCCAGGGTGTGGGGCTGATCTGGGGGGGGTCCCTCAGGTTCTGCTACAGGACCCCAGCTCCTCCCTTTCAGGGAATGACCCCCCCAGTGTTCACCTGTGTTTCTGTCCCCAGCGCCCTCGAGGCCTTCCTGTAGGTCGGCCCGGGCCAGGGCAGGGCCTTTCCTGCGTGAACGCCCTCCTTGGACGCCCACACTGCCCGGCAGGGGGACAAGCAGCAGCGAGGGGGGCCTCGCACAAAGGCACAGAGGACGCTACGTGGTGACAAAGGCAGGGCCTCCAAGCTTGGTGACGGGGGCTCCAGGACGCCGGCTGAGTGAAAGGGCCCCCCCACGGGCCACCTCCGGTGACTCCACGTGTGACACCGGCAAGCGCCGAGGGATGCCAGGGGCTTTGCAGTGATGGGAATGATCCTCTTGACGCAAACGCACTTTCAAGACCCTACAGGTCGGTCCGGCTGGGCGCCGTCCCCAGGTCTCGCCGCTGTGTGTGGCTCGCACTTTAGTCCCCCGGTCTCAGCGTCGCTCATACTCACAGGGCCCAGGACGCACTGAGCCGCACGGCCTAAGCCCAGGGAGAGCAACTTCCCCAAGGAATTTCGGCACCAGAAGAGTGGGGGGGGGTTCCCGGAGGAAAGACAGACGTCCCCAGGCCTCATAATCCAGAGCCTGGGGCAGGCAGCATGCCCAGGTCACACGTTCAGATGCATCGTGCTCTCCACGCGGCCGGCTGGCAGAGAAAGGACCAAGGCACCAAGGGGGACAGACACAGCCTTTGCTGTGCTCCGCCTGCTGCCTGGAGCCTGCACTGTTCCCAGAACAACTCTGGGGTGTGACCAGCGCGAGGCCTTGGTCAGTGCCCCACACCCCTGCAAGGACAGGTCACCCGAGAGGGCCCCTGACAGAACCCCAGGACGCGGCGACTCAGCGCCAGCACCAACTCCAGAAGGCGGTCCCAGCAGAAAGACAGCCCTGCTCCCTGACCCCGGCCTGCACCCCAGGTCTAATCGCAAGGGTCAGGGTGCTGGGGAGGTTGAGCAAACAGGCCACTTTTGACCCCTGACGGCAGTTACACAAGTCAGCAATCTGAAATGACATAATTGTTGGTTCTCCCATTTATTAGCTGAACCCCTTTTGAGTAATAGCCCTTGGGGACGTTTATAAACGCAATAAAAGACCTCATCATTGTGGGCTGCAAAGTGACGTGGCGCTCTTCCTGGCGTTCGGCTGAAGCAAGCCCGCGGGCCCTGCGGGGCCCCGGCCCAGACTCCCGAAGCTGAGGGCCGCGCCCCACACCCTCTGCCCCTCGGCCCCCCACACGTCGCAGGAGCCGCCCGCCGGCCGGGATGCAGCAGAGCTCAACCCGAGCCCAAAGGCCAGCGCGCCTTGTGACCGAAGAGAGTGGCCTGCCGGCCCCAGGCCCCCGGAGCCGTGCCCCTCGGCAGCCGGAGGGCCGCGTGCAGATGGGCCTCGGGAACCGCCTGCGGGTGGAGCTCTCTTAACCGCCACAGGAAATCGAAACCAGCCCGTCTTTTAGTCACAGTCGGTCCAACAGCTTCAGGGTCCAGCCCACATCGGCGGCAGCTGGCTGCCCGCAGAGTGACTCACGAAGCGGTCCCTCTCCTCCGGGGCCCCCAGCCACTCTGCCGCCTCAAGTGTCACCGCTGGAGTCACCCTGTTAACATACAGTAGACGCGGGGCAGCGATTGTCCAAAAGGAACAAAGAACAGGCCGAGGGACCCGCGGGCGATCGCGCCCACCGCAGACCCCACGCCCCTGCCCCGGGTCGTACTCGCCGTGGGCCGGCCTGCTGGCCTCGGGGGAGCCGCCACCCACACACAAACGCACGGTGCACGGGCAACACAAACGGCAGAGGCTTCAGAAAAGTTCCTGGGGCCAAACTTAAGCTTCACCAGCGGAGACGCCACGTTTGAAGGACGCACTTCCGGGAAGCAGCGGGGACTCCAGCCCGGACGGCGACGGGGACAAGTTCTGCTGCCCACAGGCCACAGTCAGCTTCTCGCCAGGTCAGCTCCCTTGTCCCAGGATGTGAAAGAATACACGTGGTGCTTGAACAAATTTGCTTTGGGATTCCTTCCACTATCGCGTTAGAAAGCAAACGCAGGACTTAAGAAAACACACAGTCCACACTTAGCACCGGGGCTCCGGGACCCAAGAGTGGCCACGGCCCTGCTTGCCCCTCCAGCCTCGCCCCTCCGGCCTGGCTCTGGGGCCAGCCCTGCTCTGAGGCCCTGGCTGCCCTTTCAAAGAACGAAAAGGTGTCCTCAGCACCGAGCGCTCGGCAGGGGGCGCGCGGGTCCCGAGCCTGAGGGACGCGGGGCCCCACCTCAACCACGGGCCTCAGCTCAGGGTCCCTGCGGCCTGCAGACCCTGGAACAGAGCGGTTCAGACAGACTGCTTTCCCAGACGCCGCCTGTGGGGTCGGTCCCCGTCACCCCCGAGCCCCGGTGAGCTGCTGGGTTCCTCCAGCACAGCTCATGCTGTCCTCGGGATGGGGACCCAGGTGACACCTGCCCGTCTTCAGGGAGGGGACAGCATGACATCAGGGGAGGAACAGAGTTGGGCCCCCTGGTCCTGCAGGCCTCAGCTCTGCACTCGGGGCTGAGGGCCCAGGCCAGGCCCTCAGCCCAGCCTCTGCCTCAGCATCTGACATCCACCTGCAGGGCATGGGGCACGCGTGGCGACCGGCCTCAACAGTAAACACCTTCGCCTTAGTGACGAAATCAAATCCTCATCAATCAGCTTCTAATTATCAAACAAATTGCACACTTCACCGTGAGGGAGACACTGGGCGGGGGGGACTCCTTCGGTAACTTTTAACTAAATTACCTGGAATTTGATCTACGAGACTGAATTATTGACGTTGCAAAGCAAAGTCTGTGGGTCTCTGCCAACATGCGTATCACGTCACAAATGCGGAGAAACACAAACCTCTGCTGCTACTGACTGTGCGGTTAGCGTCCCCGGTCTTTAAGAACAAATGCCCCATGTTTTTAGGGACGATGGGAGGGATACTGAACGCCGGGCTGTAGCGTGATCTCTTGAACTTCCCACGAGAATGTTTATCTGTTCCAACAAGAATACGCACGGCAGAAACACTGTTGAAAGGAGAGTAATCAATAAGCTGTGTATTCCTTCTCCTTTTTTGAGCAGAGCTGGGCGAACCAAAGAGAAACAGAATTCGTCTGCTGAGTCGCTTCTTCAGCCCAGAGATTCTGTCTTTGCTGCTGACAGTTTAAGGAGAAACCGGCCCGCTTGGCTCTGCTGCTACCGCACAGAAGTGATTTCGTCACTTGAAACAGGTGCCTTTCCCATCTCAGCAGCAGCGTCCGTCCCCCGTTTTCCCTCAGTCTCCTTCCCGCACTTCCTCCCTGAGCTCCTAGACCACATAGCCCAGTGTTCGCCCGAACAGGAGAGGGGCCGAGTCTTGGAGCCCAGAAGAACAGAAGGCGCTTCCAGCCTGGACCCCTCAGAAGCCCGTCTGAACCATCTTACGTCCAAAGGAGCAGACAGCGCCAGCACGATGGCGCGTCACCCGATCCAGCAGGCCGAGGGGCAGAGGCGTAAGAATCAGCAGAGCCCCCTCGGCTGAAGCCCCGGCTCACCCCGCCCACCAGAGCGGGCTCTGAGGTGGCAGCGGCCCACGTGGAAAGCACCCCGAGCAGCGCAGCAGAGAAGCAAGCAGAGGCAGGGCTCCCGAAGGCCCGCGGAACCCCACATGCTGCCCAGGAAAAGCAGGGTACTCGACTCCATAAATATCATAAGCTTCTGTGTGCTTCGGGAACAGGCAGGCGGGGAACACATCTGTGACCCGGCTGACAAACACTAACGATCAATCAAAGCCTTGATAAATCCATTTTCTAAAAGCCTAACAGAAAGGAACGGGGATCAGGATCAGCAAGTCTCCACCACAAACAAGGCACCCCTCACAGTACAGATGCAGATGAAAAATAATCACTTGCCTTTTTTTTTTCTCTGCTGACAAAGATTTAAAAGTTTGATAGAAGGTGGATTCGGTTTTGGACATTGGCTGTTCCTACAATGTTAATGGGGCTATAAATGGGTGCAACCTTTTGCAAGGAAATTGGGCAATGCCTTTTAAAATGTAAAATGCACGGAAACTTTGATCCAGCAATTCCACTGCTAGGAATTTATCCCAAGGGCGCCCTCTCTCAACGGGGCACGAGTGCACGTGAACGGGGGGCGGCGCGGCGTCTGTCACCCCCATGCCGCAGACAACTTGTCTATACGGATCCGGTTTAAACCAGCCGGCACACAACCTCACCATGGCCGCTCAGCAGCAGGAAGTGCGTGTGCGGGAAAGACGGGTGTTACAGACCCAGCCGTGGCCCCATCCTCGGCACAGACCCTCCTGTGCGTCTCACTGACCCAAGTGCTCGCAGACGAAACGCTCAGAATGATCTCAACAAACGCTCGCACGTGGCCTTCCCCCGGGCGGTGGCTGGGGCTGCAGCGGCGGGCGTGGTGAAAAGTGTTCCATCTTTCATCTTGCTCGCCTTTCTTCTGGTTGTAAGGACTATTTCTTACCACCATTGTTCACTGCTTACAGCTTAAGCATCATCACCAGAAGGGACGGGGGACAAAAGGGGCGGGGAAGGACGAGGAGGGACGTGGCCGCTAACAGGGCTGAACTCGCTCCTTCTTTCGGGCAGTCGAGCCCTTTGCCTGTTTCCATGGAGACAGACACCAGCACATTGCATGTATGTATGTGTTTATATATTTATTGTCTTTTTAGAGCTGCACCTGCTGCATATGGAAGTTCCTAGTCTAGGGGTTGAATGAGAACTTCAGCTGCCAGGCTACACCACAGCCACAGCAACGCCAGATCCAAGCCGTGTCTGCGACCTACATCACAGCTCACAGCAACGCCGGATCCTTGACCCACTGAGGGAGGCCAGGGATGGAACCTGAGACCTCATGATTGCTAGTCAGATTCGTTTCCCGAGCCACCACGGGAACTCCAACACCAGCACATTTTAAACTTCAGTGGTATTACCAGACTTGACCAAGACGACACCTTGTCACGTCTTCTGTAAATGAAACAAGGAGGTGCCTGGCGCCAGGTCCGTCCACTCCCTCCCTGGTCCCTGCAAATCACCCCGGGATCAAGTCCTCACCGGACGGCGGCCAAGAGTGACTCCTGGGAGCCAGGCGGCAGGTCCGCCCGTGGAACACATGTTGCCGTGTGCCTGCCGCTCTGGACGCCACAGAGCCAGGCCACGGAGCACAGACGCAGGGAGGAGAGGCTCTGCAGGGAGGAGGCCCCGGGGTCAGGAGGCTGGCGGAGAGCTTCCTGTCGGCGGCAGCATCGGGCGGATGAGGCAGCGGCCCCTGCGGCAGGCGCACGAGAGGCCTGGCCTGACAGCACCGTTTACTCCCTCCCCTTAATCCCGGGAGCTGACCGGAAGCTGGGTGAGCTCTTTTCACTTATTTCTCAAGGTTAGCATCATATTTGAGGTCTATTTCAGAAAACAACGGGTCAGTGCAGAGAATTACTTTCAAAGAACTGGTGCTTTAAAAACCACTTTTCCGTGGAAAAGAGGCTATTGTGGGCTGGCCACGGACGGAGCCAGCATTTGCAGGACAAAAGTCTTCAGGAGCAGCAGTGGGCCTGCGCCCGCCCCGGGGCCCAGCCCCGCACTCAGCAGCCTGACCGGGGCTGGCAGAGCGCCCTCTGCCACCGGGTTCAAACACTGCCGAGCGCACAAAGAGGCCGGGCCTGGAGGCCAGCAAGCCTCGGCTGGATCCCTAATTGCTTCTTGCGCAACGGCAGGCGGGCCAGCCCTCCGAGGATCGCACGCTCCTCCAGGCCCCGCTGCACCGCGTTGCATAAGCCTTTTCATAACAGGATCGTGAGTCACGGAGCAGCAGAACAAAGGGCCCTTCTGACCAGGGTGGCACCAAGGTGGCGTGGCTCTGCCTTCCGGAAAGGAGACAGCGCCTGCGCCTCCTCCCGCACGGTGCCCACGGGGTCCGGGAGCAAAGCCGGAGACCCGGGGCACGGCCGGGGCCCCGCCGCCCGGCAGGCTCGGAGGGGAGCCTCCCAGCAAACCCAGACCCCCCGTCCCCACCCTGGGCCTCGCTCACCACCTGGGACCGCGCCTCCCGCTGGGCCTCTGCGCTCCCGGCGTCCCATCCCGTCCCAGCCCCTTCATCGTGAAAAGTTATCTGTGGATTCAGGGTCCAAGTGTTGCTGCCCGGGTCGCTGCTAACAAAGCAAAGGCACAGAACCTGAATTTTAGGGGTGGAGACCCAGCTGCAGAGAGACCTGGTCCGGTCCACGGGCTCTCCTGATGGAGAACCTGAGGCCAGAGAAGCCAAGAGGCGCTTTGCTTGCTTGGGGCCCGATGCAGGCCCCCGTCTGCCCTCCACGCTCGGCGTGCGGGTAACCCCACGCTCTGCCTCCCACGTGAATTCGGCGCCCGCCCAGGGCCTCCAGCAGCCTGTCTGCTCACTCGGAGCGCGCAACCCTGCGTGTGGGCAAGATGATAGTCACGGCAACACTGCAGCCTGCAGGTGAGTCTGAAGATGACAGCTGCTCACCTGCGTGGGGCCGCCCGCAGCCCCACCGGCCTCACACAGCCTCCGCCTGCGGGAAGTGAGCCCTGCAGAGAGCGACCCAGGGGAGGGTGTGGGTTTGGACTGAGACGGGGACACCAGGGGAGGGTTTCTGCAGCGGCACCTCTGCCAAGCCCCCAGGAAAATCCCGCATCTCCCAGAGTTTCGGTCTTTTCACCTGCAGTTTATGGCTGCGGCCCGTGAGTCCTGTCCCCCCACCCCCGCCCCGCCACAGCAGCTGTCCCTGCTCGGTCTCGGCCACAAGGGGAAGACTGCCTTCACGCTGGCCTCACCTCCCTAGGGTCTGACCAGCCTGCACCAGGGAGCGCTCTGGACGCCCAGCACCCAGGTGCCCATGTTTCTCAAACGTCTTTAAGAAGCGTGTAAAGGAGTTCCCGCTGTGGCTCGGGGGTAATGAACCAGACTGGAAGCCATGGGGATGTGGGTTCGATCCCTGGCCTCGCTCAGGGAGTTAAGAATCCAGTGTTGCCGAGAGCTGTGGTCACAGATGCAGCCCAGATCTGGTGTTACTGTGGCTGCAGTGTAGGCTGGCAGCTGTAGCTCTGATTCGACCCCTAGCCTGGGAACTTCCATTTGCCGCACGTGCAACCTGGAAAAGGAAAAAAAGAGAGATGCGGGTTAGACAATGAAGTTACAGAGAGTGTCAGTGGGGATGAGGTGAACCCCAGAGGTGCCAGTTGATGGGCTGACGTCAGCCTATAGAGAAGCTGAATTCCTCTCTGCTGTGTTTGCCAAAGAACCGGACAGAAACACCCTCCAGCCTCTGCTCAGATGTGAGGTTTTCTCTGGCTACCCCACCCCGCCCCTCGTCCCTGTTTTACTTTTCTCCGTGGTACTTGTGATTACCATGCTGTCCACGTAACGGGTTTATCTTGGTTTAGTGTCTGTCTTCTCTACTCAAATGAAAGCTCCAGGAGAACCCGGATTCCTTTCTGCTCCGTTCACCCCATACCCAGAGCTTAGCACAGAGGCTGCATAGCGTAGGGGACACGGTAGACAGTCGCTGGACGGATGGATGGACGGATGGATGGACGGATGGCTGGATGGATGGACAGACAGATGGATGGAGATAGCAAATATGAAGAGGCCATAAACCCAGGAGAGCAGGAGAAGGTCAGATGACAAAGTCGACAACCGCGAGCATCTCGGCAGGCGAGAAGGACAGCCTGAAGCCAGCAGAGGAATTCACCAGGCTGAGCACGTCAGTCCCACCCCTGGACCTCAGGAAAACAACTGCACTGGAACAAGACGGGAAGATAATGGGGAAGCACAACAGCACGTGCAAAGCCGACAGCGTCTCGGAAGGCGGCCGGCTCAGCCCGAGTCAAAAGGACAGCAGCCTGGCGTGCTGGCGCTAATCAGCATGATCACAGTCAGCATGATCACAGCCTTCTGAGCACGAGTGCGCCCACACACATTCCTCCACTTGAACTCACACCTTTTCCTACAGACATGCAACAGTCACGTGAGCAAGGCTATTCCGTGCAGCCTGGCTTGTAAGAAAAATGAGAAACCACTGAAATGTCCACCAGTAGAAACTGAGGTGGCCTGGATACAGAACGGGGCTTAAATAAGAATGAAGACGCCCAGGGCACGTGTTTGGAGCAGTACCTCAGACAGGCAGATGGGGGGGTCCTAAGAAAAAAGGATAAATGCCAGTGTTCGTTTAGATTTCGGGAGAGCCTTGCTATGAGGCTGGTCTCTGCCGTTGGCCGTGTGGGCAGCATTCGAGCTGGTGGAGATGCAGAATTGAAACAGGGTCCACCTTTTAATAAGGTCCCCAAGTGGTCCCCACACACCTCAGACCTGAGAAGCGCTCTTTTGGAGAAGGGCCTCCGCCAGCCTGTCCCGCCCCACCCACCGGGGGAGGCCGGCCACCCTCCCTGGGCCTCCCTTCCACAGCCCTCGTCCCGGAGACCCAGGGAGCCCGCGACCTCCCAGTGGCCTTGGGGGGGCGCCTGCGGGGCTCTTGCCGGGGCACACCCGGGGACGCTGGGCTGGGCAGGGTCCTCTCTGATTGGCTCTCAGGTGCCCACAGCCGAGCCGACCCAGTGTCAGCGACGACGGCCTGGCAATCCCGCTTCCCAGGGCGCTGGTAGTTGAAAGTGAGTCGCTCCTGCTGTTCACACTCAGGAGGCCTGCCTGCTGGTGGTGCCTCCAGTTGTCGCCATCCGGGCCTCAGCTGCCGCTCTCCTCTGAGGCTGCACCTCCAGTTGTCGCCATCCGGGCCTCAGCTGCCCGCTCTCCTCTGAGGCTGCACCTCCAGTTGTCGCCATCCGGGCCTCAGCTGCCCGCTCTCCTCTGAGGCTGCACCTCCAGTTGTCGCCATCCGGGCCTCAGCTGCCCGCTCTCCTCTGAGGCTGCACCTCCAGTTGTCGCCATCCGGGCCTCAGCTGCCCGCTCTCCTCTGAGGCTGCACGACAGGCAAGGTCACCTTCAAAGTCACCCAGGGATTCTGTCCAAATTCCCGGTCACTGAGCCTCCTTCACCGGCCAGAACGAAGAAAGCAAGGGGGCGGCAGGCAGACGCACGCCGGAGGGGCCCACCCGCGGCGCCCTGGCTCCCGCAGCCCAGGTCTCCTCCCAGAACGACGCAGCCAGGCCTCCCTCCTCCTTCAGCCGGGGGCCCGGAACTTCAGCCCTAGGGACACAAGCGGCCAGCACGTGTCAGTCGATGGGGGTGTGCTGTCGTCCTTTTCCACAGCAGCGGCTGGTTTCCGTGGAGCGTCCCCACTCCAGCGTCCAGGAACAACCCTGCCCGCGTACCCGGGGCAGCACGGGTTGGCGCGGGCCTGGCTCCTCCTGTGTGTCCCCCCTCACGGGCCTCAGCGCCACGCCGCTCCCTGGGGACCCTACGCAGGGCGGCCAGACAACTGCCCCAGACCTTGCGGCGCCAGGAACCGGCTTTGCGCCAACTTCACCCGATGCCTCCAGAGCCGCTGTGTGGCCCACGACCCCCACCGCCTGAGCCTGGAGCTTGGGCTGGTGCTGGAGCCACTGGGCACAGTGCACGGCCCCGGGCAGGAGGCGCTGTAAGGGCTCCGGGCCGAGCGCTCGTTACCCGAAGGGCAGGAAGGGGTGAAGCTCCGGGGATCTGAGTCCACAAACCCTCTGGCGTCTGACAACCGGACGGGACGGGAAAGCACACGGCGTGCGGAGGGCGTCCCCCGTCCCGGCCCAGCTCCTTGTCCTGACCAGCGGCATGTTCTGACGCCGGGGGGCCCTGCGTAATCCAGCTGCCATCTGTACCCGTGACACCATGGAGTGATTACTCATCACCAGCCCTCTTGTGACGCCAAGATGCGCCCTAAAGGAGACGCTAAGGATTTCAGCAAGTGCTGTCGGTTGTACCAGAAACCGGCTGTAACCAAAAGAAAGCAGACCTGTGACCTCGGAGGAAAAGAGGTGCAAGGAAGTGGTGAAGAAGCAGCATCAGAGGGACGGCAAGGGTGGTGCCACGGAAGCTGCGGTGGCGCCTGGGAGACGAATGCCACGCGTGTGCCACGTGCCCACACTCCTCCTAAGTAAGGGATCTGAGGGGCACTGCTGACCTGGCGGTGACGCTGCGCCGTTTTCCTGGGGGGTCGGGAGGTCGGGGAGGCCCCAGCCCGCCGGCCCCCGCCTCTCACGGCTCCTCGGGCCTGCGCGCCAGGCGGGCGGGGTCCCCCAGCGGAGGCGGCCAGCGAGCGGGGCTCAGCGCATCTCCCACGACCTCCTCTCCAGTGAAGCGCAACTCAGCGGTCTTCGCTGAGCGCACGGGACAGAGGGCGTCCTGTGCGGATCAGCGGCCGCTCCACGCGGCAGGCCAGGGCTGCGCGGAAAGCACCCCAGCCTCTCGGCGCGTCCACAGCGTTTCAAGGGGTTGGCGGCAGGGGCGCCCGTCAGGGGTCTGGGTGGTTCAGCTTGACCGGAAGCACAGCTGGGCGTTTTGCATCAACTGAAAGGCTCATCGCTGGAGTCTACGGCACGAACATGGGAGTTCCTGTTGTGGCTCAGCGGGTTAAGGACCCAGCATGGTGTCCATGAGGATACAGGTTCGATCTCTGGCCTCACTCAGTGGGTTAAGGATCCGGCATTGCTATAAGCTATGGTGGAGGCACAGACGCAGCTCAGATCCTGTGTTGCTATGGCTGTGGTGTAGGCTGGCAGCTGCAGCTCTGATTTGACCCCTAGCCTGGAAAACTCCATATGCCACAGGTGTGGCCCTTAAAAAAAACAAACCCACAAACATGGAGAGCCAGTGCAATATTTACTTTTTTAAGCATACAGTCTTTTAGTGAACATGTGAAAGAATAAGACGAGTTTATCCATATCATGTGAAAATGTATCGCTATGGACAAAGAAAGCAGAGAGAAAAGTAAACGTAAAATCTTCAGGACTGTAGTTTTGTTCCCACAAAATTTCGTAAGATAGTGTGATCTTCACAAAATGACAAGCGTTATCTCATGCTCACCCCCAACTCTAAAAGAATGTGAAGATTACCAAAAGTTGATCAACTGTCCCACATGCCCCTGCACCTGCCGCCCCCAATCCCACTGCAGTTCATCTCGCCATCTCAGCATCTCGCCATCTCAGCATCACCATTGCACACCTGTCCCCACATTCAAAGGGAAGTGCAGCCACACCCAGGGACTTGGAGTTGTCACCCTTTTAGAAAAATGGGAGATAGACAGATACACACACACAAATATCAATAAAAAGAAATTATTTTTAAAAAGACCAAATGGCAAACCTAGAAAAAAATGACAAAAACTGAAATGAAAATTCACTAGAGGAACTCAAGAGAAGATCTGAGCTGGCAGAAGGAAAAGCCTGGACTTTGGAAGACAGGTTAAGAGCAGTTATCCTGCATGAGGAAGAGAAGGGAAATGAACAGGGCCTCAGAGACCCTTGGGACCCCATCAAGCAAGTGAACACATGCATACTGAGGCTTCCGGAAGGAAGGCCATAAAGGGGCAAAAAGAATATTTGAAAAAATAATGGCCCAAATCTTCCCAAATTTGATGAAAACCATTACTCTGCACATCCGAGAAGCTCAATGAACTCAAAGGATAAACTCCAAAAAATTAAAACTTGGACACATTGTAATCACTTTCCAAAGACGAGATCATCCCGCCAGCACCAGCTCCCCCTGTGCGTGGGCTCCTCACTACAGCTGATTTCCTTGTTTTCTTTTTCTGTTTTTTTTTTTTTTTTTTTTTTGGTCTTTTTGCCTTTATGTACAGCTGCACCTGTGGCATGTGGAGGAGGTTCCCAGGCTAGGGGTCTAACAGAAGCTGCAGCTGCCGGCCTTACACCACAGCCACAGCAATACGGGATCCGAGCTGCATCTGCGACCTACACCACAGCTCATGGCAACGCCGGATCCTTAACCCACTGAGCAAGGCCAGGAATCGAACCCGCAACCTCATGCTTCCTCGTCGGATTTGTTAACTACTGAGCCACGAAGGGAACTCCTGTTTTTTATTTTTTTATTTTATTTTTTGCTTTTTAGAGCTGCACTCGAGGCATATGGAGGTTCCCAGGCTAGGGGTCCAATCGGTGCTGCAGTTGCCAGCCCACGCTACAGCCACAGCAACGCGGGATCCGAGCCGCGTCTGCGACCTACACCACAGCTCATGGCAACGCCGGATACCCAACCCACCGAGCAAGGCCAGGGATCGAACCTGTGTCCTCACGGATAGCCGTTTCATTAACCACTGAGTCACAGCGGGAGCTGCATGGCATTGTTTTCTGTTTCTGCAAATCTCCTTAATATCTGGTTCGATGGAAGACCACTGGGGTCTCGTATCTGAACTACACTGCACGTCGTCTATTATAACACGTCACTTGGCTTCAAGTGTATAAAATAGATCCAACCTCACACATAAAGGAGCTGGGGAAGGTGAGATGCTTTAATTGCCTTTCAGAAGACTGCCTTCGCTAACACATCAAAATCTGCCAAGCAGTGATTTCTTAAAGATTAGTTGCAATGTGGAATCTGAAACCTATCAATGAACTTTTTACCTGTATTATGTCAGAATACGTTGCTCCGTCATTCATGGCTTTGTAACATCATGCGTTGGTCATTTAGACAAATCCATTCACTGAGGTAAAAAGTTTTTTTCTTTCTTCCTTCCTTTTCTTTCTTTCTTTCTTCCTTTCTTCCTTCCTTCCTTCCTTCCTTCCTTCCTTCCTTCCTTCCTTCCTTCTCTTTTTAGGGCCAAACGCACAGCATATAGAGGTTCCCAGGCTAGGGGTCAAATAGGAGCTATAACCACCAGCCTACACCACAGCCACAGCAACACCAGATCCTTAACCCACTGAGCATGGCCAGGGGTCGAACCGGCATCCTCATGGATGCTAGTCGGGTTTGTAACCTGCTGAGCCACAAAGGGAACTCACTGGGTTTTTTTGGTCTAGTTTTTCTAAATTTGACACATTTCACTATACAAATTTTTAAAAAATATTTTAAAATGGTTTTAGCTGAAAATGCTTTAAGTTTTAGGAACCTTAAGCTCATAGTGGTGGATTCAAGTTTCCAAAATTCTAGTTTTCACTAGAAAGCTCAGATTTTTTTACTGACAATGAATACTATTGGCGATTTCCCTTGAAGTGACAGGCTCTCTTCATTCCTTTTTAAGAAAAACTACCAAATACCTAAGTCTAAATAACCAGTTTGTCAGTTGTTCATGTTCTGTGAAAAACAAAAACAAAAAACAAACAAAACCCCAGCTACTTCCGTTTTCTCCACGCCTCTGTTCAAGGCGACCGCTGCGGCTCTGTCCGCCTGGTTGGCAGCCCCCTTGTCACAAGAGCGTGCAGACGATGTCACCGAGAGTTGAGGTTTACAAAAGTACTTCTCCTTCTTCCTTCTCAAGGAAGAGCGGTGACATGCCACTGGCGGCTCCGGGCGGCCCAGCTCCGCAGCCCCATCCCTCGCGGCTAAGACGCCGGCATCTGGCCTGTAAGACGCTCGGTGGCTTTTTCACCACTCATGTGAAAAGCGGTAACAAGCAGTTTTTGGTCTTTCAAAGAACTCGACACATCTGAGTTGAAAAGATTCTAATCCTTCATTTTTAACTTCTGAATGACAGGCCCAAATGCAAGGTCACAATTTAACTGGCACCTTAATGTAACTTGAATTTTTTCTGCAGCATTGAGCACAGTGAGGTAAATTCTTAATCTCTAGAGCTGAGAGGGAAAAGCTTTCATCGTATTTTCATTTCTGACTTACAGTGTCTAACGGGCTCTCCCGCCATCAGACCTCTCCCCGCGCGAGTGAGCGGCGCCTGCTCTTCGTACGAAACCGGCGCAGCCGTGTCTCGAGAAAGCAGCCCCTCCAATCCCCCACCGTTAAGCCAGTGATCCACCCTTAAATGCGACAAAATGCATTATAAATAAGTTTCATTTTATTTTAGCATAAGACATGGGATTCCAAACTACTAACAGTTTTAGACAGAATTATAATATTTACAAATGTCTTCTCCAAAAGTGGATGAAACAAGACAAAAACGTATATATACTGTTGGTTGTAGTTTTGCATGAAAAACTTCACATTTCTTTTCTTTTTTGCCAAAGGTTATGTTATTGTTCTCTATTAGTGACACTGAACATCTTTTTTATGTATGGTTTTTCCCATTTTTTCTCCAGTAAATTGTTTATTCATATAATTTGTTCATTTAAAAACAGGTGGCTTTTTCTTAATAACATACAGAATTTTACCCCATTGTAATTAACATTATTAGCTTTCACTTTGTTCAGGTCTTTTCCCTTCAGAAATGAAGCTTCTTAATATTCATATAACAACTCTGTCGATTTTACCCCTTGTCGCTGCGCAGTTCAGACGGTCATCTTTATCTCAAATGACAAAACTATTCTCCAACATCTTCTTCTATGACTTAAAAACATGTAATTGAAGTAGAGTTAATTGGCAACATTGTGTTTACTTCTTCTTTTCCAACATGGACTCCCTTTTCTTTCTCTTCTCTGGTTGCCATGGCGAGGATTTCCAGATCCACGCTGAATAAAAGCAGTGAAAGTGGGCATCCTTGTCTTGCTGTTCTTAGAGAAGATGCTGTCAGCTTTTCACTGCTGAGGACGATGTTAGCTGTGGGTCTCCCTGTGCGGCCCTCACAACGTTGAAGATACCCTCTGTGCCCACTTTCTGAAGAGATTTTTTTTTAATCATAAATGGATGGTAAATCTTTTTTTTTTTTTGTCTTTTGTCTTTTTAGAGCCACACCTGTGGCATATAGAGGTTCCCAAGCTAGGGGTCCAACTGGAGCTGTAGCCGCTGGCCTACACCGCAGCCACAGCAACACGGGATCCGAGCCGTGTCTGCAACCTACACCACAGCTCATGGCAACGCCGGATTCTTAGCCCACTGAGAGAGGCCAGGGATCGAACCTGCGACCTCATGGATGCTAGTCAGATTCGTTTCTGCTATACCATGAAAGGAAATCCTAGCATTTTATTTTACTTTTACATTTATGTATTTAAACTGCCTGAAGCTCTTGATTATTTGCGATGTCATGTACGATTTTTTTTTCTTGCACATGGGCAGCCAATTTGTCTAGCACTATTTATTGAATAATCTTTTCTCCCACGATGAAATGACGTGTCATCTTTAGCACAACTGAAGTTTTTTCAATTACATGGATCATGCCTCAATGTCTGAATTTCTTCCACAAAAGTATCTATCCCTCCTATGCGCCCTCCACACTGTAGCTGCACAGGCGGTCTTAAAAATACGTAAACACAAATCCCTGGCCACTAATCTTCATCGGCAAAAATGTCTTGTCAGAACCTGTGCCTTTATTTTCACACACACATTAGGCAAATCTGTCCATCAAAAAAGGTAATGAGATTTTGCTTTGAATTGTATTAAATTCATATACTGAGAAGAATTACTGTTTTGTTTATTCATTCATCCATGTACTTATTATTGCCTTAGTAATCGGGTTTTACATTCTGTTCTTTGACAAAAACATTACGATTTTTAGAAAATGGAGGTTGTTTTGATTTTGCTTATCCTGGGATGTCTTATAGTGTTTGTGGCTGTGAATACAGTTTCCCCTCGTTTTTACACTAAACGTCCTCGTCAGTGCTAGCTGGTTTGCTGTTGAGTCTCTTGGATTTTCTGTGTACACAAGCATAAATGATTCATTTGTTTAAAAATTTCTACTTTTTTTCATTATTATATCTTTTAAAACGCAAAATACTAGAAATTACAAAAATATCTCTAATTCCTGATTCTAGGGGAAATAGTCTTAATATCTCACAAAATAATTTTAATGACAGCAAAGAGAATTTAAGATTTTGAAAACACCCGTTTACGGAGATTACAGCAGGTATAACAGAAGAGGACTAGTAGAACACAGAGGTACTGAAAGCCGAGTCAGTCTCTGAAAATGCACATACACGCACCTTAGCCCTACTTTCTTAGAACATTCTGGAGAACATAAGAACCGCGAGCTGCATTCTGCAGCATCTGAGCAACGAACTCACCACATGTCGCACGGCTTCTGGAAAACCCCACTGTGCGAGAGCAAGAAGGAGAAAGCCTGGGGACTTGGTATTATAGGAAAGTAGTTTCGAACTCGCAGACCCCTGAAAGGGTCCTGAAGACACTAGGGATCCTCAGACTGTGTTCCAAGAACCCCTTTTACAGTTGCCCCCCCCCCAACAGCTTCAGGGATGCTGGATTAAACCCGTCCTGAAGGTGGAGTCCCGCGCAAAGAAGAAAGAAGATGACGGCAAGGCAACCTGAGCTCCCATGGCCTTCGGGGCCTCGAAGCAGACCTAGGAGGCTCCATCCTTTGAGGAGGGAAAGCCTCATAAACACTCACACGCTGCCGGCCTCTCCGTGGCTGCTGGCTCCCCAAACAGAAGACAGGCGCCAAGGCAGCCACACCGCTCTGGCCGCTCTGCAGCTCCCCTCGGTTCCCAGCGACGAGTCTGAGGCAGCGTCAGCTTCGCATACGAGCGAGCGCCGTTCTGGAGACGGTCGCACATTTGGACGCTACGGCCTCGGTAACGGGGGCATTCTGGCTCCAGACTGTGCTGAACTTTGCCCCTTCCAGAAATATCCCAAAAGACATTCCCAAGGCTCTGAGCGGGGCAGACCGCATTTATCCGCTCACCAGAGGCAAAAAAGGGACTGAAAGCAGGACCGCGGCTCTTCCCAGCGGGAGCCCTGCCTCCTCCGGCACTGGGAACGCACCCAGGCGCGGGCGGGCCTGGAGGTGAGGGGCCGGGAGGACGCGAGAGCGGGAGTGCGCGTCCCGGGGCCCCCGCGTCCCGCGGGCAGGAGGGAGCATTCCCGCGGCTGCCGCCTGCAGCGCTCGTCGCAGCGGCCCCACGCGCCGAGCTGACCCGCGGCCCTTCACCCTCAGCGCCACGGCCTCCCTGTCACGGGGGCGCTTTCGTCTGTGCTGCTCTGTTCCCGCTGCCGTAACAGAGGACCCCAGATGGGGGCTTAAACCACAGGTGTTTATTCCCCTCACAGCCTGGAGGCTGGACGTCCAAGGTCAAGGTGTCCGCAGGGCTGGTTTCCTGGGAGGCCTCCCTCCTGGGCTGGCGGCTGCACCTGCTCCTGGTGGCGTCGTGTGGCCGTCCCTCCCTGTGTGTGTCCTGATCTCTTCTTACAAGGACACAGTGCTGCTGGACTAGGCCCCACCTAGTGCCCTTCTTTGACTTTACTCACCTCTGTGAAGGCCCCACCTCCAAACTCAGCCCCATAGTCCTGGGGGGCGGGACTCAAATATAGGACGTGGGGGGGGGTCATGCTCCCTTACACTTTGTCACTGTACCCAGTTCACCTCTCAATCTGCAGCTTCAGTAAAGCTCCTGGCACGTGACACCCGTTCCACGTGTATTTGTTGACTATGTGAAAGCTTTACAAGTACTCATTTATAGATCCACCAGCTCACAAAGAAGAAAAAGAGTAAAACAAACTAAAAAAAATCCTGTTTCCTAGAGGCTCTGCTCTAGCCTCATAATCACAAGAAATCATGTATTTGCACACAAAGCATTAGACCTAAAAGGTTATCACGTGCTGGATTACACCTCAACGTATTTTCTTGGTGGTAACAAAATAATTCTTTAACTTATTTCAAAGAGAACTAAATAAACTTTTAAAAGTTCCATGTTCAGAACGAGGTTCAGGACCGATTTACAAAGCCACTCGCTGAGCAAAGCGTATTTTGAGCTGCGTCTTCCACGGGAGAAGTCACCGCACTGTCTCAAGCCATAGCACGCGCACATGAAAGGCAAAGGGGTTTTGGTCAAAATTTCCCCACAGAGGAGATCACATGACTCAATTTCATATGTAAATGAACTTAAAAAGCCTAAGGGTTTAAAGCAGGAAATTAAGCAAATCTGGTGGAATTTTTTCCTTTCTCCCTCTCTAAATAGCAAAAGAAAAAACAAAGAGGAAGGCTGTTTCCCAAGGCACGTGGCAGGGCCAGGCGTGATTGTTGCCCGAATCACATCTGCACCCGCATCCGGCCTGCGAGGCTGGGGGCTCACTGAGGCCGTCGCACGCTGGGCTGGAAAACGATTCATCGGAAGAAGTGTGGCGAAACACAGCCAGCTTCCTGAAGCTCGTGGAAAAAAGATCTTTAGAAACAGTTGTTCCGAACACCACCAAACTGGCCGGAAGCTTCAGAAGTCCGGGCTTTTTCTCCCTGATTTTCATCAGCTCAACAAGCAGCAGCCCCGTGCGGGCCTCTGCGAGCCGTCCTGGTTCAGAGCTGCGTGCAAACAATCCCTGCGCCACATTCGGGAAAAAGCACAATTTTAGGAAACGCAAACAACCTGAAGTCGCACTGACCTGCAGATAACCTAGCCCGTAACAATAAAACTTGAAAAGCGACAAGGGAAAGAATAAAATGTGAGAATAAAATGCTTCCCCATTTCGGGAACTAGGCCAGCGCATCTCGATGTGACTTCCGGCTCGGCTCTGAGGCCCAGCGAGGTGGGCTTCCTGCAGGAAACGAGCAGCTCCGGGGCTCGGCCCCGGCTCGGCCCTGGCACCCGGGAGCGGCCTCCAGGCCCAGCTCGAGGCCCACGGCAGACCCGACACGCTCAGAGAAGGAGAGCGGCGGCGCCCCACGCGCAGCCCCCGCCGGGCCCAGGCAAGCGGGGAGGGAGATTCCAGCGCCGCGGGTCGCCCGCCCGTCCGCCGCCGCAGGGACAGGCCCGCAGGGCGAGGCGACCATTCATCTGAGTCGCCTTCAAACAAAAAGTATCTGAGCATCTTTTTTTCACGTTCAGGCTGTGATAACCTAGAAAAGCAGGAAAGCTTTGAATTTTTTGTTTGTTTGGATTTGTTTTTCTTTTTTCTTTGTCCCCCGGACAAAGGAAATTCTTTAAAAATAAGGAATTTAGCAAACTCTCTTCGAGGCCTTGAACACCACACGAGGAAGGCAGCTCTGGGCCCTGGGGTAAGAGCCTGAAGAGCCAGCCCCTCAAAACCAGCCCACAGAGAGACACGGGCGCGCTGATGTGAGAGGGGGGTGGCGTGGAAAAGAGGCGGCAGGAGTTCCTGCTACGGCACAGAGGCTGAGAACCTGACTGCAGCGGCTCGGGTGGCTGTGGGGGCGCAGGTTCAAGCCCCGGCCCAGGGCAGCGGGTTAAGGGATCCGCCGTTGTTGCAGCTGGGCTGGGATTCAGTCCCCGGCCTGGGAACTTCCGTGTCCGCCGGTGCTGCCATTAACAGCAACGACAAAGGCCCACAGAGACCGAGGATGGAGACTTCACCCAGGACTCCCAGCCTTCCTCCATCACTAGCTTTCAAATCGCATTCTCTTCTCCCACCGAATTCAAGTTCTACAACTTCACGGGACCCTCACAGGTACCAGGCCGGGGACAAAGCAGGAAGAGAAAAGTCACCAGAGTTCGTGACACGCCTGAGGCGCTGTCACCCTCTTAGATTCGGGTCACTTGGCCAGGGTGGGAGACTCGTGACTGTGTGTCGGCATCAAGCACTGGGCTCAGGGCTGCATTCATTCCCACGGTCCTGGGGGCCGCAGCGCGGAGGAAACGACCTGACGGTGAAACAGTGGCCTCGCACAGACAGGTGCACAGCGGAACGGGGTGGGGGGCGCTGAGCGGCTCGGCGGGGGGCTGCCAGAGAGACTGCTGGCTTTCAGCGCCCAGACCTATGGTGTCAAGCATCGTGCAACAGGGGCCACTGGCTGTCCCCTAAGCTTGGAGACGGGAGATTATGGGGACAAACGGTTTCCAAGGCTGAGGGATAGGTGCCCTGAGTTCCATCTCAAGTCGCCTGCGGCCAAAAGCCGAGTCCTGTGTCCTAAGGGGTCCAAGCCTTCCTGCCCCAGTGCCACCTAACGTGACTCCATGTCGGAGCCACGACGGGGCCAGCTCGTGCGTTTCGAGGGAACAGATGCTCCCCGAGTCCCAGAGTTGCAGCCAAGGTGGGGGACAGAGAAGGGGTCTGGGAAGAAAGGCCCAGGGCTGAGGTCCTCTTGGCTGGATGGGGCAGTGAACAGACGGCCCACTTCCCTCCACGCTTGGAATGGCCGTATTTTTCTGGCCGGCCACGTGCTAAACGCTGCACCTCTGGAGACGTGGGGCCACGCCAGCCTGACCCACGGGAGGCCCTCACACCACGCTTGCTGAGGAGCGAGGTCGCTGCCTGGCTCCAGCCTAGGGTGGCGGTGACAATCCCAAATGCTGCCTTCTGGGAGAAAACGCACCTGCTCTCCCCAGCCTAGCACAGGACCGCGTTAGTCCAGGAACTCTGGGAAGCGGCCCCAGTCCAGCAAACACGTCCGGTTGATGAAAAAGGCTGCATCTTCCCCCTTTGTATGGGAAACTGATTCCTTCATATTCAACATCCATTTCTGGCTCTCTAAGTCAGAAAACAGGGCAGCAAAGACTCTATGGAGCTGAAACTCGTTGCCAAGGCGGTACTCAGCAAAGGAATTCCACCAGCATATGCTCACTAGCGCAAGGGGCGGGGTGGCGAGGGGGGACACTCAACACCAAGGCCGCTTACCACGGTCAGACGGCCCAGCCACGGCCCAGCCAGCGCAGGAAAACAGGACGCAGAAACAAGAGGGACAATGTCTGGCAGCGTTTCCCAAAACAGGTTCCCCGGGAACACGGCTTTTCGGAAATGTTAAGCAGAGTTACCGTTTCTCTGATACAAGACTTCTCAGACCTTAAGCGTCCAGACTCTGCGATGGTTTCTGCAAGACGACGCGTACCCAGCATCCCCGAAGCGTTAGGTACCGACGGTCCCCTCCCCCGGGGCAGGGGAGCGCTGTGTTCCTCGGACGCTCTTTGGGAAACGCTGACTGCGTTTCTCTCTAATCCTCAGATGTTTTAATTCACGTGTTGAGTCAAACCTATCTACCTCCTATAAACTAAAACGGCAGTTAAGACCAAAGGCTTCGGAGTAAAATAAGCCCGGGTTTGAAGCCTACATCCTGGACTGACTGAGGGGGTGAGGGACTGCTCTCTCATCTCTCAGTTTTCTTGTCTGATGTTCACCCTACGAAACACGGCGCGCACCAGGGTAGACACTGCCCGCGAAGCTGCTCGCCGTTTGGAGTGATCGAAACCGGGAAGCGGGAGGCTGCGGGTCCTGTCTTACCACAGCCGATGAGGTTGGAAACGTAGCAACTCTTAGAAAAAGAAAGAGGACGATTTAATCGAAAGCCTTAAAGGTATTCAGACCTTTGGACCCTAGTAATTTCACTTCTAGGATAAAAAGAATGACGGTGATGTTTGCTGAAGCCTTTTTATAGTGATGAAGTTTTGTAAAGAAAATCAAGACCATCATTACAGGTGCTAGACTTCTGCCACGTGCCGGTGCCCCTCTGAGGTGTCTCTCACTGGGCACAGTCTTACTGGGAGAAGAAACTGCTAGCCCAGAAATCAGGGCCCATAGCCTCTCTTTGCTCCACAGGCCCAGGCAGGCAACGGGGTCACACCTGTCCAAGGACCAGCTCTCTCAGGACCTGGAAGCTCAAGCTAATGAAGAATTCTTCACTCATCATGGAGTTCCTGTCATGGCTCAGTGGAAATGAATCCGACTAAGAACCATGAGGTTGCGGACTCGATCCCTGGCCTTGCTCAGCGGGTTAAGGATCCATTGTTGCTGTGAGCTGTGGTATAGGTCGCAGACGCAGCTCAGATCCCATGTTGCTGTGGCTGTGGTGTAGGCCGGCAGCTGTAGCTCTGATTCGACCTCTAGCCTGGGAACCTCCATATGCCGAGGGTGCAGCCTTAAAAAGCAAAAAAAAAAAAGAATTATTCACTTATCAATTACAAACCCTCTACATTAGCTGTTTCCTGATGTGTATGTGTGTAAAACCATGTTTTTCTAAGTCTCATCTGAGCTGTGTCCACCTCAATATCCTCTTCAGAGAAACCTCTCTTGGTCTGTGAGCCATCCGTACGCAGAGGAGGTTGTCAGTGTTAATGAGCTATGACTCCCCCGCTTCTTGAACACAGAAGATACCTGCCACCCCGCCCAGTCCTGCGGCTTTGGAATTCCTGTCTCTAGGTGCAGCCCAGGGCCCGCCTGCCCAGGCGCCCCGTCCCGGGGTTCACACCGAGGTTCGGCCTCTGCCCCTCAGACCCCCCTGAGGGAGACGTGGGCCTGAGACCCTCTCTGTGCCCAGGTGACTTCAGAGACACGGATAATGGAGGAGAGGGAGGTCCAGCGGTCACGTCAGCGGTGCCCGGCGGTGCGGCAACTGCACAGTCCCTTCCGCAGCTGTTCTGGGGTGCGGCGCAACGCTGCTCTGGCAGTGCGGGCTCCAAAGCCGGCCGCCGCCAGCCTCCCAGACCAGAGAGCCTCGGTTCGTCGGTTTGGGGGTTTGAAACTTTCCAAGCCAGGGATCAAACCCGCAGCCCAGCAGTGACCCGAGATAGTGCAGTGACAGCGCCAGATCCTTAACCGCTGCGGCACACGGGAAACCCCAGAGGGCCTGCAAGTGCCGTTTAACACGCGCGAGCTGGACCGAGCCTGGCCTGCGGCCCAGCCGTCCCTCCGTCTCTCCGGGGAGACCCACCGAGGCGCGGCTCCACTGCACTTCCTCCGCCACCTTTATTCCAGCTTCTCGGGCTCAGCAATGAGCTTCTTCACCCTGGCTCTTTCTTGGTTTCAGAGAACCGGCTTCAAAGCTACACATTCCCCTCAAGAAAGGCTTGAGGCTGCTCTCTGTCGTGGCGCGCTCTGTCGTCAGCTCCCAGCATTTCGTAATTTCCCGTGTGATGAGCTCTGTAACTCAGTCATCCTTTGGCCTTGTGGGGGGGTCCCCAAGCCCGTTCTGGAAGCTCTCCTTCGTGTGTCCTTGCTAGAAATGTCTGCATTTATTGCATTGTGGGAAGTGAATGTGGCTCATATGATGTTGATTATTTGGAATTTATCGAGACTTCCTTTGTGGTCTAGGACACGGTCATTTTTGTGAATGTTCCTATGTGCTCAAAAAAAAAAAAAGGTCTATTCTGTATCCGTTACCAGTGGTTTCCAAATGGAGTTCAGCTGACAGGCTACATCAGACTCATATGAATCACTGGTTAAAAACAGAGCACCCTGCATCTCACCCCCCAAGGCTACATCAAAACCTCTCCAATCTGTGAATTAAGCGACACCTCCGGCAACACTAACGGCCCCCGGGGGAGGCGCCCTGCGGCCCCCAGCCCGCTGGCCCCAAGTGCGCTGGGAACAGAGATTCAACTCCGAATCTCACAGTTCTGAAGAAACAGACCCCCGTTTCCTCCCACATGACATTTTTGACATTCAGGTATCTGTCTCCTCCCGTCAGTCTGCCCAAACGCCTCCCAGAGGCTCCACGTCCCGCGCGCACTTCCCCTCCTTCCTGCAGAACCCAGATTTCACGTCTCGGTCCTGAGAGCTGTGAGGCCACGAGATCTGGGGGAGATGCACCCACCCCAGGTCCAGGGAGGGGGCCGGGGAGCGACGCCGGGCAGGTGCGCGTGACCGGCCAGCCCAGCCGTGCAGACCCGCTGGGGAGGCTGCCCCGACCCAGAGAGAAGCGCGGGGCCAAGGGGGCCCCCGAATGAGGAAGCGAACTCCCCCTGAGCGCTGGGGTCTCCCCGATTCCCCCTCCGAGCGCGGGCAGCGAGATGCGGCCCCGACGACGCTGTGTCACCGCTGGAGCGGACTCTGGCCAGCAGAACAGAAAAACAGAACCTGCGGTCTCGCTGGCATCACTGGGCCGCTAACACCGCCGGTTCCAGAACCGTCCTGCAAAACCTGCGGTTCACGCGAGGAAACACCTAGTGTGCCAACGAGGACGCCCACCGGGCCTGAGTCCGCTCTCGGGCCCGCGGTTCCCTGTCGCTGGAGGTTAAAACCTCAGCAGACCACTCTGGGTTTCAAAGCACGGCTCTGTCACCTACGCGGCGACCACCAGGAGGGCCCTTAGCGTCCCTGAAACCCCTGCTCCGAGACGCTCATCTCCTGTGTGACGGTCACCCTTCTCGCCTCAATCAGGGGCGTCCGGTTCACCCCGCACGCGCTCCCACCACAGCGGGAAGGACGCTGGGCTTAGACGGATGCCCTCCGGTCGGTCGCCTCTCACACCAGCCCCACTGGCGCCTGACGGAATTTGGGGGTCATGTGTCCCTGAGACCAGAACAAGAGAAGGTCGGCATGTCTGCGAGACGCCACCCACACGCGAGCGCCTCTCGGGAAAAGCGCAGAAAGACGCCAGGCAGAGGCTGTGGAGGCTCCCATGCCGCGATGGCAGGGGACCCTGACAGGACGGTGCGTGTGTGCGCTGGGGAGGGCCCAAAGAAAGGACCAGAAGGCGGGCCTGCCTACATCTGTTACGCGGTCTCTCTCTGCCCTGGGCACCCCAGGCCTCTGGGCCCCCAAAGCTCCGAGGCCTCTGTCCTGTGCTCCATCCGCCCCCATCGTCCCACAGCCCGCGCCTGTGAACCATTAAGCCCCAGGTTAAGGACACCCCCAGGTCCTCCACGACCGACCACCCACCCCATGTCCGGTGCCGAACCACGCCTGCCCCGAGGGGGCCGGACACGCCGCCCCAACCTGCCTCCGCAGCCTCGGGGTGATTTTCAGCTGATTACCTTTCAGGAAAGGCAGACACGGGAGAAGCTCCGCAAACCGGGCGGAGGCCACGCAGGGAGGCCTTTACCCCGAGCACCAGCACCCGAGACCCAGCGACGAGGGGCGGGACTCCGAGCTGGGGGCAGCCGGGCCCGGTCAGTGCCCTTCTCGAGAGCCCACGGCAGGCTTCCCTCCCCAGCATCTTCTTTGTTTTTAGCTGAAGAGCGTGTTGAAGGTGGTAGCTTGGCCACCCCAGGGAGCGACCCAGGTTCCCCGGGTCTCTCCTGTGAACACAGGACACGGGTACCTCATTAAACTTCCGTACGTGCTTCTTGTGTTAACTGACCCTTTATTCAACGGGTGGGTCTCACCGCAGGACCCAGACGGGCAGCGGGAGCACCATTCTTCCTCTCCCCGCACCGTCCGAAGTTGTCCTGCTCATCACTTTGCTGGTGGTCTGTCTTCAAATACCTTTCTCTCTCTGGAAGGTTGTTCTCAACTTGTGTTCGTTGTCTGTCTCTTCAAATTTAAGCTTGGAACGCGGGGCCTTGACTGCCCTCCAGAAGCTCTCTCCAGCCCCTGGCCTGGCGCACCCGCAGCGCCCCAGAGCAGCACCGCAGGTCAAATGACCCGGGGAGACAGCTCTGTCTCCTCTGCCTCCTTCCGGTGGGGGGGGCGTTGTCTTGTCTACTGCGCCTGGGCTTCCGCCAAAGAGCGGGGGGGGGGGGGGATGCAGAGATCTCACAAGTTCCAAGGGTGCACCTGCGCCCCTGCTCCAGGAGGGGAGAGAGCCGGCCTCTCCCCGTTATCACCTTTCTTGACCGGCCCAGAAAGGACTTCCTGGGACAGGCTGACCCCAAGCCTGCACTCGGCCAACCGGACAGGCCCGGCCAGTGGGACACAGAGAGGCCGTCACCCACAGGTAGGAGGTGGGGCCGGAGGCCAGGCACACCGAGGAAGGGAACCCTAAAACTCTCCAGGTGTTGCAAAGGCTTTAAAGTACACTTGCATCCCACTGGCTGGAGTACAGCTCTCTCTGAAACACCCAGTTACTAATGAAAGTGTCAAGGCGTGCGACCTCAGGGTCTAATCCGACGACTTCACTTTCCTAGCTGCAAAGAGTGAGGATGTGCTTACCTTCCCTTTAAAGGGGCAGCAGGAGGTTGACAGACGTGTGGCAGGTTGTGCACCTTCTCCCGAGAAGACGTGGGTCGCAAACAAATACAGTGCAAGTTATCACAGAAAGGGGAGCTGAAAATCTTTTAAGATCACTTAAACTTCCAGAATTTAATCCTTTTCTTACAGTAATATTTAAAACTTTAAGAAGCCATTTATAGGAAGGCGACTTAGATGATGCAAATGAGCATCTCAAAATCAGGAGTCACACAATTTACTCCATCGACTGAAATTTTACTTTTAACTCAACATATGACAGCAAAGCGCACCGCGTCCTAACAGAAAAGGGAACGAAAACCAGAAAAGTACGGAAAACACAGGCCAGGAAAAATGCCTCTAAGGGGCGTTACCTACATCGCTCAACCCCGATCTTCACCTTGAAATGACCTCCAAAGGCCAGACATCAATCAAACCCTGGCCTCAGAACAATGTCCCAGTCAGAACGGGATCAGTCAGGAGGGCAGTACGACGCATCCGAGGAGCCCCCACGGCCTCCTATGCTCACCCGGCGTGGACTTGGACTTGCTGACGGAAGAAAACCCCCAAAACCTTTTTCCAGGCCCAGTCGCCTGCTGTATGCATCGACATTCCTTTCCTTCCCTTTTGTTAAATCCCCATGTCATAAAATGCACAACCACCTTTCTCCGTAGCTGATTTACAAACGGCAAGATCTTCAGGCTCAGGCCTTTTCTAAGAGCCCTCCACCTGCAGACACTTTTCATAGGCAGAAAACAGCCCCTCTTCCCAGTGCGGCAGGCCTCATGCCCTCAGCCAAAGGCCAAATGACCAGGGACATCAGGGCCTGGCAGTGCAGCCCCTGCTCAGTGCTCCTAAAAGGATCCACCAAGCTGTGCCCTCGCTGACACCAGCCCCGACCCCCAGTGCACTCTGTCCCCTCACCCAGAAGAGCCCCCATTCACAAGACCCTCAAAGGCCCTTCCTTTCAGCGGGGGCAGGGGGGGCATTAAGAGCCCCTTTTGCTGAATGAAAAGTTGACAAATGGAAACAAGTCAGTTTCTCAAATTCTCAGCATATTTTAACTCCAGCGACTTGGAGATGGGTACCGGGTGGTCAAGTGGGTCAGTCTTCCGAAGGCAGAACCGCTCTCCGCAGGGTCTCTCCCTGGGCCCGCTGATGCCCCCCATCCTCATTCACTAGCTGGTAACCAGACAACAGGGCATTTGCTTTTTCCAAAAATACACTCTTCCTCCAAGTGGGGAAATAAAATGCTGACTCTGTCCCAGCCAAGCTGGTGAGGAGAGTCACATGAGCCTTACAAGAGAACGGACTGCAAAGTTTCCTGTGAAAACACTTTGCAAAGCCACTAACCTGGAGATGAAATTTTAGCTGCAAAAGCCAGTAATGAAAAGAAAGAAAAAGATGGGGGGGATAAAGAAACCCATTTTGTGCCAGATCCTTTTAAGAGTCAGAGTTTATGCGAATCATTTATTTAAAGGGCTATTAAGTTGCGAAGGTGTTTAAATATGTAAAACAGGCTTTTGGAGGAAGTCAGCAGGTAGCCTCACCCTCCCCAGGGGAAACCCAAAGTTCACTCCCAGCCAGGGGTCTACCCGGAGGGGTCTGCCCTCCCGGCCAGGATGCTAAAAAGGCCATGCAAGCCTCAGGTGGACCCTGCGTTTCTCCATTTCCCCATCCTTTCTCTTTTCTTTCCTTAAACCGCGCCTTACAGGATTTGCGTTTGATGAGGTTCTAGAGGTCACGTTCCCTCGGGCTCAGGGGCGGCCGGCTCCCCTCAGGCGCGGTCCTGGCCCAGCCGGCCCGAGGCTCTGCAGCACACAGGTCTAGCGCCCGCCCCCGAGAGGCCGGCCTGCCCGCCTCGCTGGGCCCGGCCCTCCCCAAGTCGCCGAGAGGCCACGCCGGTCCCAGGCAGCCCAAGAACGGCCGTTTACTGCCGCCCCCCTTCCCGGACGGCATGTGGAGCAGGACCTCGACCGGGCCAGGCGCAGCCAAGGATCCGACAAGGCAGGAAAACGAAAACGCCGCCTCCGCCCCCCACCCGCGGCTTCCCGAGTCGTCGCCCTCCGCGCCCGGCCGTTCCCTTCCGCTCCCACCCGCGGAGGCAGCCCCCCGCTCCGGGGGCGCAGAGCGCATCGCCGCTCACAGCTCCCTCCCGGCACCGCAAGCCGTCTGGCCCCGCCGAGCAGCAGCGGAGGTGACAGGGCAGCGGTGGGGAAAAGAGGCGCCGCTCCAGGGACCCGGGCCGCGGCCCCCAGTGGATCGCAGAGCTTGGATCGCAGAGCTGGGCCCGACGCCCGCCCGCGCGCACCTGCTCCGCGCGCCCTGCGCCGGCCTCCAGCGGCTCCCGCGCCCGCCTTTCCGTCCTTCCCCCAGCTCCGTTCCCGACTTGTTCTTCTTATCCAAATTCTAAATCTAAAGCCAAGTACAGGGGTCGGCGTGGGGCTGGGACAGGTGCAGCGGCACAAGTCTCCCAAGGCCTTCGGGCTGCAACGGGAGGTCACCCCAGGGTCCAAGCTCAGCGGGTCTGCGTGGCCGATCCCAGGCCTGACGCTTGCTGCGCGCTCCGCGTGTGGCGCTTGCCTGGATTAATTCGTTTTATCCTCCCAGCAGCGCTCTGAGGCGGCTATTACTACGATCCCAGTTATAGAACGGACATAACTGACGGCCATAAAAATAACTCCCTCAAGGTAATGCAAGCTGCGGGGGCGGGGCGGGGGGTCACAGAAAACTTCAAAGAGCACACAGCACTCGCGACCTTGGTACGTATTTAATATTCGTTTTCAGTTTGCAGATTACATTTTCAGAGTCAGAGCTGCGAGGTCCTAGCGGGGTAGCGCGGCGCACCACGGGCGACAGACCCACCCAAGGGGGCTCGGCTACGGGGGACCGACCAGGAGGGTCTCCGCCTCCCACGGACGGCCCAGAGCCCGCGCCTCTTGCAAACGGAAAACAGGGCGGAATGGAGAAAATTTCCGTCCAAACAACAAATGCAGGCGGCTGCTTCGCGGGAGACCCCCATCCGGGAGGAACCCCTGCGGCCGCCCACGCAGCGGCCAGTTAATTTTCTTTCCTCGCGTCCGCGTTCCCCATGGGCTCTCGAACCGAGGGAGTACGGATCAGCCGACCTCTGACCTCCGGTGCGCGATGAGCGAGCCTAGGTCCCACACAGCCCGCAGGACTGGCGTCCCTCCTCCAGAGCTTAGCGTTTCTGCGAGGCAGCCTTTCCTGGGAACACGGGACGCTCTCCCTACTGGCGTGAGCTTTGACAGAGCGCCCCCTGCGCACACGCACACCCGCACCCTGGTCTCAGCGCCCTGCACCCCCCCACCCGCCGCACCCACCCACCAAGCGCGGGCCGGCCCCGGATTCTGCGAAAGAGTCAGACCCTTCCAGGAGCTTCCTGATCTGGTCCAAGGCAATCAGGTCCCCACCCGGAGAGCATTCGCCCTCAGCGCTGAAGCGAAGCCGGGAGCCCCACCCGCAGCCCGAACACCCCGGAGCTAGCCCCCGGCGCAGAGACTGGCTCAACCTTGTAGACTAAGCACCCATCTTTTTCTTATTTAAGACCCAACCAGCCCAGCACATAAGAAACTGCTCAGGAAGGGCAGATCCCAAGCACCCCTGAAACTTGCAGAGCCCCTTGAAACTAAACAGCTTTTTGTTGGATCGGGCCAAAGATAACTGTATAAATGTGTGTATTTCAAAATATTAAGAATTTTTACAATTTCTATTTCATCTTTACAGTCGCTGTGGGAGGAGGCACTTGGAAAATTATATTACTTTCATTTGACAAGAAAGAAAGAAAGAAAGAAAGAAAGAAAGAAAGAAAGGTCGAAGCTCAGAGACTTACCCAGGGTTACTGGGAGCAGATACAGTTGTCAAGATCCAGGGCTACCGACACCATCATTACTCGTCCCTTCCAACTGAGCTGAGGGGGAGGGAATGCTAAGGATCAAGGTAACAGGTATCGTTTGGGGAAGCAGGAAAAAAATCAGACAAGTCAACTCAAAATTAGTTGTGAGATATTTGTGGAGTCCTGGTGTCGACTGGCCAACCAGCGCCTCCCGGTGTCCCCCTACTCCCCCACCCCAACGGTCCAAAAATCCTCCACAGGCACTTCCAAACAACATGAAAAACTCTGCCGGCCGGCCACCGTCTGGCTAATCGGTTCAGAAGTACTGTATGGTCCACGGGGATAAACACTCATACGTCACATGCATACACAGACACACAGTCAAAGATGCTGTGATCTCGATCTCGCAGTGGATAAATTCCGGGCGTGTGGTCTGGTGACCAGTATGGAGGCAGCACGGGGGTAACTGGTCATGGCACAGAGCACCCCATCCAGAGCTCACCGTTAGAGCACCGAGGCCCACTGACCTACTGACGGGGGGGGGGGGGGGGGAACTAGTTCTGTTGGTAAAACACACACCCACGCCAATCTCAGCTCCCCTAAGGAAGTGTGCTTGTCGGCACCAAAATACAATTCTAGGTCTGAGAGAGCTGGAGCCGGCCGGCCAGAGGGGGAGTCATAGGTGCCCCTTTAAAAGAGGACGTCTGTATTTGCCCTGAAATACTTCAGCACGAAGTGAAAATAGACAGGGAGGTGATAAAGAAAAGCGCACGGAATCTTGACAAGTGTTGGATCTAGCGCTGGACGTGCTCCCCACTCGTGGGCACCGCGCAGCTGTTAGTAATAAGACATGTAAAAGGGAAATGCAACCTCTTCACTGAAGTGGGTGTGTTTTGTTGTATGTAACTTATAACTCAATGAGACCAATTTTAGGAGTTTTTAAAGGCAGTGGGGAACGCCTTGCCTCCTGAAAGGTGAAGTGCGGCTGGCTCCCCTGGACTCGGCTGCAGAGGAAGTTCGGGGGGACAGCTTGGTCTTGGCTTCCAGATCCAGCACCCTGGCCTTTCCAGTCCCCTGCCTGTTACCCAGCCGTGGCATGCAGCTTGTCTCCAAAGGACCCACAAAGTTCCCCTCCTTGGTGCTGACTTTCACCCGGACCAGCATAGGAGCTTTCCTTAGTTAAAAGCAGGGAGAGTGTAAAACGAAACGCTGCCTCCGTCACTGCAGACCCAGAAAACGAGAGACAGTCTTGCGGGCAGAGCATCCCTGCGAGCGGAGCAGAAAGCCCTTCCCGCGGGCACCTGGCCTCCGAACCAGGCACCTGGCTTCTCCAGGCGCTCCGCGTCCGCCCGCCTGTCCGTCTGTTTTCTGCTAGACCTAGGCTCCCAGAGCTCCAGGAAGGACTGCTCCTGTAGACACCACCCCCGCTCCTCGCCTGCTAGGGACCCAGGACGGTGGAGCTGAATCCTGAGCTTCCTCGGCAAAACCTAACCATGTCTGCAAGGGACCCGCCGAGGCGGCCCAAGCATGTGACTGGCTCTCTTCTATTTTAACGGCTGGACGGGTAGGAAAGGTAAAGTGTATCTTCCGGTTGCCAACCACCGAGCCTTTGATGAGCGAGAATATACGCAGAACTCGGTCTGCAGGGCCCCGCAGGCAGCTGCCCGGCAGGTCCGGGGGCTGGGGGAACCCGCGCACAGGGCGGGTTAGGGACCCGCGGGGACCGCGATTCCCGAGGGCCTGGCGCCACCCAGCGGAAACGAGAGGAACTCCTGCTCCTTCTGCGCCGGCGCCCCGGAGGGGGTAGGCCAAGCGACCCCGCGAACACCCGGGGCTCTAGGAGGGCGGGAGGGTGACATTCACCGACGGCTCCAGAAAACCGTGCCCGGCCTTCCCCGCTCATCCCTCTGGCAGCAAGGACGCCGTGACCGGCCAGGCCGAGGCTCTCCTTTCACCCCAACCCCAAGATGAAAAGCGCTTTCCCTTAAAAGGCGAGCCACCCCCACCCCACGGAGCGCTCGCGGGGGGGGGGGGGATGCGCAGCGGGGAGCCGGCTTGCGCTGGCCTCTGGCACCCGGCACAGGGAAGAGCCAGCGCGGAGCGGAGGGCGACCAGGCCGTGTAAATCATCCGGAGGGATTTTTGGCCCGAGGCCCTGTTTCCGAAAGGTTGCGGGATGGCTCCGACGTTGATTATATAGCTGTTCCCTTTTCAAGTGCGCGCCCCTCCCCAAGGAGGCCGTCTGGTGTGCAAGGATTGTTTGAAAGGGAGGAAGCATTCTTGAAGTGGCGGGTGATGGATCGTCTAAACCCTTATGGGGCGTTTTGAGCGAGAATTCCGAGGCAGCTCATCAATAAAGAACCCCCTGGAGAGGGGTGGGGCTGGGGAATGGCCCCCACCACGCAGCCGGCTGGCCCCCCGCTTGAGCAGAAACCTCATGGCCCAGTGAAGAACCCTTGCCGGACCCTTCAGGTCGCGCTGCATGGGCGCTGCAGGGTGACTTACTGGAGTGGGGGTGAGGGCAGAAAGGCTGGTGGGCTCCCAACAGCAGGGTGTCGGGTGCAGCAAGAAAAGCAGAGGTGCCTGGGCCCCTCGCTGCACCGCCTTGGGGCGCTTTCTCCGGCTCCTAGGCTGGCCCCTCGCATGCACAGACGTCTTTTCGAAGCCCCACCCGAAAACCCGTCACCTTTCCAGAACTAGAGGAGGGAGGTGGGGAGATGATGGCGTAGGCGCCATAAAGACGACCCGCTGGCTCAAGCCATCCCGAGGTTCGATGGCTCGGAACCCCGAGGACCAGAGCACAGAGGCCGCAGCCTCGGCCCTGCAGAGCCCTCTGCCCCTCCCTGGAGCCAAAGCCCTGAGAGCTGTCCCTTGGGGTTCTCTGTGCCGCCTGGAAGAGGAGGCTGCTCCGGGCTGAGGAGCAGGAGGCCGGCCCTGCCCTGGGAAGGCGAAAACCTGGAAGGCAAGCGGCCCCGCATGGCAGGCTCGTCCAGGACCCGCGAGCGCTCCTTCCCCCTCCTGCGGGTTTCGCGGCACCCAGGAGCTGCCCCCGCCTCCGGAAGGGCGACCGGCCGCCGGGCTGGAGGGAGGGGGAAAGGGTGGGTTGGCCGGAGGGCTCCCAAAGGCAGCGCCTCCAAGGCCCGGGCGGCGTCTGGGCGCCCGAGTCCCCAGTCGGCTCCGGGCGCCGAGCGCCGTTATTTACCCCTGCGGAGGATACTGGAGGACAAAAGAAATATTTGGACGTCAGAGCTGATTTATATTTTTGGAAGAGCTGGGCTTCCTTTTCTGAGCAGCAGCAAGCGCCGCATCCTGCGCGCAGCGGGGAGACAGGAGTGCCGTTTTGATGCTTCAGGAAGTTCATCCATCTCGGCCGCAAGCGCGGCCGGCGCCCCGCGGGCTTCGCTGCCCAGGGAGATATTTACTTATGGGGGGCGGGGAGCCGGCCGTCTGGAGAAAGCCCGACTCCGGGCTGGGACCTCCAGGGCGCTCGCCCCTCCACTGGCCTTGCGACCTTGGACCTGGGCGGGCACCCTCCTTCCTCCTGGGCCTGCAGCCTGTGCGGCCTCCGTGCGGGCCCGGCCACCTCCGCCCGAGCCTGGGCTGGTGGAGGCAGAAGCCGGGCGCCTGGCCTCCCAGGGCTGCCGAGAAGGGGCCCGGCAGGGTGGGCGCAGGGCAGGGGAGCAGGGAGCTCAGGCGCCCTGGGGCCCACTCCCGAGACGCAGCCTGGCTCGCCCGGCTCCGGTTTCGTCCCACCAGCGGGGCCTCCCTCCCAGCAAAGTCACGCAGACGTGCCCGGGGGCGCCAGCACCCGTCCTGGCTCTTGCCTTTTCTCTCTCAAGCCTAGGCACGGGTGGGACAGGCCCCTCCACGTTTCCACCGGAGGCCCACTCGCCCCTGCTCCCTTAGGAGACAGGCCAGGAGTCCCAGCGGCGCACTGTCTCTCCCCCAAGGCGTCAGAGTTGCCTTTGGGGAGGAGGGTTTCCTCCCTCTCAGGTTCGGGCCTCCCAGCCAGGCTGTGGGCGAGGCCTAAAGGCGTCCCCTTCAGAGCCACGGTCAGGGCCTGCGGGTGGATGGGCCGGCTCCCGAACTGTCCCAGGGCTGTGCCACCCAGCGTCAGGGCGCTGGGCCTGGACCCCGCTCCCCCCCTCCACCCCCACCCCAAGCACCGCAGATCTGGCCCAGAGGGTGAGCCTGATGTCCCACCGCCAGGCCCGCGGGGTCCATCCACCGATGGCTCAGGAAGGTGGCTGTAAAAAGAGCCCTGCCTGGGGCGCGGGCCTTTGGAGAGCGGAAGAAGCTATCTAAATAAACATTTGCAGTTGGGTGGCTGGCTTTCAAACCCGGAGGTCTGGGGGCTCTGGACCGAGGAAGGCGCTGATGCCGCCACTGGGTGTGAAGTTCCTGCGTGGCGCCCCGCTCCTGGACGCGGTGGCCTCCCCAACGCCAGCCCCCGGCGCCGCTTCCTGGCCTCCTGGCCAGCCGGGCTGTCTACTGTAAATTCAAGTTTCTAGGCCCCCGCCAAGGCGCACGGGCTCCTGGTCCTCCAGTCCCCGCGCCCAGCCTCAGCAACGCGCACCCACCTGCCCCCCCCCCCAAAGGCCCTGGACACACCTCAGCGGATACCGGAACGCAGGGAGACAGGGTGGTGGATTTCTGACTGAACTGAAGAGGCTCCGCTCCCGCTGCAGGGGAGAGGCCTCAGGTGGCCGCAAACAGGGTGGGTGCGGTGCGGGTCCGGGGTGGGTGACTGGTTTAGTCTAAGCCACGTCACGTAAAACCCACGAAGCAGAGAAAGCATGCTAAGAGCATAAAATGCAAACCGCAATAACAAAGAGATTTCCTAGAATAAAATGCCGATTACAGAACAAAATCAGAAAAACCCAGGCTCCCCGAAGTTTACATTCCCTTTGTGCTAGAGCGGGCGCAGGACCCCAGGGCTTGGAGCCAGAAGGGAACCCGCAGCCCAGACTGAGCCGGTCACACCCCACGAGGGCCTGGGCTGGCCTGCGCTCATTTTAAGGAACCGTACCATTCCTGGTGTAGGAACAAAGTCAAGGCCTCTGTCGTTTACAGGACAGAGAAAGTCCGTCAGGAGGGGCTCGGGACAGGGAGCTCCCGAGCAAGGCTGTTTCAGAGACAAACACGACCTTCCTTTTCACTGTGTGCTACCCCAGACGCAGGTGTGGCTCCAGGACAGAGTTTGACATGATCTGTCACCGTGTGCCTTCCTACCCTGGAGACTTGTAGAAATCAGCAATTCCGATAAAGTTCCGAGAAGTGTCAGCGCCCCGCAGCAGCCTGGATAGAGACCCCGGCCTGAGCTGCAGGCCCAGGGGCCACCTCCCCTGCATCCTCTGAGCTCGCTGAGCCTCGCCTTCCTTCCCCCTAACAGGGGAGGTACTGAGCCCACGGGGTGGGGACACGGTACAAGTGCAAAGGCTTATCTCTGTGAAACCCAGGGTCTGTATTTCTAAACCTGGGGGTGGGGGGCTCCCAGAAAGCTTCTGAAGAAGAGCTGGTTCTGTTCAGATACCGTGCATCCTCCTGGGGAGAGAGAGGCTCTCGGCCTGCAGCCCCGCGCTCCAAAGCCCACCACCTTCCAGGAGCTGCCTGGCCTCCTGGGACACTCACCAACCAGAACGAGGTCCTTCTTGCAAATTTAGAGGGTTTAGGAAAGCGGACACCGTTGTCACTGACCGGGAGGGCAAGGGAGCTTCTCAGCATCCTTGAATATTTAAGTACTTAGGTTGTAAAAATGTAGAGTACTTTGTTTTTCTTTTTAAGGAGCATCTATGGTCACCCTAAAATTCCAGGCAAAATAAGAGCATTTCTTCTGGGGGTGGGCGCTACAGCTTCCATCATTCTCAGAAAAGACCCGTGACCCCCAAACTGGTAACTACATCCAGGTGCCTGGTATACACGCCACCACCAGCCCACCTGGATTTTAGGGTTGCTGCTTCGTGTTCTTCATTCTCTGGGTTCTAAAACCTTTGAGGGCCTGAGATCCAGTGTACCCGGACCCCCGGGGCAGCAAAGCAGAGCCGGTCCGGGAACAGGGGTGCATCCGTCCCCTTGCTGAACGTGCTCCAAATCCATCCACCACCCCACCTACAAGTGAGGGGGCTGCCCTTTTTGTCCCTGAGCGGCTCAGCAGGGCCATTTCTCTTCCTGCTGCCCGCCGGCCAGACAGGGCAGGGAGCGTGCGCACGGGGGTGGGGGGGCTCCCCTCAGGACTCAGTCCCCTCTCCAGGTTCTATGGCATCTCCCTGTCTTCAGACACTTAAAGCACTGATTTAGTGAACACACTGTATTCACTTCCGCTTTTAGTTACAGTTACTTCAAGTAAAAGGACAAAGAGGGTAAGAGAACACCATGAAATTAACAGGGACCTATCCAAGAGGAAAACGACAAAAACAACAGCTCACCGCCACTCAGACAGGACTGCTCACAAGTGGAAACAACTGCAAACCCCCTTCCCCAACCCAACCAAAACATCCCAGCCGGAAAAGAGCGGCTTGTTTCTTTTTTCTATTGGAAACGAGCGGTAAACTGAGTTCATCTTGGCCGTGTTTTCTTAGCTGACTCTCGGCTACAATCAAGCCATTTTCGGACACATTCCCGCCTAGGTGCCAGGGGTGCTCTGGAGGAAGCTGTCGACGCCTGTTCAGCTAATTTAGGTTTTCTTTGTCTAATTACAGTGGAGCTTGGGGAAAAGGAGACCGGCTCAGGGCAGTAAACTGACACTCGGTCTCCGTGTGTGGTATCCAGGCAGGGTTTGATGGAAAAAGCCTGCTTCCACTCAACTTCAGGTCACTGTCTGGGGCCAGCCCAGCCCCCAGCCTCCCCTCCCTCCCCTCCCTCCCCTCCCTCCCCTCGGCTCTGCAGCCCCAGGCCCGCTTGGCCTGGGAGCCAAAGCCATGCGCTCCAGGGCACAGGGAGCCAGTGCAGCTCCGGGGGCCGGCCTGGGTTCAGTCCCCCCACACACACACACCCCGGGCTCTGGTGGTCACCTTCTCCGAACCCACGCCATCTTCTCTCTCCGCCCCCACCCCACCCCACCTCCCAGGGTCCCCAGCACGGGCACCTGGTCCTTTGGAGCAGACGCAGAGGTGTGCCCCCCGTGGGGCTCCGCAGCACCGCCCCTCTGGGCCTCGTCAGCCCAGTGCAGCCAGGTCAGCCCCCAGGCCCCCGCGCTGCCCCCACCTCCAACCCGGCCCTCCCTTGCACATGTGATCCGGGAGCTAACTGTCCACCCCGCTGGAAGTGGCTCTCCGGAGGGCACACCCTCTCCGGCCCGGCTCTGGCCGCTGGGGAGGGACGAGCCACGCTGGGGTGCAGGGCTCCCACGCGGGGCGGCTCCCGGGCAGCACACACTGAGCCTGAGGATGCGAGTCCAAATCCGGTGACAGTGGCACACCTTCGGGGCTGAGTGTAAACACACTGTCTCACTCTTGTCGCTCAGCCGGGCCTCCTCTGGGCATCTCTTACAAAACACCAAGTGTAAAACAGAAAGGAAGTGGAAACAAATGAAAACGCAGTCCTCCGCCGTGCTCCCAAAGTCTCTAAAATGAGTCTTTAAGGACCACGGCCTCTGCCCACGCTAAGCGCGGCGGGCGCCTGCAAGCCCTATGCCAGGAAAGGCCGGCACGTTACCTGTGGGCGTCGGGCACCTGGGCTCGTGGCAGAGGCCGCACTGTCTCCCGAGGCTGACAGCTGGGTCATCGCGGCGTGGGCTGCAGCGGCTAAGGAGGTCCGGCGGCGGCACCAGCGACAGCACCGCTCCTCCAAGGACGGCCCGGCGGAGGAGGGGGGGAG